>CM046045.1:5673797-5788797 GCA_025215565.1 Flaveria ramosissima
TTAATCGCAACAACGTATCCTAGAATTTGCAACTGACAACAACCAAAGACAAACAATAATTTAACAATATAACAATCGAAAGGAAACCAAAAAAAAGAGACATCACCTGCATACACGAAGTGCAAATAATGATTCCAACAACAGATGTCGAACCTAGAAACCAAACCAAACAACATATCAGAAACAAATAGAAGTTGATGCCTTTATAGCGTGGGTGTAGGAATGCCAAGCAACCAGTTACAACTATGGGTTTATTGAAGTACCAAGTAAGCACTATTGTTTCATAACTTCCTACATGATGTTAGGAGTCACTGGATCGGTAAACATCCGAGCATGTTCTTGACGGAAGGATAAACAACAGCAAAAACCAAGAGACAATCAATAACACGAACTATAATATAATGGTTTCATTGATAAAACCTAACGATTACAAGCTCGTTACAACATAAGAATCAAGACTCTTGGCAAGGGGAGATCGAGCATGTCCTCCCCTCTCATCCGGAAGCCCCAGGCCCCGGGCAGACTCCCTCCCCAAACCCTTAATCTCTCTACACATTGAAACTGGTATATATAGGCCTCGGCCCATATTAGATGCGACTGGGCCCATTCGTGCGATTGGACCATGCGTATGGTTCAATCGTACGACTGGAACATGCGTATGGTTCAATCGTACGACTGGACCATACTTATGGTTCAGTCTTATGAATGTCCCAATCGCATCTCTCAGTCGCACGACTGGCCCATTAGCAAGGCTCAGTCGCACGACTGAGTCTCATTCATATATGCTCCTACGAATGACCCAGTTTCATGTGTTTAGAACATATCAGGTGTATTACATTAAGCTTAGACTATTCGACAAGCGACGGACACACTATATATGACAATATATGCTCCAACAAATTCCCCCTTGGACGTTGCTTGCGAATAGTAGATAACACCTCTTACAATCTTCAGTCAATCATTGCTTTGGTTGTCAATAGAATCAAACGAAAACCATATTAGCCAACGTTGCCGATCCGTCAGGTTGCTACAATATCCCTGATAATGAATTTAGGCACAATAGCTTTCGTTTACTTTGCAGAACACCATCATAGCAGCAAGATTCCCCATATGACTGTTTTTTCCAGATAATGACATGAATAGTTTTCCATTGCTTCAATCTTCACACAGGCTAACCTGATTAACATTAACACCTGCAGAAATTCCCCCTCACATTCAGCATATCCCAATATATAAACGGTGTGCTCTCTTGGCGTCTTCATACGGTGTATTGGGCAAAAGGTTGAAGGTTCCAATCCACATCTGACAATATCAAACAAATCAGCATGCATGTAGATTCATCATCAGAAACCTGCTCACATCATCACTTTTTGATTGCGTCTTCAATTTCTCTCTACATGGATTCCCCCTAAGAATGAGAATCCTCTCTGTGCGGATAAATATAACTTGATTGGCCCATAAATAGTCAGATGCTCCTGACTACCCCACAAAATCAACACCAATTGCTGACATCTTCTCTCCTCTCTTTCGTGTTCCAACTACATTCACCTATTCTGGAAGTCCAACGAATAATGGGGTATACATCGAACTCATTTGACAAAAGAACCTCAGGGTGAATATGCTTTGCTCATCCTCAAATCTGCAAGAAGCTGTTCCAGACTTTTTTTTTAGTTTGGAACAAATGCGGATGAGTCAATGCGGATGGTCCATTCTGTGTCAAAAGTGTGTGTATGGATTTAAGAGGACAAATATACTGACAATCATCGTGGCTATAATTCTTGAAAGTCCAAATCAATGTGGGTATCTAATAGTACCAGCATGATTTCCTAAATTTGCTAACGACTCTGGATGAACACCAAGAAGTGAGAGTCAAAAGGTTTTGATAACATGTCCCAAATGATTTGACTTGCCTGTATGATTCCAAATTGAATCGGTCCAGTTATGGTCAAACTAAATTGAAGCTGCCTATTCCGGAACTGAATGCAGTAGATTTCTATCTTAGGATTTACACCTCACAAAAAGTCAAAAACAAGTTTATTTTTGTACTTCAGTTTAAGTTTTTATTTATTTAGTAAATTCAGTTTGTTTGATATCGGACTAGATCATGGAATTCAGTAAGGGAATACATCACCTAAAAGGGTCATGTCTGAGGTGATCACATGTGTTTTCAAAAGGTATATTGGTCACGTCTGAGGTGACAAAGTGTTTAAAAGGATCACGTCTGAGGTGATCAAAAATTTTTCAAGTTAAAATGATCATATCTGAGATGATCAAATGTTCATAATGTTAATTCAACAGTCTAAAAGGGTTTAGATGTCAAATGGTCATAAAGTCAGAAAAATGTCGAGTGTATGACCCATTCGCACGACTGGACCATGAGTATGGACCAATCATGCGAATGGATCATGCTCATGCATTAAATTGCCAAATGGACATGAGTATGAACCATTCACCCGAATGGCTTATCAGACTGACCCATTCAACCGAATGAGAGTGTGCGAATGAGTGAGTCGACCGACTGAGCTTCAGTCGGCCAACTGAATACGATCGACTGAGCCAGTCGCCCGATTGAGTTTCAGTCGCCCGAATGAACTGAGCGAATGAGGCCAGTCGGCCGATTGAACTCAGATTCAGTATATAAAGGGCCATAGTCAATCGCATTCTCCTCACCACTCCCAATCGCCCTTATATCGCACATTGTACCGTTACTCTGCCCAAATTTCTTTAGACCGCGATTATACATTCTTCTTGATCTTCTGACGTGTGTTTGCATTTATACACGTATAGTAAGATGAAATCTCACAGAAATCAGAAGAAATGGTGCCCTAATTTGTGATGTTCGATTGAAACAAGAACCGAACCTTAAATGACCCAATAACCTACTGAAACTAAGTAAAATGTTAAAAATAAGTCTAATAGGTTATTAGTTATGAGATTGCGAGTCTAAAGAACCATTAAACCACGTTTAATTACATGAATTGGTCAAGATTCGAACCTTAGTCGATCGAAAAGTGGGTCATGCGACAGGTCATCTGGATGAACTCCAATCGCACGATTGAGCCGACCGAATGGGTCAATCGGCCGAATGTATTATGCGAATGAGCTCAGTCGGCCGACTGAACCAATCGCAGGCTCAACCAACAGATTGAACTCAGTCGTCTGTTCATCCACCCGAATGAGTCCAGTCGCATGATAGGTCAACCGACTGACCACAGTCGCATGATTCATTCGCATGAATGAATCAGAATGATTTCAAACAAGATACTTAGAACTGAATTGTGGTATGTGATTTTCTAATGTTTTTGTGTCTTGTGTTTCAGGTCGATGGCTGATAGATGGTCTATCAACCCTAAGCACAATATATGTGCTCATCTAGACCATACTACTCGGAATGGTGCCGAGTTTGCAGAGATCATTGCTTTTCTCAAGCGATCAAGGATCCACAAGGCCATCTCTACTCCATGTACTCCCTACAGGTCTTTACATCAGGCCTTCTGGGAGAATGCTTCTGTTGATCGATCACGTGAGCCATATAGCATACGGAGCTCTATCTGTGGCATGGATATTGGGATTACTGCTGCCGATATTCAGAGAGTACTTGATCTGGGGGACGATACTGATCACCCCACCAGACTTCACCCACTTATGGTGAGAGGATGTTTCCTTAGGATTAAGTACGCTAGGGACATCAACTCAGGTGTGCTCAACAAGAGCAACCTGTGTCCCCAGTACAAGTACTTAGCACATGTCATTCTGAAGTGCATTGCTTCCAGAAGGGGTGGGTTTGATGATCTTTCAGACCAGATTTAGAATGCCTATGTGGAACTGGTGCTGAACCACCCCTTCAGCTTCTCGAGCATGATCTTCTCTTACCTTGTGGAGAATCTGGAGGCAAAGGGTAAGGAGGGTTTCTGCATGTACCCCAGATTCTTGCAGCTGATTTTCAATGAGAAGCTGCCATCACTTCCTAAGGAGCTCCACGATGCAGTGGCTTTAGAGATCATGGACGACACGACCTTGGGTCGTATGCGAGTTTACCGGGGTAGGCAGGTAAAGCCCCAGGTAAAGAGACTGATAGGCCATCTGGCCAATGAGAGGTACGTGGCACCTGGCAGACGTTAGTGGCGTCATGTAGACAGCGACTCCGATGATGAGCGGCTACAGCTCCCAGAGCACGACTCTGATGATGACGATAGCGGGGATATAACAGAGTCCGCTAGGTTCCACCAGGATTTTATACCTGGTGAGGAAGAGGAGTCGGATGAGGAGCCACTAACTCGGACTGTGGGAAGTAGAGTCGTTCCCACAGAACAAGGGCTCCGGGCGGTTGGTGAACGCCCCAGTGGGTCGGGAGAGACTGTTGCTGACCCTACATATGCTCCCGATCCGCCAAGCCGTGTTCTAGGGGGAGCATCCTCCTCGATAGGATCGAGAAAGAAGAGGATGGCTCAGCCCCACGGCATGAAGAAGAAGAAGCGCAGACTCACCTTCATTACCACCACAGCCACCACCACAGCCACCACTACTACCACCTCTACAGCCACACCATCCGTCACCACAGCCACCACCACAGCCACCATCCCTACCACCATTCCTCCTAACACTGCTACCACCCTTCCATCCACCACCACATCATTCACACCTACATCTATACCACCTCCAATCTTCACCACTGTCACCACCACCACTAGCCATCCTGCTGCACCATCGTCTTTCTCTCCATATCCATCAGGATCATCTCTACCTCCCTTTGGGGTAGAGGAACAGCTATCAGCGTTGAACCGTATGGTGATGCGTCTGTTAGTAGCCGATGACGAGAAGACAACATAGATCCGTCCGTTAGTAGATCTTACTACTGCGCAATCTTAGCAACTTTCTCAGCAGGCTCGATTCATTGATCAGCAGGCTCAGCAGATGTCTCAGCTCCAGGAGCAGCATGACAAGAAGATTAAAGAGTTGGAGGCTGCAAACAAATCTCTGCAGCTAAAGCTCAAAGGGTCTCAAGACGAGCCCTTAAAGATAGGAGAAGAAGATGAAGACGATGATACTGATGATGAAAGTGATGATGATGATGGTGACAATCATGAGGGTGATACAGATGCAAATGGTGATGATGATGAAGATGACTTTCCTGCTGCTGGTGCCACAACTACAAGCGAAAGGAGGACCAAAAGGAATCAAGATCAGAGTGCCTCTACATCCGCCCCAGTAGCAGAAGAGACGAGGATACAGGATAAGAGTAATGCTTAGTTATTTATGTTATTAAAATCATATGTACTTGAATCCTGTATTAAACTTATGAAATGAATGTCTATTTTAATGTTAAGAGTTTTTGCTTTGAGTATTTACTAATGTTTCGTGTATTACATGTTTAAATCGAGCAGATCCAAATTATCAAAGAGATGAACATGATATTGCTCCCCTCCAACAGATCAAGACTCAACTAACCATGATTCTTGATCTGCAAGGGGTCGTCAGAAGATCAGTGAGTTACACCCCTGAAGAAGGGGAAATAATTCATGATCTTACTGATGAGCAACTGGCAGAAATGTTCAAGCTCAATCCCGATGAGATTGTAAAAGACGCTCCAACTTTTGAAAAGGACAGTGACGATGAGTTGAATGACATTGATGAGATAGAGATCAAGGACGTCACAGCAGAGCATTATCCTGAGTACACTGACAAAGAGGGAAATGTAGTTTCCAATCTGGGTGAATCCCTAGTTAGTGATACATTCGAGATATTGGATCAGATGGAGCAAGAATCTGAGAAGATTGAAGAACAAGCCCAAGCCTCAAACGCCGGTGTTGATATAAGAAAGGCAGAATGGGCTGCATGTTTTGAGAAAATCCGAGCCCAACGCGCTGCTCCTAAACAGAATGTCTACACCAAGCTCTACAAAGTGAAGAAACATCACAAGGTGTCAGGCAAGATTATTGCGTGGGCACATTTTGAGGATCTTAATGTTTAGGCCATAAAGAGGGAGAAGGGTATTGAGTACTTTAGATTCCCACATGATCTAAAGACTCTACCAGGTTTTGAGCTTAACCAGCTGGCTAAATTGAAGGTACTATATGCTGACCCGAGGAAGATGTCAGGCTGGTTTGAGGCTACCCTGAAGAAAGAGTACCACACCAGGTGGGTCAACTTCAAACCTCAACAACCTACGAGGTATATCAAATGTTCTGAAGTTGATCCCATAACTGGAAAGCCCAAGATAGTGCTGAAGTGGAGTCCCCCAATAACAATGTCAAGAATCCCTCTCAGGAAAATGCCACAGGACTTCACTCCACACTTTAAATGGTGGTACTATGATTGGAGAACAGGGGAGGCGGTCATAGTTCTTAACAAAGAGGGAAAAATGGATACCATGAGGGTGTTTGACCCAATGTGGCTCACTAACTTGTCTGCTGATGATGTATACACGTTATACAAGTGGCCACTGTTCTATGACACACAAGATATTGTACAAGCCCTCCAATTCCAAAATGTGATACGACTCTACTTTGCGTTTGAGATACACGCAGGAGTCACAAGAGAGGAGAAGTACAAGAAATATGAAGAGGTTATGAAGAAGGTAAGACATTAGATAGAGCTAGGTCCAAGGGGGAGTTTGTTGATACATATGTACCTAGATGTTGATCTTAATGTAATATGTCTTGAATGTCTTACACTTATGTAATGCTTGGGTTATTAATGAAATGAGAATGTTTGGTTATGATTTATAATGTTTTATATTTCATTAATGAGTTGATATTGACTTGATTATACAGGTTTGTGATTATTTGAATTAATACACATAATGTTATATGTATAAATTCATTCAAACTTGGTTAGGTGAAGTTCACATGCGTCCGACTGAACCATGCGCCCCAACAGTGGTCATGCGTCCGAATGGCCATGCGACTGAGTGTCCATGCGCCTAAACAGTCCATACGCCTGAACAACTCATGCGACTGACTCAGTCGCACGACTGAACACTCAGTCGTGCGAATGGATCAACCGCATGGCTCAATCGCACGAATGATGAACATGCTGATGGTTCAGTCGCCCGAATGAGCAACCCTAACCTATAAATACCACCTACTTCGTGGAAAAACGGAAGCATTCAATCCACTTCGACTCCAGACGTACCCTAGCCGTCCAGAAGCCTCTAAGTTCGTACTCCAAGTTCATAGAACGCTGTAGATCGATTCCTAATCGATTCTTGACGTTAGATTCAATACGTTATTGTTTCTACGTGCGTTCTCACTGATTGGATCGCCAATCAAATAGGATTCCGCACTATTTGGTTTGGTTAACACGTTAATCAGTTGGTGTTTCGTTCAAATACCAGATTCTAACAAGTGGCATCAGAGCTTTGGCTCTTGATTACGTGTGATTCAATCGGTTTTGGTACAAAAGTTGTGTGTTTTTCACTAAAAACGCAATTTTTTCATGTCAAACGGTGTCTTGGACGTCCCCTGTTCATAAAGTTTTGGTTTCTCCGGCATAAGGCGATTAGGGTTGGTGAAAATTCGGGTTTTTAGGGCCAAAACACTTTAAACCTAGAAATTTTCTAAATCCAGCAGCTTCAGTCGCACGATTGACTCAATCGCACGACTGGACTTCATTCGCATCCCTCAGACGTACGATTAGACTCAGGCGTACCTTCATTCGTACGACTAAGCACACCGTTCGCATTGTCCAACGTCATCAGTTCATTCGCACGACTGGACCAATCGCATTAGTTCAGCCGCACGATTGAACCAGTCGCATCGTTCAATCGCACGGGTAGCCCAATCGCACAGCTCTATTCGCACTAGTAAAACAGGTTGTTTAAGAGACTTAAAGTTAATCGAGATGGAGGATCAGTATTCAGCGTTTACAGCCGGGAAGGACTCACGTATTCAGAACTTACTGCTACTGGAGAGTGAAGTGGGGAATCACAATAAACCCCCGAAGCTTATAACGTTAGATGAGTTTCCACACTGGAAACAAAGTTTTGAGATCTACCTAAATGGAGTAGATCCTAATATGTGGGAAGCTATTGAGACGGGGTACAGTATGTCGGTAGGTGCTGACGGGGTGAAACTTACATTAGGAGGCATGACTGATGCACAGAAAGTCAAATATAATGCTGAAAAGAGAGTGTATGCGTTGCTTACTCAGTCTATCCCTAAGGATATTTTCCATCAATTCTCTAAGAATAAGCAAGCCAAGAAGTTATGGGATGAGCTGGAGAAGAGGTATGACGGGAATGCGTCATTGAAGGCTATTAAAGCTAAAGAGTTGAAGAAAGAGTTTGACAACTTCTCATCGATGGGTAATGAGAGTTTAGACGATGTCATTGATAGATTCTAGCATTTGATGAGCGAGCTGCACACACATGGTGTCACAACTACCATGGAAGACAAAGTGTCGAATTTTGCAGACGGTTTGCCATAAAAATGGGCTTCTTTTGTTTCAAATCTGAGACAGAATGGAATGCTAGCAAAGTTGGACATCAATGATTTCATTCTAAAGATGCGAGAAGAAGCACTAAGGTTGAAGTACCGAGCTCAAAAGTCTACGTATACTCAGAATCCAGCTCTATACAATGCAACTCCACAAGTTAAGACGTCTGGAGCACCACTTCAGACCGCCTTTGTGTCAAGCTCATCTGGTCCTTCACAAGCTTCTCCTTCAGGATCAGAAACGTCAGGGTCTTCTAGTACCCAATACATTGGATCTGAAGCAAATTCTACAAGACTGAAGACCGAGAATCTTGGAAACGTGACGGTAGAAGTAGCAAGAGAGCACATGGATCTCTTAGCAGCAGTAGTCCATTCCTATGATGGACTTGTTGCTGGGAAAATTGGAAACTGTCATCTGGCAGACGAGGACTACGAGCAGGTAGATGAGACAAAGCTTGAGAGGATGGATATCATGTGGGCCTTAGCAAGTGCTGTCCGGAGAGCTAAGAAGTTTGTGAAGAAGACCGGACAAAACTTGGTTTCTACTAAGGACACTACTTTTGGCTTTGACAAGAGCAAAGTGACATGTTTCAACTTTGGAGAAAAGGGGCACTTCAAACGAGAGTGTGTGAAGCCAAAGAAGACTAGAAATGGGAATCCATTCTCGTCCTTCACCCGTCAAGATAAGCCAGCTAGCAGTCCTACTTCATCAAGCAAGGATCCAAAAGCCTTGACTGCTCATGATGATGAAGGATAGGACTGGAGTTTTCGGTTTGTCTCTCCGGTAGAATCCAATATTGCCAGTGTGGAAGATTTAGATGATGATTCCGCGAGTGAAGAAGATATTGCAGTAGAGATAGCGATGTCAAACATTGAAGAGACTGCAACTGAGGTCAACTACAAGCCTGAAGAAGGGATAACTACAACAAAGACATAATCACCAGAACCAGAAACATCAGATGCTGCGTTGATGGCTGATTCATCAGAACCTCCTCAGGTAAGTACTACTGACCAACTTTTAAAATCATGCTTGTTCTGATTTTAATAAATTTAGGGAAAGCAAAGATCTGAATTTTGCTAGGTTATTAGATCATAACGATAGCTTAGTAAAGGATTTGCAACTGTGCACTGAGGCAAATAGAGTTTTAAAACCAAATGAGCATAGTTACAAAGAAAAGATAGAACTTTTGAATAAACAGCTTAGGGAAACAGAAGTAGTAGCCTTTAACCAAGCAAATGACATTAGGTACTATCTTAACTCCCTAGAAGACACTAAGAAACAAAAAGCAGTTTTAGAAGTAGAAGTAAATTCATTAAAGCAAAAACTGCACAGTTGGACAAGTTCATCTCATATTGTCCAACACTTAGTGAGAGAGCGTAACAATGGGGAGGGTTTGGGATATAAAGTGGTTCCACCACCACCTGAGACCTTGATGAACACTAAGAGTAAACCAATAAATAACAATCCAATCAAGGATCATGTGGTGTCTACTCCTCTTGTAAGTGATCCAGATTCCTCATGTACTTCCAATGAATCTGGAACAAAACAAAAGGAGGCCACTTCAAAGGCAAAGGGTGAAATGCCTTGTGTTAATCTGGAAAAAGAATTTGAAAAGGTTAATATAAAGTCAGGGTCAAACAAAGTCAAATTTGAACCTAAAAAGACTGTTAATGTTAACCTATCATGATTTTCATGTCAAAGTCCAGTTAACCAAAATGGAAAAGATGTTAAGAATGTTAAAACAATTAAGTTTGTTAAACAAGATAAAACATCAAAAGAAGTAGAGTCAAAGCACAAACATAATGATGTCACTAGGGTGTCACACACGTCTCCACATAGACAGTTTAATCATAAAGTTGATAGCAGGTCATGCTACAACTGTGGAGAGTGTGGACACATTGCGTCGTATTGTCCTTACTATTAGACACCTAGGAAGAAAACTGAACTTCAGGATTCAAAACCTAGGTCTTCTAAGAGGAATTCATTGACTCCACCTAGAAGAACTAATGAACCCAAAGTTCAACCCATTCGCCAGTCGTCTGTTTATCACAAACAGGCCTTACACAAATCTGGCTTATGGAAAGAAAAATCAGCCTCTGTGTCTGATAATAAGGACAAAAAGTCACCTGAGCTACCCTCACCTTCTATGGGTCAATGGGTTGAATTCATGATGTGTGATGCCTCTGGGAAACCCAAGCCAGTAAAGGCTTGGGTTCCTAACCTAAACTAATGCTTTAAATTGAATGTGCAGGGTGTTCGCTACAGTGCTGAAACCAACACGTGGATTGTAGCTAGCGGAGCATACAGGCACATGACAGGAAACAGGGCTCTCTTATCAAACGTCAAACAAATCAAAGGCGGGCATGTTTCTTTTGCTGGTAACAAAGGAGGTTATATCACAGCTCAGGGAGAGGTTGGAAATCAGAAAGTTAAGTTTGATCAAAGTGATACTACGTTCAACAACTTCAAACACTTACTTGTTTCCCAAATATGTGACAAGGATTTAAAGTTATATTCGACAACAAGAAGTGTTATGTCCTGAAGAAGGACTATGTGATTCCGGAGGACCAAGTTTTGATGACAACTTCGAGATATAAAGATCTTTATGTTTTGGATCTCTCAACGGCTTCTACAACGGATCATGAAGTTCAGTGCTTCTTATCTAAGGCTACGCAGAAGGACTCCATTTCATGGCATAGGAGAATGGGACACATTAATGAACGGAAGGTGAATCACTTGATCCAGAATGATCTAGTGAGAGGAGTTAACTTCAAAAATTTCCAACTTCTGGATTTTTGTGTAGCATGCAAGAAAGGAAAACAAATGAAGAAGTCTCATAAGGAAAAGAAAGTTCATTCTATCGAGCTTCCTCTTGAACTTCTTCACATGGATCTGTTTGGTCTAAGTCAGTACAAAAAGCATTGCAGGTGACTTGTACTGTTATGTGGTTACTGATGACTACTCTAGATTCTCTTGGTAATGTTTCTGAGTCCAATCAAAAACATTTGAGTCTTTCAAGGAATTAGTAACCACACTGGAATCTCTCTACAAGCTGAAGGTAAGACAGGTATGCATCTCAGACAACGGGACCGAGTTCAAGAATCAGTGGATGGAGGCTTACTGCAAGGAAAGGGAATTGTGCACCAGTTCACTTCTCCTACATGCCTCAGATGAATGGCGTTGCTGAGAGAAAGAATCGCAGCTTGATAGAGACAGCACGGACAATGCTAGCAGACTCGAAACTGCCTATCCATTCTGGAATGAGGCAGTGGCCAATGCATGTTACACATTAAATCGAGTTCTGGTAGTCAAGCGCCATGGCAAGACATGTTTACGAGTTACTACAACGACGTAAACCTAATCTGGAGTATCTCGAACCATTTGGCGCGACGTGCACACTTTTGAAGAAGACTCAAGAGGAAATTCAGCGAGAAGGCTGATGAAGTATCTTCCTAGGATACAACATACCGAACAATTGAGTTTACAACAACTCAACGGTTTTAGTAGAAGTGTGGTGTAATGTTGATGTTCAGAGATACACCACACTACCCCTACTGGAAAAGGACCCGCTTACTTTTTCGACTATGATGGATTCTTCAAGTCCTTCAACATACCTATCTCCACTTCTGACGAAGAGTTAGCTACAAGGATGATGTATGATATCTTGACTCACCGTCACTAGATTCAGCATCATCGGGTTCACAGGTGACTCATCTCACCACTCAGGGGGAGACTCGAAGCAAGTGACTCATCCTCAGAAGATGAAGCTGAAGAAAATGATCAGAACAATCAGGAGGGACAGGTTCCAATTCCTGCAAGACCACAAGCATCTAACAGTGATGCCTCTTCGACTTCGGAACCTCAAACGCCTACTACCTTAGATGCAGAACCAAATGTTCATAATCTTGATTCTGAGGTAGTTGTTCCCACCACTCCAGGATCACGTCTAAATGTCTATCATCCCCTAGACAATGTCATTGGGGATGTCAGATCAGGAGTGCAGACCAGAAATCAGTTGTACTCATCTGATTATGCCTCGGTAATGGAAAAAGGATACATTCAGGACGGTGCTTATCGTTGTTTTGTCTCGCAGGTTGAGCCAAAACACGTCAGTGAAGCACTGAATGATGAGGCATGGGTGAGTGCCATGCAAGAAGAACTTCTTCAGTTCAAGAAGTTAGGTGTATGGACTCTGGTAGATAGACCTAAAGGTGCTAAGGTCATTGGCACCAAATGGGTCTTGAAATGCAAGAAGGATGACCAAGGCGTCATTATCAGGAACAAGGCTCGACTTGTAGTTCAGGGATTTCGACAAGTCGAGGGCATCGATTACAATGAAGTGTTTGCACCCGTGGCAAGGATGGAAGCCATTCGCATTTTCCTTGCCTATGCATCGTATGTGAAGATTAAAGTTTATCAATTAGATGTGAAGAGTGCATTCCTTCATGGTGAAATCCGAGAGACAATGTATGTCAGTCAACCCGAGGGATTTGAAGATCCTTATCATCGGGACAGAGTTTACAAACTCGACAAGGCTTTATACGGCTTCATCAAGCTCCAAGGGCCTAGTATGAGAAACTCTCAACTCACCTTGTGAAACATGGATTTCGCAGAGGTGTTATTGATTGCACACTGTTTATCAAAGAGAAAGATGGTGATTTGCTGCTGGTTCAAATCTATGTTGATGATATCATCTTCGGATCAAAGAATGAAGAGTTATGTAAAGAATTTGAAGCAGTAATGAAGGCTGAATTTAAGATGAGTGAAATAGGAGAAATGAAATTCTTTCTCGGGTTACAGGTGGATCAGACACCCAAAGGAATTTTCCTACATCAGACCAAGTATGTAGGAGACATTCTCAGTCGGTTTGATATGGAGAATGCTTCTACAGCTGGGACTCCACTTGCTACAAACCATGATATAGCACCCGATGAAAATAGAGATCTGGTCGATGCAACCATGTACCGAGGAATGATTGGATCTCTCATGTACCTCACTGCCTCAAGACTTGACATCATGTATGCTACATGTCTATGTTCTAGATATCCGGCTAAGCCAAAGGTTAACCATCTGATTGGAGTCAAAAGGATATTTCGGTATTTGAAGGGTACCCCAACACTTGGGTTGTGGTATCCTCATGATGATGATTTTGAGCTCACGGCGTATAGTGACTTGGATTACGGTGGCTGCAAGATGAATTACAAGTCTACATCAGCAGGGTGTCAATTCTTTGGGAGGAGATTAGTGACATGGCAGTGTAAAAAGCAGACCTCGGTTGCATTGTCAACCTGTGAAGCCGAATACGTTGCTGCTGCAAGCTGCTGTTCCCAAATCATATGGATTCAACAGCAAATGCGGGATTACGGTTTAAATTTCTCTTCTACTCCTATTTTTGTTGATAACTCTGCTGCAATTGCAGTAACTAAAAATCCGGTACAACATCCTAAGACCAAACACATCGGCATAAAATATCATTTTATACGGGACTGTTTTGAAAAGAATTTAATCGATGTGGTAAAAATAAATACTGATTTTCAACGCGCTGACCTCTATACAAAGGCTTTTGACAAACCACGTGTTCTATATCTGTTAGAGGTCAACGACGTTAAAAAGAAAAGTGATGTCATTCCAGATGATGACCATGTGTAGTCCGATGCATTAAGTCTAAGTTTTTTTTATTTTTTCTTTCTATTTCCTTTATTTATTCTAATTTCTGTTTAAATTAAATATATGTTATTTCGCTGTCTATTAAAATCCTAAAAAACGTAAATCGGTTACGGTTTTAGAATTTTAGGGGGAGAATAGGTCAGCCAGTAACATAAAAAAAAACGAGGGAGAAGGAGAGGCTAGCTGATAGAAAGTAGGTCATATCTGTGATACCGATTCAAATACTTTGGAAAATGATAGTACACAGGAACAAATCAAGTGGGACTTTAAAAGTTTAAATTAGACAAGATGCAAAATTCTAAGTATAAGTCTGTGTAGTCTGAGCAATATAAAAGGAAAAATGATAGAAAAACTGGTAACTACTAAGGTAACACAATGGAAGTAGACCTAGAGGTTGCTAGACCACAGATGATATGTCGGTAGGTTTAACACAATAGATGATTAGACCTGACTGGTGATCTCAAGATCAAACTAAGTTGTTCAACTGACTGTGGGTTCCCATCTTATCACTGGTTAACACAATCAACAATTTTCCAATAAGGGGTGGCGAGCAAATAAACGCCACAAATGTGAGCGGATGACCATAAATAGAGCAAAGCACGAAAAAAAATGAAAAGCAAATGCTATCAAGCTAATAATTTATGTTGTTAGTGCGTTATGTGCAAAAGAAAAATAAAGATGCTCTAACAAGAAGATAGGTTGTGTGCCTCTTTGCTGTGCGATGGCACTGACATGAGGATAACAATAACCTAGATATTCTAGAATTCATTGTTGTTTGTCACCTCTCTGCTGTACGATGGCACTGACCTGAGGATTGGCTTCTCTTTGAAATCTCTAAGAATAGTCTCTTCTTGTCAAAATACCCGTAGACCGCTCAAAAGCTCCTGAGGAATGTTGATTACCATATAAGCGTGGGATCCACAAATGTTGGTTGAAATAATTAAACCTTAAACTATCACCAATCTGTGTCAAAAGTCTGTGTATGGATTTAAGAGGACAAATATACTGACAATCATCCTGGCTACAATTCTTGAAAGTCCAAATCAATATGGGAATCTAATAGTACTAGTATGATTTCCTAAATTTGCTAACGACTCTGGATGAACACCAAGAAGTGAGCATCAAAAGGTTTTGATAATATGTCCCAAATGATTTGACTTGCCTGTATGATTCCAAATTAAATTGGTCCAGTTATGGTTAAACTAAATTGAAGCTGCCTATTCCGGAACCGAATCCAGTAGATTTCTATCTTAGGATTTACACCTCACATAAAGTCAAAAACAAGTTTATTTTTGTCCTTCAGTTTAAGTTTTTATTTATTTAGTAAATTCAGTTTGTTTAATATCGGATTACATCATGGAATTCAGAAAGGATTAACTCACCTAAAAGGGTCATGTCTGAGGTGACCACATGTGTTTTCAAAAGGTAAATTGGTTACGTCTGAGGTGACAAAGTGTTTAAAAGGATCACGTCTGAGGTGATCAAAAGTTTTTCAAGTTAAAATGATCATGTCTGAGATGATCAAATGTTCATAATGTTAATTCAACAGTCTAAAAGGGTTTAGATGTCAAATGGTCATAAAGTCAGAAAAATGTCGAGTGTATGACCCATTCACACGACTGGACCATGAGTATGGACCACTTATGCGAATGGATCATGCTCATGCATTAAATAGCCGAATGGACATGAGTACGAACCATTCACCCGAATGGCTTATCAGACTGACCCATTCGACCGAATGAGAGTGTGCGAAAGAGTGAGTCGACCGACTAAGCTTCAGTCGGCCAACTGAATATGATCGACTGAGCCAGTCGCATGATTGAGTTTCAGTCGCCCGAATGAACTGAGCGAATGAGTCCAGTCGGCCGATTGAACTCAGATTCAGTATATAAAGGGCCATAGTCGATCGCATCTCCTCACCACTTCCAATCGCCCTTATATCGCATATTGTACCGTTACGCTGCCCAAATTTCTTTAGACCTCGATTATACATTCTTCTTGATCTTCTGACGTGTGTTTGCACTTATACAGGTATAATAAGATGAAATCTCACAGAAATCAGAAGAAATGGTGCCCTAATTTGTGATGTTCGATTGAAACAAGAACCGAACCTTAAATGACCAAATAACCTACTGAAACTAAGTAAAATGTTAAAAATAAGTCTAATAGGTTATTAGTTATGAGATTGCGAGTCTAAAGAACCATTAAACCACGTTTAATTACATGAATTGGTCAAGATTCGAACCTCAGTCGACCGAACAGTGAGTCATGCGACTGGTCGTCTGGATGAACTCCAATCGCACGATTGAGCCGCCGAATGGGTCAATCGGCCAAATGTATTATGCGAATGAGCTCAGTCGGCCGACTGAACCAATAGCCGGCTCAGCCAATAGATTGAACTCAGTCGCATGATTCATTCACCCGAATGAGTTAAGTCGCATGATAGGACAACCGACTGCCACAGTCGCATGATTCATTCGCATGAATGAATCAGAATGAATTCAAACAAGATACTTAGAACTGAATTGTGGTATGTGATTTTCTAATGTTTTTGTGTCTTGTGTTTCAGGTCAATGGCTGATAGATGGTCTATAAACCCTAAGCACAATATATGTGCTCATCTAGACCATACTACTCGGAATGGTGCCGAGTTTGCAGAGATCATCGCTTTTCTCAGGCGATCAAGGATCCACAAGGCCATCTCTACTCCATGTACTCCCTACAGGTCTTTACATCAGGCCTTCTGGGAGAATGCTTCTGTTGATCGATCACGTGAGCCATATAGCATACGGACCTCTATCTGTGGCATGGATATTGAGATTACTGCTGCCGATATTAAGAGAGTACTTGATCTAGAGGACGATACTAATCACCCCACCAGACTTCACCCGCTTATGGTGAGAGGATGTTTCCTGAGGATTAAGTACGCTGGGGACATCAACTCAGGTGTGCTCAACAAGAGCAACCTGTGTCCCCAGTACAAGTACTTAGCACATGTCATTCTGAACTGCATTGCTTCCAGGAAGGGTGGGTTTGATGATCTTTCAGACCAGATTCAGAATGCCTATGTGGCACTGGTGCTGAACCACCCCTTCAGCTTCTCGAGCATGATCTTCTCTTATCTTGTGGAGAATCTGGAGGCAAAGGGTAAGGAGGGTTTCTGCATGTACCCCAGATTCTTGTAGCTGATTTTCAATGAGAAGCTGTCATCACTTCCTAAGGAGCGCCACGATGCTATGGCTTTAGATATCATGGACGATACGACCCTGGGTCGTATGAGAGTTTACCGGGGTAAGCAGGTAAATCCCCAGTTAAAGAGACTGATAGGCCATCTGGCTAATGAGAGGTACGTGGCACCTAGCAGACGTTAGTGGCGTCACGTAGACAGCGACTCTGATGATGAGTAGCTACAGCTCCCAGAGCACGACTTTGATGATGATGATAGCGGGGATGCTGGAGATACCTTGCCCACTCGACCAAGGGGCCCCACTACGGATAGTCCATCTCCGGTATCTGCCCCCACTGGAGATATAGCAGAGTCTGCTGGGTTCCACCAGGATTTTATACATGGTGAGGAAGAGGAGGAGTCAGACGAGGAGCCACAAACACAGACTGTGGAAAGTAAAGTCGTTCCCACAGAACAAGGGCTCCGGGCGGTTGGTGAATGACCCGGTGGATCGGGAGAGACTGCTGCTGACCCTACATATGCTCCAGATCCGCCAAGCCGTGTTCTAGGGGGAGCATCCTCCTCAACAGGATCGAGGAAGAAAAGGATGGCTCAGCCCCATGACATGAAGGAGAAGAAGCGCAAGAAACTCCCTTCATCACCACCACAGGCCCACCACCCCACTACCACCTTACAGCGACACCATCTGTACCACAGCCACCACCACAGCCACCACCTAAACACCATCCCTCCATAACACCGCTACCACCATTCCATTGCACACAACCACATCATTCACACCTAAATCACCACCCCTACATCTATACCACCTCCAATCTTCACCACTGGCACCACCACCACTAGCCATCTAGCTGCACCATCGTCTTTCTCTCCATATCCATCAGGATCACCTCTACCTCCCTTTGGGTAGACGAACAGCTATCAGCGCTGAACCGTATGGTGATGCGTCTGTTAGCAGCCGATGACGGGAAAGACAGCAAAGATTCATCAGTTAGTGGATCTTACTACTGCGCAATCTCAGTAACTTCTCAGCAGGCTCGACTGATGATCAGCAGGCTCAGCAGATGTCTCAGCTCCAAGAGCAGTATGACAAGAAGATTGAGGAGTTGGAGGCTGCAAACAAATCTCTGCAGCTAAAGCTCAAAGGGTCTCAAGACGAGCCCTTTAAATAGGAGAAGAAGATGAAGACGATGATACTGATGATGAAAGTGATGATGATGATGATGGTGACAATCATGAGAGTGATACAGATGAATGGTGATGATGATGAAGATGACTTTCTACTGCTGGTGCTACAGCTACAAAGCAAAAGGAGGACCAAAAGGAATCAAGATCAAAGGCCTCTACATCGTCCCAGTAGCAGAAGAGATGAGGATACAGGATAAGAGTAATGCTTAGTTATTTATGTTACTAAAATCATAACTCGAATCTTGTATTAAACTTATGAAATGAATATCTATTTTAATGATAAGAGTTTTTGCTTTGAGTATTTACTAATGTTTGGTGTATTACATGTTTAAATCGAGCAGATCCAAATTATCAAAGGGATGAACACGATATGCTCCCATCCAACAGATCAAGACTCAACTAACCATGATTCTTGATCTACAAGGGGTTGTCAGAAGATTAGTGAGTTACACCACTGAAGAACGGGAAATAATTCATGATCTTACTGATGAGCAACTGGCAAAAATGTTCAAGCTCAATCCCGATGAGATTGTAAAAGACGCTCCAACTTTTGAAAAGGACAGTGACGATGAGCTGAATGACATTGATGAGATAGAGATCGAGGACGTCAAAGCAGAGCATTATCCTGAGTACGCTGACAACGAGGGAAATATGGTTCCCAATCTGGGTGAATCCCTAGTAAGTGATACATTCGAGATATTGGATCAGATGGAGCAAGAATCTGAGAAGATTGAAGAACAAGCCCAAGCCTCAAATGCCGATGTTGATATCAGAAAGGCTGAATGGGCTGCATGTTTCGAGGAAATTCGAGCCCAACGCTCTGCTCCTAAACAGAATGTCTACATCAAGCTCTACAAAGTGAAGAAACATCACAAGGTGTCAGGCAAGATTATTGCGTGGGCACATTTTGAGGATCTTAACGTTTACGCCATAAAGAGAGAGAAGCGTATTGAGTACTTTAGATTCCCACATAATCTAAAGACTCTACCTGGTTTTGAGCTCAACCAGGTGGCTAAATTGAAGCTACTATATGCTGACCCAAGGAAGATGTCAGGCTGGTTTGAGGCTGCACTGAAGAAAGAGTACCACACCAGGTGGGTCAACTTCAAACCTCAACAACCTACGAGGTATATCAGACGTTCTGAAGTTGATCCCATAACTGGAAAGCCCAAGATAATGCTGAAGTGGAGTCCCCCAAGAACAATATCAAGAATCCCTCTCAGGGAAATGCCACAGGACTTCACTCCACACTTTAAATGGTGGTACTATGATTGGAGAATAGGGGAGGGCGGTCATAGTTCTCAACAAAAGAGGAAAAAATGGATTACCATAAGGGTATTGACCCGATGTGGCTCACTAACTTGTCTGCTGATGATGTATACACTTACACAAGTGGCCATGTTCTATGACACGCAAGATATTGTACAAGCCCTCTAATTCCAAAATGTGATACGACTCTGCTTGCGTTTGAGATACACGCAGGAGTCACAAGAGAGGAAAGTACAAGAAGTATGATGAGGTGATGAAGAAGGTAAGACATTAGATAGATCTAGGTCCAACGAGGAGTTTGTTGATACATATGTACCTAGATGTTGATCCTAATGTAATATGTCTTGAATGTTTACACTTATGTAATGCTTGGGTTATAATGAAATGAGAATGTTTGGTTGTGATTTATAATGTTTAATATGTCATTAATGAGTGATATTGACTTGATTAAAATAGGTTTGTGGTGTTTGAATTGATACACATAATGTATATTAATAAATTTCATTCAAACTTGGTAAGGAAGTTCCACATGCGTCCGACTGAACCATGCGCACCAACAGTGGCATGCGTCCGGCATGGCCATGCGAACTGAGTGTCCATGCGCAGCTTCTATAAACAGTCCATACGCCTGAACAACTTTCATGCGAATCTGCTCAGTTAGTACTCCAAGTTCATAGGAACGGTTGTAGATCGATTCCTAATCGATTCTTGAGTGAGATTAAATAAGTTATGTGTTTCTACGTGCGTTCTCATAATTGATCGCCAATCAAATTGGATCCGCCACTATTTGGTTTGGTTTAACACGTTAATCAGTTGGTGTTTCGTTAAAAATCAGATCCTAACAGATTTTCACGACTTCTCTAATACCTTGGCTCTGTACTGATGGGTCTGCGGATAGTATAAATATTTGATAAAGATTTATTGCACAGATTCAGTTTTAATTGGTTGTACTAATACTAAACCACACACACAAAAGGCAGTGTACCTGTCGTGTGGTAATATAGTGTTGGTAAGAACCGAGTATCAATCCGTGGACACACCTAGCCTACTCAACAAACTTGATGTTTGACTATCAGATTTGGTTTTTGTTAAAGAAAGTGATATTTTGTTTGGAAAGATTTTTAGGGTTTAAAAGTAAACAATAATAAAGAAAGTAAAATAAGAATTGAAGCGTTTGGTTTTAAAATCAGGGAATAAAAGTTATCATCCTAATTAGAATCCACTTATGCAATTGTGATGAATTGGTGATGTGATGTGATTATGTTAATGTTTATAAAGATGAGCCGGCGCGATTTCTCGACTATCCTGCTGCCGTAGTGACTTGATCCTGTCAGGCTGATTTTACTGCTCAGATCAAAGCCCTAGTAATGTAGGTAAATCTCTTGTGTCCTATTTGACATACGATTTCTGAAAACATAATTTAATGTTAAAAAGAGAGTTGATCAGGTTCCTTCCTAACATACCATTAATTTTAGAAAACCGTAACAATTACTGAAGTTTCCGAACAAATAAAAGGGAACCCGCAAATGATCAGAAAGTTAAAGTGATATGATTTCTAATAACCATTTCTAGTTCATTAGCCATGGATTTATTATGAAGACCGGTTTCGCGAATGAAAGTTAATCATACGTTTTTCAACCTTGTATGACAATCACAATCACAAACCATAATGTTATAACTTCCCGTTCAAATGTAGATGCTACCCATCAATAGTTTTCCCAAGACCACCATAACATTAACATAATACTTATCACACCATTAGTTTATCACAAATTACATAAGTTTCATCCGATTAGGATGATAAATAGAGTTTAGCTCATGATGAGCTTTAACATAACAACGGATAACAAAGAAGATAGATAAGTGATCATCGGTGAAATGGAACAATCAAACCGATAATCCACAATGGATGACGTTTAGGTGATCCCAAGCTTCTTCCAAGTGTTGTTGCACCTCCCGAGCCTCCGAATGATCTTGAAGTCTTGATTCCCGAGAGAATTCAGCAGAGTAACTCTCCCACCAAAGCTTGCCAAAAATGGTGAGCTTAGGCTTCTATTTATAGGCTTTCCGGAGTGTTTAAGCACGGCCCCGTGCCTAAAGGCACGGCCCCGTGCTAGTACAATGCTTACGAAAGTTGGTCGGCTCGTACGTGCAGCAGTTGTGTCGGGCACGGCCCCGTGCTAAATGGGGCACGGCCCCGTGTTGGTGGTGGGGCACGGCCCGTGCCTTATGGGGCACGGCCCCGTGTCTACTTTTAGGGGACAGTACTTTTTGTCCTGTCAGATTGTCCAAGCACGGGGGTGTGTTTCTGGCAAGGCATGGGGGCGTGCTTAATGAGGCACGGCCCCATGCTTGGAGTCCAAAGCTCGGATTGCTTCAATTTCTTGTTAAATATGCTCCTTTTGTCCATCTTGCCCTTTTAAACACCTGAAAACACAATTTAACACTTTTAAGTACATTTTCATCATTTTAAGGAAGATATTAAGGAATAATTGATGTGCTTTTGATAGGATTTTTATGTATATTTGGAGCACATCAAACATCCCCACACTTGAACTTTGCTTGTCCTCAAGCAAAAATCACTTAAAATGACAATTCCACCAAAAACCAAATAAATCAAATTATAAACATGTCTTTCGAGAAGTATGCAAGTAAATACTATTTTCATCCAAATATAAATATTCTAAGCACATGTAAAATGATATCCTAGCAAGCAATAGGTTGGTTAGTAAAGATTATTATCATGTAAAAATCCACACTTCTCACAAGATGCACTCACACTCGGCTAAATATATGGAGTCATAATCAAGATTAAGTATGACTAATACACTCAATTGCCTAGTATGAATACGTGTGAAATCATATGCTTGTTAAGGGATCAAATCTCCACCTACTTAGATATTTATTTGCATAAATCATTAGGTCTTTGATGGGTTGTAACTTGGCTCGGGCTCGGGTATGGAATATTTGGAAAGAGTGGCTAATTGCTAAAGACGACGGTCTTGGCTTATTTTTCTAACATAAACTACAAGGAAAGCAATAAAGGTTCCCTATACAATACTTCAAGCTAGAAGGGATATGCTAGCTTGAGGACTCGTTTAAGGTCAGATTGTCAAGACCGTATTTTGCTTTCAAGAATCGCACTTCATCTTTTACCCGAAGATACACAAAACTTTCCTTTCTCAAGGATCGTTCGGCTTGAAGCCTAATAGCACCCAATCGGATTAATTCTGTGTATTCGTATTGAGATTCAGTTTGATTCTTTTTGCATTTTCCATTATGGGACCAATTTCCACAATTCGGGCATCTTTCATATCTTTTTGCCCGTCTCTTTATAGCACTTTTTGAAATCCCACAAAATGGCGGAACTTGTTCCTTTTTTCGCCATTTCTTTCTTGCGTCAAACGTGAGATTGAAAATTTGTTCGCGGATTTCCGGGGGAAGTCCCGGTTTTGCGTGATGAAGGCAACAAAGCAAATTGAAATCAAAAGAATGCATTCCAGTTCTTTAAGGTCTGCCGGTAAAAGACCAAATATACATTTTTTTTATAAGCCAAAAACGTGTCTTTAACGAAAACGGGTTTTGTTGAAGGCTTTTGGTTAAGTGACTTGGTGACTCGGGTGATTGAAAGATAAAAACGTTTAAGCTCAACGGGGCTAACTAGGGTTGACGTTCGGGTAAGGAAAATTAAAGACAATGGTTGGGGCTTGAATGGTTAAGGTTTCCTAGTGCCTAACTCATTTTTATGCAACAAATACTAATTAAGGTCTTGAAATGTATACCCAAAGCAAGTTCTAATCACACGTATCATATGGCACCCTCAATTAAATCCAGAATGAAAGTAGAATTGCAACTTGCAAAAGCTTGTTTAAGGCTCAAAAATAAACTCACATACGGATGGAATTGGGTAAAAGTGTTTCATTTTACATGATTAAATATTTTACTAGATTATTGCCTTTAAGGATATCACAAAAAAACATTTTCAATTTTTATTTGGACGTCATGGATTTACTTCTCTATTTCCCGAAAACGTATATTTATAATTTGGTTTATCAAAAATTATATTATTTTTGGTTTCTTGTCACAAAAATTATTTGGTAAGTGATCTTTTCTTAAAAATTTTAATTTGGACCTTTTTAGCAAAGTCAAATGCATTACTCCCATCCCCACACTTAAAATTCACATTGTCCTCAATGTGATTAAAATATTCATGATCGAGAAAGGGTAACGAAATAACTCCCCTAAAAATGATGAATTTTTCACTTGTGTTTGGTTGCCCTCGCGTTGTTAGAATCCTCGGTATCACCTGAAATGTCACCAATTTATTGAAAGCATTAAAATCCTAACACACAAAATAAATAAAACGACATAAATTAAAAGATAGATTGGCACAAAACAACTGTGCCGGAGCCCCGAAAATGATACGGTTTTCAAGGGCTTTGTGGTGGGATATCCCCCCACTCGTGGTACATTCGGTTTCTGATGTACGTGACATCTCTGCTCAAGTCATCGACTCGGGAATTCAGATTTTCGACTCGGTTGAAGGCTCGTTGGGCATATTCAAATGATCGCCTTGCATGGGTTTCGGTGGTTTGGATTGACTCATAAAGGTCTAACATGGTTGGAAATTCCCTTGTACGTGAACTTGAAGATCCAGCTCCGGCTCCTTCCGGCTGTATCGGCATGTCGAGATCCATGATAATTTCTTCGGGATCCGCCGGATCCCAGATTTGTCCTTTCTTATCCATGAATCTGGCTGCCCATTTGGTAAACTTGTCACCATGTACATACTTGTACAGATGCTCAAGTCCAACAGTCCTGGCATCACTCCTTCGGTTCCCTCAGTGTTATAACCATAGCTTTCATATAAGTTCAAAATCCAGCTTCCTCCAAACATGGGTGTTGGAGCACCTGCAATCGCGTTCCTGGCAAAAAGATTACAAAACAAATACCCAATATTACATGGCAACTGATTAACCATACAATATAAAATAAACAAGTCCCTCAAATTAACAACTCCCTCGCTTTGACCACGAGCTGTTATGGAATGGCTGAGTAACCGATGAATGTATCGCAGCAGCGGGTCTCGTATCTGACTGCTTTTTGTTTTGCTCGAGTTGAACCCTCCGGTTCCAATCCGCTCCCAAAATGCTTTCCTCATTGCACCACTTCCGCGTCTCTACTTTCCTCGTCCGGGAAGGTATGATACGCCGGCATTCCAGATATAGCCTCCTCCTCCATTTCTTGTTCCGTGTATATTCCAAGATAGACACCGAACAAGGCAATGGATGTCTTATGCCAATTCCCAGCTAGTCTGAATGAAACTGCATTTTCATCCCAAGGATCAGAGTCTTTCATGCTAAATTTAAAAGATGCTAAAAATTCAAGAGTCAGTTCATAAACGGAAGGTCTATTTTGTGAAAATAAACGTTTCCACTGGACACTTAATAAATTATTATATCTTTCTAGCTGTCCGACTGCCGCTAGTGTTCTTCATCTGCTTGTAAGTGGGATCTTTCGACCCTTTGTAGCAATCTTTGAAGTCTATCATGACACCATCTCTCGCGGCCCTTCAAAATGTAAGTAGGGATGCTCCATGATCCTGAAATTTAAAAATAAATTAATCTATACAAAACAAATTTCTTAAGCAGTCTCATGATGTTAGTGAAAATCATATGTTTTTCAAGACATAACATCATAATGATTCAATTCATGTTCAAAAATAGTTAAGAATTATCATCCAAGAAGAAAAAAAATTTTGAACATGGGGGTGCGCTTTATACAACGTGGGGGTGCGGTTAACATGTTTGGGCATGAAATTTTGACTCGAGCAATCGTGGTTTTGTTTGTAAATCGTTGATTAAGCATGGGTTTAACATTTTCTTGCTTCAAAAATCAAAGATTATACGTTGAACATTTTAATCATTTGTTAATAATTCAAGATACTCAAAATATATATTGTTTTACATCACTTGAGAATTCTTGTAACTTGAACATGATTAACAAAGGTTTCACCACGAGTTATGAAGATAGTCTTGTTAATAATAAAAGAAAACAACTAACTAACCAACTAAACATACTAATATCTAACTAAACACACTAATTAACACTAATCTACTACAAGAATAAATGAACAAGTAGGTTAAACATTCATCATTCCATAACACGTTTAAGAACAAGTGTTTACACATAATTGCTAGGATTTCGGTTGTTTAGAGACCTAATCACCTAACTACATGTAAATGACTTTCATAATCAAAGGAATTAGTATGCTAACCTCTTGGCCAAATACTCTTGCAAGAACACTTGAACAAATGAAAGAAAAATGGAAAAGAAGAGAGAATTGAAAGTGGATACGACTTTGCAGGCACATTAGCTCGGTTTTTATCATGCAACATTGAATGGAAAAGGACAAAAGGCTGAAAATGGCAGGTGGTGTCAATTCTTGTCGAACACGGGGGCGTGCCCCTTTGAACACGGGGCCGTGTTCATGCACAAAGTTCGGTTTCAGTCTTTTGTTGTTCCGTTTTTCAGTTTCGCGCGTTGTGTAATTTTCCCGGTTAAGTTTTATCACTTCCAAATCATCAGAAAAGATACGAAAATAGTCCTATAGTTAAATAACACAAGCCAAATTGAAAATTACATTCCCTAGAATCCTACAGTTACACGATACGTTAAAAGCCGAGAATCTGAAACAGCAAAACCAGACTCTTTAACGCGCAACAGCGCACTTAACACATCACGGAATGTTTCTAAAAGAAACCTCCACACATTTCGTGTGGAAGGTTTGGCATGGGATAGTGAGAAGTGCGGTTGCTCAATTCCGCGAGCTGCTGGTTAATGGAAATGAGTTCCTCGCTCATCTGCTGAACTTTTTGGATTAGTTCAGCAAGCGTTGGGAAGCAACGAGGTTCATTTCTGTCAATTGCTTGATCAGTTCATGCATTTTGAAGAAATACTCTTGAGTCGTCGGCTCTCGCGTTTCGGAACGCGGTTTCTTCTTCGCAGGATTCCAGTTTGAGCTTCCGTGACTTGATTCTTTCATTTTTTTTCGTTTTTGAGCAGGAATGAGTGTGATGAAAGAATGGAACAAGTGTGGTATTTATACACAGGTCGGGAAGAGTGAACACGGGGGCGTGCTTAGCTAGGCACGGCCCCGTGCTTGTCAGAAGTCGTCTTAAATTCGACCTGCAACGTTCCAGAGTCGTCAGCGGAGATCGTGGAAAAATTTTGTCAGAGGCACGGGGGCGTGCTTGATGAGGCACGGCCCCGTGCTTGTGCTTGTGAAGTCCTAAAAATTTCTAAAAAGTGAGAAAAATTTATGTACAGGTGCCGCGTTTAAGTTTCGGGTCTTCGGCACGACCCTTCCCACACTTAGTTTTCGTTGGGGTGGAGGTTTAATTCCTCCGAAGAAATCTTGGTTGGTCCATCGTTATACGGTTTCAAACGATGACCATTTACTTTGAAACTTAAACCTGCGTGGTTGTAAATTTCAATGGCACCATTCAAACACGTTTTTGATCGTATAAGGTCCAGACCAACGTGATTTCAGTTTTCCGGGAAATAAACGTAAACGAGAGTTATACAGTAAGACACGTTCTCCCACATGAAATTGTTTTGTGCTCTTTAATCGAGCGTCGTGGAATTTCCTTGTCTTTTCTTTGTAAACCCTAGCGTTTTCGTACGCTTGTTCCCTCAATTCCTCCAATTCGTGAATTTGTAGGAATCGATTCTTTCCTGCAAGGTCTTGGTCCAGGTTTGCTGCTTTAAGTGCCCAAAAGGCCTTATGCTCTAGTTCTACAGGTAGATGACACGACTTCCCATAAACTAGTTTAAACGGTGTTGTGCCGATGGGAGTCTTATAGGCTGTTCGAAAAGCCCATAATGCATCATCTAACTTGATAGACCAGTCCTTGTGATTTTGACCTACAGTTTTCTCAAGGATTCGTTTGATACCTCGGTTAGTGACTTCGGCTTGCCATTCGCTTGTGGATGGTAAGCAGTTGTAAAGCGATGGTGAACTCCATAACGTGCCATTGCTCTTTCAAGCTGATTGTTACAGAAATGAGTTCCTCGGTCACTAATCAGAGCTTTGGGGGTACCAAAACGAGAAAATAGTTTCTTAAGGAATTTGACAACGTTCCTGGCATCATTAGTAGGCAGGGCTTGAGCTTCAGCCCATTTTGAAACGTAATCAACTGCTACCAAGATGTAACGATTGCCAAATGACACCGGGAATGGCCCCATGAAATCAATACCCCATATATCAAATATCTCGCATACTTGAACTGGTTTCTGAGGCATCTCATCCCGTGTTGAGATATTGGTTGCTCTTTGACATGCATCACAGGTGCGTACCATGTTATGAGCATCTTTGAAGATCGTGGGCCAGTAAAATCCAGAGTCGAATACTTTCTTGGCTGTTAAGGTTGCTCCATGGTGTCCTCCTGTGGGTCCTTCATGACAGTGCCTTAGAATTTGTTCTGCTTCACTTCCATATACGCATCTTCGAATGAGTTGGTCTGCACCGATTCTGAACAGATACGGATCCTCCCAATAGTAATGTTTGATATCAGTAAAGAACTTCTTCTTTTGCTGATAAGTCATTCCTTTGAGAGGATTCCGCTTGCTAAGTAATTCGCAAATCGGCGAACCAAGGGTGTTCATCGATTGAGTTGAATGTGCATAAGGAATTCATGAGGAAAATTGTCGTTTATTTTGGTTTCCTCAGTTGTGAAGGACTTGAGTCCTCAAGACGCGAGAGATGATCAGCCGCTAGATTTTCCGCTCCTTTCTTATCACGAATTTCGATATCAAATTCTTGAAGCAGAAGAATCCAACGAATCAATCTCGGCTTTGCATCTTGTTTGTTGAACAAATAACGAAGGGCTGCATGATCGGTGTAAACAATTGTCTTTGAAAGGATGAGATACGAGCGGAATTTATCGAACGCGAAAACTACCGCAAGAAGTTCTTTTTCGGTGGTAGTGTAGTTTTCTTGTGCGTCGTTTAGGGTTTTGCTCGCATAATGAATTGGGTGAAATTGCTTGTCTTTCTTTGTCCTAATACAGCTCCCACCGCGAAATCGCTTGCATCGCACATGAGCTCAAATGGTAGTGTCCAATCTGGGGAAACCATGATTGGAGCAGTTACCAATCTCTCCTTAAGCAATTTGAATGCACTAATGCATTCATCAGAAAATACGAATTGCGCGTCTTTCTCCAGGAGTTGAGTCATTGGTCGAGCGATTTTGAGAAAATCTTTAATGAAACGACGGTAAGAATCCTGCATGTCCTAGGAAACTTCTGATGTCTTTCACGGTTGTGGGATGCGGAAGTTTAGAAATAGTATCGACTTTGGCTTGATCGACTTCAAGACCCGCTCGAGAGATTTTGTGTCCTAACACTATTCCTTCCGTAACCATGAAGTGGCACTTTTCCAATTTAAAACAAGGTTGGAGTCTTCACATCTAACCAGCATCTTTTCCAAGTTTCAAGACATTGCTCAAATGAGTTTCCAAAGATGGAGAAATCATCCATGAAAACTTCCATTGAGTGTTCAATCATGTCATGAAAAATTGCTACCATGCATCTTTGAAATGTAGCAGGAGCATTACACAAGCCAAAGGGCATTCGCCGATAAGCAAATGTGCCATATGGACAGGTGAATGTTGTCTTTTCTTGATCTTCGGGAGCAATAGGAATTTGAAAATAACCTGAGAAACCATCCAGAACACATAGACATTTTCTAGACAATCTCTCAAGCATTTGGTTATGAAGGAAGAGGGAAGTGGCTCTTTCCTGGTGGCGTCCTTGAGTTTGCGATAGTCTATGGCAAACTCTCCATCCTGTAAACCGTTCCGAGTGGGAATAAGCTCATTCTTCTGTTGTTTTTAAACAGTGCATTCCCTCCTTTTCTTTTGTCGTTAGTTACAACAGTCATTCCTCCTTTCTTTGGAACAACTTGGACGGGACTGACCCAAGGCGAATCAGAAATAGGGTAAATCAAACCGGCATCTAGCAGTTTGATTACTTCTTTCTTCACCACCTCTTGCATGCTCGGGTTTAAACGTCTTTGAGGTTGAATGACGGATTTGAAGTTCTCCTCCATCAATATTTTATGAGTGCAAAAGGATGGATTGATTCCCTTGATGTCCATGATTTTCCATGCAATTGCTCGTTTGTGTGCCTTAAGCACATTGAGCAACTTGTTCTTCTCATCAATTGATAAGGCGGATGATAGATTATGACAGGAAGTTGAGATGTGTTTTCAAGAAAAGCGTATTCGAGATGAGATGGAAGTTCTTTGAGCTCTAAGACTGGAGGGTCTTCGATAGAAGGTTTGGCTTTTGGTTCTAAGTCTTGCTCAATGATCTCAAATGCTTCTTGATGAAATGATGTTTCGTCAACTTCAAGTTCTGGAATGATTTGGTTTTCACAGATGGGTTCGGTGATTGTGACTTCTATTAATTGAGTATTGCAAGCTTCATTTTGAAGGGCTTCCTTCAAATGACGGCTTATGATCGAATCGCAAGCATCAACGTAATAGAGTGAGTCATCATGATGTTGAGGGTGTTTCATGGATTGGCCTATATCGAAAGTTACTTCCTCCTCGTCTACTCTAAGCGTGAGTTTGCCTGTACAAACATCAATGAGGGCTCGAGCAGTCGCTAAGAAAGGTCGACCTAGGATAAGAGGAACATTTTTGTCCTCATCCATGTCTAGGATCACAAAATCAACGGGAAATACGAATTTGTCAATTTTAACTAAGAGATTTTCAACGATGCCCCTCGGATATTTGACAGAACGGTCAGCTAACTGGATGCTCATACGGGTAGGTCTAGGCTCACCTAAGTTTAATTTTCAAAAACCGCATAAGGCATAAGGTTAATGCTAGCACCTAAATCAGCTAACGCATTACTGACAGAAAGATTTCCTATTAGCAAGGTATGGTGAAACTTCCTGGATCAGTCATCTTTTGAGGTAGTTTGTTTTGAAGAACTGCAGAGCATTCCTCATTCAAAACTACGTGTGATAACTCTTCCAGCTTCTTTTTGTTTGACAAGACACCTTTTAGAAACTTAGCGTAGTTTGGCATTTGTGCTAAGGCTTCCACCAAGGCAGATTGATGTGGAGTTGCTTGAACACCCAAGGAATTTGCCATATTGCCTCCATCCTTTGTTGTCTCAAACGACCTGGATATGGAGGTGGTGGAACATAAGGTGGTGGTGGAACGTTTCTTTGCTGGTTCTTCAATAACAACGGGTTGCTTTTGCTTATCACTCGCATTACTTGGAGTTTCAGTTTCTACTTCTTCAAGGATGGGTTGTAATGCGGGTGCATCACCTTGAGTGGTTTTGCCACTCCTGGTGGTGATGGCTTTGACTTGAGCATTAGGGTTTGTCACAGTGTTACTGGGCAAAGCTCCTTGAGGTCTCTCAGAGAGTTGTTGTGCTATTTGACCTACTTGGTGCTCTATGGTCTGTAATGATGCTTTGTTGCTTTTGATGTCAGCTTCGTTTCTTTGGAACCTCTCCTCATTTCTTCGATTGGATTTCCGGATGTACTCATCTGTGGCTTGTGTGGTTAACAACAATTGCTGTAATAAGTCTTCCATTGATGATGCTCCACGGTCTTGGTTACTACTGCTTGGACCTTGGTATGGTGGTTTCTGTTGTTGGTAAGGTGGCCTTCGGTTGAATCCAGATGATTGTTGGTTACTGCCAGCATCTCTGTAATTCGAGTTGTTTCTCCAATTTGAATTGTATGAGTTGTTTGGGCCTCCTACGTAGTCAACATCTTCAACCATCATAACGCCTTGTGGGCACTCGTTGGTCTTGTGTGAATTTCCACATGTGTTGCATCGTGTTGGAGTTTTCTTTAGCTCGCTTTGCAATTGTTCAAATTTTTTGGTTAGAGCTTCTAATTGGGCTGCAATTAGGGTTTCAGAGTCTACTTGATGAATACCTTTAGAACTGGGTTTGGTTCTTAAAGGATTGTAAGCAAAGCTCTTCTTAGCTGCTCTTTCTAAGGCTTGATATGCTTCTGTTGGCGTGACACTTCCAAAATCTCCTCCCGCACTTTGGTCTACTGCTTGCTTGTGGGCTCCGCTAATCGCATCGTAAAAGGTTTGACACTGCAGCCACAGATCAAGTCCGTGATGTGGGCATCTCCGAAGGAGACCTTTATATCTCTCCCATGCTGCGTGTAATGATTCATCGTCGTCTTGACGGAAACTTGTGATGCTACTTCTTAGTTTGGCAGTACGATCGGGTGGAAAGTATTTCAAAAGGAATTGTTCAGCCATTCCCGCCCATGTGGTGATGGAACCAGGCGGAGTGAATCAAGCCAATCGATGGCTCGGCCTCGAAGTGAAAATGGAAAAAGTCTTAGTCGAATGGCGTCGTCTGAACAGTTATTGATTTTGAAGGTCGCACAGATACGAAGGAATCGTGAGATGTGAGCATTAGGGTCTTCGTCTTGTAACCCATGGAACTGAACAGAGTTTTCTACAAGTTGGATAATACTAGACTTAATCTCGAAATTGTTGGCCGCTATTGCTGGTTGGACAACACTAGACTCATAACCATCTATTGACGGTGTGGCATAGTGTGTCATCTTCATTTCCTCGTCTTGGTTAGCCATGTCTTCTTCGGATGGTGTATCTTCCAAAATGTCTTCTTCAATGACTGGTGCTTCTTGTTGTGATCTTTTGCGCAATCTTTGACGAAAAGTCGTTCGGGTTCCGGAAGAGGCGGAACAAGTTCAGAACTAGACGAGTCGGACATACACTAACTTAAGGAAGCATAAACTAACTAAGGCTTAAAATGAATCAGGCAAAAATAACTAAACTAACTAAGGCAAACTACCTACAAATAAAAATGAAGTTTAAACAAAAATATTTACAGGTTATATGCAAGATAGTCAAAAATTAGTTTGTTTTTCAAACTGCCGTGTGTCCCCGGCAACGGCGCCAAAAACTTGATGGTCTGCGGATAGTATAAATATTTGATAAAGATTTATTGCACAGATTCTTTTAATTGGTTGTTACTAATACTAAACCACACACACAAAAGGCAGTGTACCTGTCGTGTGGTAATAGTGTTGGTAAGAACCGAGTATCAATCCGTGGACACACCTAGCCTACTCAACAAACTTGATGTTTGACTATCAGATTTGGTTTTTTGTTAAAGAAAGTGATATTTTGTTTTGGAAAGATTTTTAGGGTTTAAAAGTAAACAATAATAAAAAGAAAGTAAAATAAGAATTGAAGCGTTTGGTTTTAAAATCAGGGAATAAAAGTTATCATCCTAATTAGAATCCGCTTATGCAATTGTGATGATTGGTGGTTGTGATGTGATTATGTTAATGTTTATAAAGATGAGCCGGCGCGATTTCTCGACTATCCTGCTGCCGTAGTGACTTGATCCTGTCAGGCTGATTTTACTGCTCAGATCAAAGCCCTAGTAATGTAGGTAAATCTCTTGTGTCCTATTTGACATACGATTTCTAAAACATAATTTAATGTTAAAAAGAGAGTTGATCAGGTTCCTTCCTAACATACCATTAATTTTAGAAAACCGTAACAATTACTGAAGTTTCCGAACAAATAAAAGGGAACCCGCAAATGATCAGAAAGTTAAGGTGATATGATTTCTAATAACCATTTCTAGTTCATTAGCCATGGATTTATTATGAAGACCGGTTTCGCGAATGAAAGTTAATCATACGGTTTTCAACCTTGTATGACAATCACAATCACAAACCATAATGTTATAACTTCCCGTTCAAATGTAGATGCTACCCATCAATAGTTTTCCCAAGACCACCATAACATTAACATAATACTTATCACACCATTAGTTTATCACAAATTACATAAGTTTCATCCGATTAGGATGATAAATAAGTTTAGCTCATGATGAGCTTTAACATAACAACGGATAACAAAGAAGACAGATAAGTGATCATCGTGAAATGGAACCAAAACCGATAATCCACAATGGATGACGTTTAGGTGATCCCAAGCTTCTTCCAAGTGTTGTTTGCACCTCCCGAGCCTCCGAATGATCTTGAAGTCTTGATTCCCGAGAGAATTCAGCAGAGTAACTCTCCCACCAAAGCTTGCCAAAAATGGTGAGCTTAGGCTTCTATTTATAGGCTTTCCGGAGTGTTTAAGCACGGCCCCGTGCCTAAAAGGCACGACCCTTGCTAGTACAATGCTTACGAAAGTTGGTCGGCTCGTACGTGCAGGTTGTGTCGGGCACGGCCCCGTGCTAAATGGGGCACGGCCCCGTGTTGGTCGTGGGGCACGGCCCCGTGCCTTATGGGCACGGCCCCGTGTCTACTTTTAGGGGACAGTACTTTTGTCCTGTCAGATGTCCAAGCACGGGGGTGTGTTAATTTAGCACGGGGTGTGTTTCTGGCAAGGCATGGGGGCGTGCTTAATGAGGCACGGCCCCATGCTTGGAGTCCAAAGCTCGGATTGCTTCAATTTCTTGTTAAATATGCTCCTTTTGTCCATCTTGCCATTTTAAACACCTGAAAACACAATTTAATACTTTTAAGTACATTTTTATCATTTTAAGGAAGATATTAAGGAATAATTGATGTGCTTTTGATTGGATTTTTATGTATAATTTGAAGCACATCAGATACCAATCTGTCACACCCCGTGCACAGGTAGGGTGGGACGTCAAAGACTAGCAACAACATATGGAAGTGGAAACTAACCATCATAAGAGCACAAAAGGAGAGAACATCACATGGCATTACAATTTAAAGAAAAACCGGGCTGGTAAAAGGTCCTGCCCAAGTACAAGTACGTAATTTATCAGTACAAATTGTTTCTAACATAAACAAATTAAAAATGTTCCAAATGTTTTTAATAACTCAACAATCAATGCCATGAATTAAGGTGCTAGGTCAAGGTCTTCTACATCAGCTAGACTCCCGTCAAGGATTACCTGAAATATGCTCAAAGAAAATTTTGTCAACTAAAAAGTTAGTGAATTCAACTGCTTAAAGTATAAAAACAAAAGGATTCAATAGAATCCACATTTGATTTAAAGTCATAGTTTCATTGTTGTGGGGGATCACAATCAACCCTGTACTCAGTCCCGGCTAGCCTCTTCAAAGTTATGTTATACCGGTTAATCCCGAAGGAAGAACTGAGCCTCAAACAGTGGACCATACCTATCAGATGGTTCACCCTAGTATCTTATAAAAACCTGTCACATGACACAAACGATCCCACAGGATCTCAGTGTGGTACCCTTCCCGTTCATCACGGAATGCACTGTGTGTGGGGGAGTCCCCAAGTAAATCTACCCATATAGTACAAGCAGTTCACACAAAAATTAATGATCGTGATATAAGTAAAAGCAGGTCCTAACATTTTCCACAACATACAAGTATCATACAAGAGAGCATAAGAAATTTCAGTTTAACATAGCATGTTTCATCCCAAAACAGTAGTAAAGAGGGAACACTAGAAATCACCTTAAGTTTCAAGCAACGGGTTCTTCGAGTACCGGGAAAGTTTAAAGTCTAGCACCCTACCATCAAGATTAAGTTATAAGCCACTAGTTCTATAGTCATAAGAGGTGTACTAGATGCGTCAAAAGGTTAAATGTTCAACTAGCTTTGATTTGCTAAGGCTTGCATTAAAAAGTTTCCTTTTATGGAAAGCTAGGGTTTCTTAAGTAAAATAGATGTTTTACTACATTGGATAATTAATACAAGTTAAATTAAGTTTACCAAGTGATTATTAATTTAAGGGGGTCAGTTTATAGAGATTTAGCAGAATTTACAATTTAGTCCTTCAAGTTTCAGAATTTACAGTTTCTACCCTAAAGTTTGTTTTCTTACATTTATTGACTTTTATGGCCCATTGCCAGACTTTGGAGTTAAGTAAAACATTTTTAATTAGTTAAATTCCAAATTTTTAGAATTTAGATTTGAGTTTTGTAAACTTATGTTTTACGTTACAGGTTACAGTAAGCTTTTTAACGATTATGTATTAAATATTACGGTTTTTAGTCTTTAATATTTAAATATTATTTTAAGGACTTTTAATAAGTTTTATAATTTGTTTAGAATTTATTTTAAGCCTCTTTTAGTTGAAAGTCTCATTTTTAGGTTTAACCCATTAAAACGCGTTTTAACCCGAAACCGACCGTTCAAAAACGTGTTTGACCAAATTTTTCACCATCTTTAAGATTTAAGGTTCCCAACTTACTGATATAACACGGTTTTTATAGATTTTTGGTTTATCCCTTTATTTCCAAGATTTTCTTCCAAACGTTACCCGATTAAGACCCGTTTTTAACTAATTCCATTTAAATTGTCCTTTGACCATTTAATCAACAAATCCAATTCACACCATTTTTTAACCCTTTTTGAGCCTGGAATACTTTTTATTGTGGTCAGTCCCTAATTTCTCCTATTTTAAGGTCGTTTTACCACCTTACGGGTCCCCGAATAAGCTCAAAATGTCTACAATCCATACTTTTATTGTTTTTCAGCCATTAACATCACCTCATACACCTAATAACACCCAAAACTTACTGAAATAATAATTCTAACCCATGGTTTTTTTAACATATAACCCAATAACAAGTTGTAGATAATTGGTTTCACCATTTAACCCATTATACATGTGTAAAACGTTATGGATCGTGCTAAACATTACCAAAAAGAGGGTTTTCATGGTGTAAGTCGAGTTCCACCCATAGAATCACTAACATAACGAATGAGGTACCTTCAAGGATGTTAGAAGCTCCTCAAGAACAAGGTGATAGCAGTAAGCTTCCGCTAGAACAAAGAAAGTAAGGTTTTTGGTGGATTAAAGAAAGAATAACACATGGCATAGCTTGTTTCGGGTGAGGTGAAGCTTACACTTTGTATGGTTCACGATTTGGAGACTACAAAGAGACAAAATGATTTGGAAATCTTCGAACAAAGGCTGGAGAAGTCGAACTTTGAAGAAACCCTATACCAAAAGCTCACAAGGTGCCATTCTCTTGCTTGCTTTGAGCTTGGCTGATGATGGATTGTTATTGTTCTTCGAGTATGTGGCTGAAATGGAGAGAATTTGTGGTGTGTTTGAGTGTGTTTCCGCTGGAGAAACCTAGAGAGAAGAGAGAAGAAAGAGTGTGTGTGTGTGTGTAGTTGAATGAAATTGTATGAATGGAGAGTGGAGGAGGGTGTGGTAGGAAGTCAAGTGGAGTAGAGGGAAAGGGATTGGTGGAGGGGGGCGGCAGATTGGAGTTTAGTGGGGTGTGTTCTTAATTTAAATTTTAATAGAAATTGTTATTATGTAGTGTTATTTTGTATTGTAGTATAGTATTTTATATTGTAAACTCTAGTTAGTTATTAAGCATTGAGCATGCCTATGTGTGTTTTCAACCGTGAATTTATGTGTGTATACACACATCTTAATTGTTTCAATTAAGATTTAATTTCAAGGGTGACTAATTGACTTTCTCAGAACACGAAGTTATTCTATGCTAAGGCTAAAATCATTTCAAACGACACATGAAATAACAAAAAAATGACAATAATAGCAGTAACAATAATAACGCTAACACTAATAATAATAATATCAACATTGATATTAATAATATGGATAATGATGTAGGAGGTTAAAGGTTAGAATTATGACCTAGAGGTCGGTTGTACACATAGTTTGCCAGGTATAACTTCTCTTGGTTCTCTGATTAGCTTGTCTTTCCCTTTATATTGATCATTGCTTTCTACTATGGCTGGTTCAACAGGAGTTTTTGATTGATGTTCATATGCAGGATATGGTGCTTCAGTTCTGAACCTCACTCCAGTCTCCAACTCAACTTTCATTACATGCTCCATGATTCTCCTGAGCTCAGCCATTGATCTCCCTTTAAGTTCATGCATCTTGTAGTTATGGCTTTGCAACCAACATGTCATATTATACTTAAAGAGTTTTGTTATAACACAATGGACCAATTCTTTCCTAATCCTTTGAACAACCTGAAATGTTAAGAAACATTCATAGTTGCAGTTGGGAATCATGAATCTTGCAAGCTTTAATTCTTTAAGCACATTCTTCATTTTAGACATATTCATTCTTTCTACCATGTCATATGGAAAGCCATGGTTGATCAATGTCATGAGCATTGCTGGTTGTGGCCTTTCCTCCAATATATCTTTTGTTGCCAGCAGTTGATAATCTTTTGCTTCTTCTTGTTCTCTGGCGGAATCCATCTTGGTTAGCTCTTTCCATTCTTCATCACTCTCAGTATCATCATGTGATATAGGCTTCAAAGTAGATAAATCTACTAAAGGAGTGTGTTCTGGTGACATAGTTTTTGCTCTCTTTGGGGAATCTTTAACTTCAATAACTTCTTTCTTGAATACTCCCAGATATTTTCTTTTCCTGCTGTATTGAACAATTGACTTTAAAGAATCAACAGTTTCTTTTGTTGTTTTTGATGGAAGATCATTTGATTAGTGCATAAATCTTCATCTTTAGTTCATTAATTTCTTCATCTTTTCTTTTCAAAAGCTCAGATTGATCATTCAAATAGTTGTTTGCTTTGGGCAGCTCCAACATTAGCTTCTCCCTCTCATCCTTCTCATGTTGCACAAACTCTTTCAGCTCTATGATCAGCTCATGTAAAGCATCAATTACTTCATTGTTTACTTGAGAATTTTCTCTCAATCTCTTAAGTGAGACTTCTTGTTTGTTCAACTGCTCCTCCTTCTCCCTTATCATCCCCTTCAACTCCCTTATCCTTTCCAACCCCTTGTTTGACTTAATAGTCAACTTGTTATACTCAGCAACCAGGTAACTTTTACTTACATCAATGTCATCATCATTCAGATCATCATCATGGTAAGCAATAACATCAACATAATTGGTTTCACCTACACCTTCTTCATTAACCTCTTCATCTTGTTCTTTATTCTCTTCCATACAAATTTCTTCAGTTTTCTCATCTTTTACATCATCATCATCTGCATCAAGATTTATCACTTCAGTTCGAGCAACATTTGTAGTGCTTGAGTTTGATTCAACTGTTGCTCCAACTGCCGGAGATACTGGCTCTTGATGAGGTATTTGTTGATGAAGTTGATGATTAGTGATGGGTGAGATGGTTCTGTGTTATTGGACTTGACTGGTGTTTGTGGTTGAGGAATTGATAGTGGTTGGGTGCTGGCTTGTGACACTAGTTTAGTATCACCAGAATTGAGTATGATTGAGATTGATCAGGAGAAATGGGCTGAGTTTGTTCACTAGCAGGTGTTTGTACTTGTTGAGATGGATGGTGATGTTGTATGGGTGATTGTGAAGGTGGTGATGCTTGTTCAGTTTCAGTAGGTGAAACATCTTGTTGATCTTCAAAGACAGGTTCTTGAGGAATGTTAGCATTTGGATCAAGTACATGTGCAAACATATGCATCTCTTCTCCTTCATATTTGCCACTTATCTTGTTAAGTACTGATCTGCCTAGGTGAGTTTGTATAAACACATCACCTTCTTTTTCAAATGATGGCAACTCTCCATTGATGATCAGTTGGATGAAATTTGGAAACATAAACGTCTTGTCAGCCTTTTGAACTCTACTTTGATCACATAGGCATCCAAAGATATACTTTGAGTAGTTGTAGGTCCTTCCTTCAAAGATTCCAATGATGCTTGAGGAAATGTGCCTTGAAAATCTATCTAATCCTGAATTCCTATTTGAAATGCACTTCCGATAAGTGTGACATAGGAATCGATATGGCTTGCACAGTCTTCCTTTCTTGATTTCACCTCTTTCATAATCTCCATCATATCCCATCAAGTCAAAAATCTTCTCAATGTATTCATGTTCAAAGATATTTGGATGACCCTCCTCTTGATCACCCAACTCAAGAGTCCTTCTGATAATCCATTCATCAACTCTCAGTCTTTCATTCTTAATCTCCGCATAGATTACCTCATTATCTCATTCTTCTTCTATTAGAGCAGAATTCCTGAAACCGATAATGTGCTCTTGAAGCTTACCGGATACGCCGACAGGGCATAGAATAGCCTAGATGTTCTTAAGTAATGAATAATGTCTCGACACCCTTCAGACACAGGGTCGTCGGCACTTAGGAATGCATAGACATTGTGTTCTCTGGCAAATTGGTTTGCCATCTACGCAGAAGAATGAGAAAGATTAGGTTAAAATAGAAATTCAGACATAAGAATATGAAGAGTCGACACGAATCAAATAGTTCATTATTGATGATTATGATATGTTTTACCTTTTTAACGATGATCTATGACTGGGTGTGAGAATGATATTCTCAACTAGGACCGAATATGATGATTGAGTCAATGATTGTATGGCGGAATCAAACAATCAATGAACATTGAATGCAAGAAATATTCATAAATGCTCTTTGTATTAATGAAGGTGATCGGTTACAATGAATTCTAGGGTTTGAGCATTAAACTGTAACAATACACCTTGAGAACATAAGACTAAACAAAATATTATGATTGTCTATAATGTCTATCAACACTCACCTCACATACGAGGATTTCTATTCTATTTATAGGCTGACAAGATGCCACTTACAAAAAGACTAAACTACCCCTGACCTATACATCAAAGAACTAGTCTAAGTACAAAAGTCTTCATTAGCATTTCTTTTGTTCATCCGCATTAACTAATGCGGACGTGTTGATCATCATCAGCATTTCTTTTCTACTTCAGCATTAGTGTTTGGTCATCAGCATTGACAAATGCGGATGAACAAACACTTGGCGCATTTGTGGCTGAGCATCCGCATTAGTAAATCCAGATATACAAAGTACTTGTCAGCGTTTGTGTTTGGCTATCCGCATTTGTTAATGCGGAAGAACAAACACTTGTCAGCACTTGTTCTATGGTCATCCGCATATACAAATACGGTTAGCCGACACTTGTCTACTATTCTCTATGCAGATTCTTCATCCGTATTGGTTCTTGGACTTGTGGGATTTCCAGCAGAACAACCATCAACCCACAACTTGAATTGGCATGTATGATCCTTTCAGGGTCCAACAATACTCCCCTTAAGAATTATACAGCCTATGTACTTCAAGGGTTTGATGGTAGATGAGGTTGTGAGGATTCTTCTGGGTCTTGTGCAACAGGAGGGGGTGTTTGTGGTTCAACAAGAGATGAATCCAATATGGCCTTTATCATATTGACAAAGTCATTGGCTTCAGACATCTTTTCTCTATTCAGCACATGATTCATTTGGCTCATGGTGTGGATTGCTTCAATGGGCAGTCTTTTCAATGAGATGGGTTCCCATATTGAAACAGTTGATAACCCATCCCTATGAATCAGTAAAGATCCATCCACATCTACTTCTAGCTTCATAATATTTCCCAGTTGCAGAGGAGTCTTCTTCTTCTTTCTCTGCTCTCTCTTGGCAATGATTCGATCAAATGCCATCTTCAGAATCTTAATGCACTTTAAGAAGAAATGCATGTTTGCTTCTCTCAGCTTATTGTTTATCTCTCTGAAGTGCCTTGTGTATATGTAGTGGATATAAGATTCATCCAGCAATCTCACTTCATATGCACTGAATAATTTGATTTCAGCACCTTCTTTTCCTCCCCATCTTCTTTCAATTGCCAACTTATATGTCTTTTCATCATAATAGACATTTGAGATTGGTTTGGAGGAATGAGTTCCAGCCACCATCTTTCTCTTTAATGATTCTTTTGGTTTCACCTTAAGCTCGAGGAACACCACTTCTTTAGCTGGTTTTGTTCTTTTCATCTCAAGGGGGTTAACAAAGGATCTATCTTTCCTCATGCAGATAGCCTTGAGAGATTTGATGTTGTCTGTTCTTTTAAACATCCTTAGAATATCTTCAAACTCATAACCTTAAAACATAGCCTTACTGTTAATCAACTTTAGATTGGCTAGTTTTTTCAGATCATGGATTTCTAGGGAGTTCACCAGAGCAGAGTACTCAATGAAGAATTAAACTAACCCTAAAATCCTTTTGACCATGATCATGTTCCAGTCACTGTCATACTTCCAGGCAATAATCTTCTGATCAGTCTTGCCCTGGGGAGTAGACACACCTCTAATCATCTGTGCGGTAGTGAGCCCTTCTTGAAGTTTCAACAGTGAAGGCTCTGCAAACCACTCAGGATATCTGTGCAAAACAGGTGCCAAAGAGTTATGATCTCTATGGGTGAGCTGCATGTCTTGTGCTGAGACTCTGGTTCTTGGCTTTTTACTGGTTATCTCTTCTTCCAGTTTCTTCGGCCTTTCTTTCTTTTCATCAAAAGATGCTTTTGATAGATGACATCTTTCTTCTTTTGGAATGGCAAAATTAAGGTTTAAGACATAGGTGTTATTCTTCCTCGGGGTCTTTAAGACAACCCATTCTTCAGGAATTTGAAATCCTGGTTTAAGAATGTAGGAATGAGTGTCAGTGAAGTGAGTTAAATATTTCTTATCACAGATCTGAGACACGCTGAGTAGGTTGAAATTCAGTTGTTCACAGTAGTTAACTCTATCAAAGCTCAGCATCCCATTCGTCACAGATCCTTCACCAGTGATTCTGCCACCTTGTGAATCTCCTCCGAATTCCACAGTAGTTCCTTGTATATACTTGAGGTCATGAAGGAGGGAACGATCTCCAGTCATGTGTCGGGAACATCCACTGTCCACGTACCATAAGCTGTTAGACATGTATGGATGACCCTGCAAGCACACATGAACTAATTATAATGTGGAACTGTTGGTCCATGTGATCGATGAACAGTACAATTGATATGATAATTTGATCAATATCAAACACTCAAGCCAAACAACAACAATTGAGAATGTATAAGATGAATCAAGACATATTTGATACTCAAATGAACAATATTACTCAATAACAACAAGCACAATAGTATTTCAATGAAGAAACTGCTTAGAATTGGTAGCTTGCAACAGAAATCCACGATTAGGGTTTTGCAAGCTTACCATACAAAGTGAAGTGACAATTGTATATATAGCAGTCATAGTTTCGCTGACAGTTTCGCTACAGGCGAAACTGTCATGCCGAAACTATAGTTTCGCCCGGCAGAACACAAGTTCGCCGGGTAAACCAAAACAACAAACTGTGAGCGAATGTATAGATTCGCTCACAGTTTCGCTGGACTGCCAAAACTGCTAATTACTAAGAAAATACAAATGAAACTAACAAAAGTCCTATTACAATGTAAAGTAAACAACTATACTAAATTGAGTCCAACCTAACATGATCTTCAATACTCCCCCTAGGTTGGACCTCACTATCTTCACTTCTCTTGATTTGACTCGTCTGCTCCGATTTCCTCTGCTGCTGTTGATCTATCTTCATCACCTCCCGCAGCAACATCTTCAGAAGCTTCAGCCACTGATCCTCCAAGGTTCTTTCTTGTATCACTAGCTTCCTCAGAATGACCACTAGCCTTTGCAAACTGCCTGGTCATATCTTGAACATCCATGGCAAAATCATCTTGTGCTCTCACCTTTTCAGCTAAACTCTTAACCTCCGCCCGTACTCCTCTTATCTTGTTTGCCACATTCATAAATAGACTGGCCTCTTTTCTTGTTTCCTCTCCAGCCCCAGCCTTAATGTGATTTTCACAAAGAATCAAAAGATCTTCATCACTGAAGCTAAATAACTCCATCGGGTCAAACACCCTAAACTCTTTTCCGTGTTTAGCTCTAATCACCGCCACTCCAGTATTATTATCATAAAACCACTTTTCAAAGTCCTGTAATTGTTGGGAAGAGGATCAGCCAATCTTACCCTATTAACAGTCTTTGGTGGTTTGACTCTCAATACAACCCTTCCTTTGCCTGTCTCCCAATCTTTATCTTTCTTTGACCTTTTTCTTTCAGTCTTCATGTATCCAAATGACTCAAAATTATCATTAAGTCCATTTTTGATTTCCTTCTCAAGAAATAATGCCCTTTCACTTAAATGAGCATTAATCAAAGGCAAAGTTGCCAACCGTCTCAAATCCCATTTGGGCAAGGTCTTAAAAGCCTTCCTCTTAAGCATGTAGCTGATATTTCCTCCTCTTCTTTTGATCATAAACATCTTTAAGCTAGGATTGTAGCACCAACTTATTATCTTCTTATCTGCTTCTTTCCTGCTTAAACCTTCTATATTTTGAAATAAAGGAGTAAGTTCTTCAGCCTCCTTTTCCTTCACCAACCAATCATTCTTGTCCATCTCAAACACATCAGCTTCATCTTCTCCCTTCTTAGCCACATAAACTAGTGGTCGCTCATCAACTTCATAAAATTCTGGTTCAAATCATAATCTACCAATTGTTCATCCTCCTCATCTTCATCAACCAAACCTTTTCCTTTATCAGACACTCCCTCAGTGGTAGCTGTAACAACCACTTCTTCACCAACAATATCCTTATCAAAATCAAACTGTAAGTTAACAAACCCAGCCTCAATAATATCATCATCCTCATTCCTTCCAGCATCCTCTCTTGGGATCTCATGTTCTCCTTCTTCAGTATTAGCTGCTCCAGAAGTGCCCTCTCCTACCTTAGATGAAGTACCCACATTCAAGAATGAGTACTTAGATGTATCAGTCAAATCATCTAACTCAGATTGAGTCAGTTGACTAGGTAGGCCAGCTGCAGCTTTCATCTGAGTAATTTCCTCAAACAATCTCTTAATCAGTTTATTCTGGTCAACCAACATCCTTTGCATTCCTTCAATTACCTCATCCTTCTGTCTTTCTCTAATCTCTTGATTCGTCAGTTTAGTCTTGATCATACTCAACTCATTTGCCAATGAAGTATTTAGATTACGAATCACATCCTCATCAAGACCCGCACTAGCCTCTCTCCTGGCTGTAAATCCCTCATGTCGATGTTTTGTTCTCCGTTCAGGCTCAACAAAGTCATTTTTCTTTTTAGATCCGTTTTCTCTACCCTGATCTCCTCTGCTTGTGCATCAATATCTTCTTCAAAATCATAATCTTTTTCTTTTGCATATCTCTTCCTCTTCTTAGTTGCATCAGCTTGCTGCACCCTTGTTTCTTCAGCCCTTTTGTTTTCAGATTCATCGACCCGTCTGATATAATTCCAGCGTTCTGGAGGATACATATTCTCAAAAGATGAGTGATTTACCACTGAAATTATGACGGATAGCACAACAATCAGCAAATATCCGAGGGTTCATCTGCACTAGTCTCTTGACTTCACCATGTTTAGGAACATCAGGAATAAGATCATCAATAATCATCTGAAGAAAGCGAGGGTATAACAACCATTTGTCTTTCTTCACAGCCATCACATTCTCTGCCATACATGCAAAGATCAGTCTAGCAATGTTTGCTTTCTCCCCTTTACAACATAACACCATAGCTTTGGCCCAGTCGAGATTAAGTCCATCGGATCCACCCTTATGGTGATCTAAGCACATAATAAAAACATGAGCTATATATCTCCACTCCTTAGATAAGAAAGATTTTTTAATCTCTTTCCTTGAACCAAAAGCTGGTCCCTCATACCCATTCGTTTGAAAGCTTGAAACACTTCAGACTCTGTCATATCCACTTCATCTCCAGAATCATCATCAAGTCTAAGAATCTTGGACACACTCTCAGCAGTAATAGTCACATCATGATCAATCACTTTGGCTGTGATTCTCTGTACATCTCCTCTAGTGTCGTATTCTGCTGATCTCCAAAAGTCTCTAATATGAAGATCATATATAGTAGGTGAGTGAGAAATAGCATATGCAATAGGTGATCTCTGAAGCCATCTAATACAGTCACGAAATCCGGCTGCCTTGGGAAGAGTATCGTCTAAAATGGCAGTGATGTTATTCCTCTCATCAAATTTGAGATTTGCCATGATAACCTGAAAAGAAAAACAATTAAATTTGAATGAGAAATACTGAAAATAAGAAAATAAGACAAAAGCATAAGAAACAATCAGTTTCGGCAAGCGAAACAATAGTTTCGCTCACTAAGACATGATAGTTTCGCTGAATCAAAGACAGTTTCGACAAAGAAAACAATCAGTTTCGACAAGCGAAACTATAATTTCGCTCATTGAAACTTGTTATTTTCGCAGAACAAAAGACAGTTTCGACAAGATTAGTATAAATTAAAGAAGTTTCGCAATTAGTTTCACCAAATATTAATTTAGTTTCGCTATTACAAATTAGTTTTGCTATATTAAAATTAGTTTCGCTGTCCATAAGAAAACACAAGCGAAACTGTGCAATAAAGACCAGACATTGCAAAATTAAAGAAAATATGGCGAAACTGTAAGTTCGCTCGGACAGCATAACTTTACAGTTTCGCTGAAAAGATGTGAACTTTCGTTCAATTTCGCAGAGAAATCAGTAGTTTCGCTGAACGAACAGCGAACCCACCAAAGAGTCACAATCCAGATTACTTAAGTGTAGATGATTTTAACCAGATTAAAGAGTGAATCAAGGTTCGAAACTCACATACGAAGCGAATATCACTAACAAACAGTCCAAAACACTAACACAAATCAAAATCGCCAATAAAGTTACGGAGAAACCCTAAGAGAGAAACTGAGCGAATTTGCGAAATTATGAGAGAAATTTCGCAAACATGACTTATATAGCAAATAGTTTCGCAGACAGCGAAACTATAAATTCGTCAGGCGAATTTACAATTTCGTCCAGTGAAACTGTAATTTCACTAGGAGATAACTGGTTAACAACTTATTAGCGAACCTAGCGAAATTGCAGTTTCGCTTTGCGAAACTATTAGCGAAAGAATAATTTCGCACCCCCTTTTTATTATTATTATTATTATTATTATTATTATTATTATTATTATTATATTATTATTATTATTATTTTTATTAATTTTTTTTATTTAACAACAAAGGAAGCACATCACATAATGAGATCTAAAATAATCAGAGATCACATTCTCTAAATATTTTAGAACATAAAGATGATCAAAAAATCATCTACCAGTCATGAGATCATACTGAATACAAGATCTGATCACAATCTGCACAGAAACAACTGAAATTAGAACAAATCAATAACGATTGCTGATATAATTGTCCACTTAAATGAAGGGTTTGTTAGAACACTAAAACATAGTTTAACCTTTTAAACTTTCAGAAAACGCAGCGGAGGTTAAGGATTATAACATGTTTATAATCTGAAAAATTTCGTGTTCCAAAAGCTGTTTTAAGATGAAAACAAAAACCCAAATCAATAGAACTTTAATATGTGAATGAACAAGCTATTAGCAAATGTAAAACTACATAAAATCACAGCTTCAATGAGCTGTGATATCTACCTTCTTCCAGCAGCAAAAACGACCAAGGAAGAAAGGTTTGGATGCTCAAATCTTGGCCAAGACTCCAAGGAAGAAGCCCTCAAGTGTGTTTTTACCCCCAAGCTCCTTGCAAGACACCTTCTTGTTAGGAAGAACACCACCAAAATGAACACAAATCGTTCTCCAAGAGCTTCAATGCTGCTGCCTTGTTCCGTAACAAGAGAGGGAGAAGGAGGAGAGTTTTTGTGTTTTGCATGTATTGGAATAGGTGAATGAATTGAGTGTATGACTAGTTAAGAGTGTGTGTGTTTTCAAGACCAAAGTTGGTCCAATCTCCTTAAAGGGGCGGCCAAAAGATTCAAAATAAAAGAGTTTTTCTCCCTTTAAAATGATCACAATACAAAATTAACTAGTCACATGTCACACATAAAAAGTCACCTTCTAGACTTGATTTAATGTGACATATGTATTCTTTTATTAAACACTTTAATTAAAGTACACTCATATATTATTAGTGTTATTTAAACCCCTTTTAAATGACAAGAATAACAACAATCATCAACAAATTATCCTTATAATTTGTTCCACCTCTTATGCAATTTGTTTAGAAAACCCATTTTCTAAATTGGTGTAAAATTTAATTGCATGATCATATCATCAATTAAACATTAATTGGTGTTTGCTAAGCTTGTTATTGGGTATAACCCGACTTGGATCATAACGTACTAACCACATTAATATTCTAAGTGTCTTGGGCAAACAGAATCCTTCAATCTCCCACTTGCCCAAGATTCATAGAAGATTGATTGCAAGCAGTAAATACCGCCTAACAACGGTTTACTACCCTTAAACACGCATGACTTATAGCCATTCAATAACATCGTCTCTTTCAAGTACCCTACTTGAGATGATTTAGGTGAATCAATCATCAATCCTTTTGTTACAGATATCATGTTAAATCCAAGGACACAGAATGATCATTCTTGTTGATTTAACTTAATCAGGCCTTAGACATCTAACTCTCAACGAATAAGAGGAACAAATTCCATCTTGATTACATACGTTTCTCACAAACACTTCATGTTATACCTGAACATACCCTTATGTACTGTCCACTATTTCAGGACAGTGAAGAATTAGCTCAAGGTATTAAAACTTGGTGAATATCAAAACCCAATATGTATCTCAGGTCTGAGGATACCAAATGATATTCGCCTTTTACTCAAACTTACTTATGATCAATCGATAAGATTCTATGTAGTAAAATTTGAGGTGCGGGTTAGTCTAATATTTGTATCCCACAAATATCTATGAACCTTGGTAGCAACCATTGCTCTATATTCATCCTTATGAAAATCAACTAATCCAAGTTCATAATAATCTTACTTTCACACTTGTTCCACAAGTATGAGCGACTACGAACATTTAGAGGAAACATTTTACTCAGGATAAAACATGCTAATTTGGAACATTAATTGAAACATTATAACCAAATAATTTTATTCAAATAATAAAGAGTTCCACATATCCAAATACAAAATGTACAGATCAAATCAATCACTAGAATATCGAAGTCCCATGGCACAAGTATGACATTCATGCTTTGCCTTTTCAAGGAGCTTCGTGAGAGGATTCGCAAAATATTTTGTCTGTGAACTTTGCGAATACATATCTTTCCCTTTTCAACTTCATTCTCGTAGGTAGTTGAATCTCCGCTCAATGTCCCTAGTCTTTTGATGAGCACAGGGTTCCTTGATTTGAGCAAATCGCACCATCGTTATCACAAAAGATCTCTAGGGGGTCCTGAATGGAAGGGACAAACCCCTAGATCGGCAATGAATTTCTTCAACCATGCAGCTCTTGAGCTGCTAATGAGGCGGCGACGTATTGATTGTGTAGTTGATAGAGCCACCACATCCTGTTTGGAGCTTTTCCAAGAGACCGCTCCTCCATTCAGAATGAAAATATATCCCGATTGCGACCGAGAATCATCACGATCGGTTTGGAAACTCACATCCCTGTAACCCTTTACAACGAGCCCTCGTCACCAGATCCATAGATCAGGAACATATCTCTTGTCCTCCTTAGGTACTTAAGTATGTTCTTAACAGCCATCCAATGACTGTTTCCAGGATTTTGCTGGGTACGGCTTGTCATGCTCAAGGCGCATGACACTCGTCGGTCGAGTGCATCATTGCATACATGATGGATCCAATAGCAGATGCGTATGGGATAGCCTTCAGTGTATCTTGCTATCCTTTGAGCTAGGACATTGAGTCGTACTCAATATCGTTCCTCTTTGAATAGGTACGGTACCTTTCTTAGAGTTTTCCATCTTGACAACCTTTTCAAGATCTTATCAATGTATGCACTTTGATTCAAACCAATCAACCGCCTTGATCTATCCCTATAGATCTTATTCCTAGATGTACGGCTTCACCAAGAATCCTATGGAAAAACAACTTCGAAGCCAGGTTTTTACACCTTCCAGGGTTGGAATGTCATTTCCAAATAGTAGTATGTCATCAACATACAATACTAGGAAAGTTATTGTGCTCCCACTAGCCTTCTTATACACACAAGCCTCATCAGCGTTTTTGATGAAGCCAAATTTCTTTACCTCCTCATCAAAACGATGATTCCAACTTCTCGATGCTTGTTTCAATCCATAGATTGATTTCTTTAACTTGCATACTTTATTAGGATGTTTTGGATCGACAAAACCTTCAGGCTGAACCATATAAACATCTTCCTCAAGATATCCATTTAGGAAGGCGGTTTTGACATCCATTTGCCAAATCTCATAATCATAATGAGCAGCTATGGCAAACAATATCCTTATAGACTTTAGCATCGCAACAGGTGAGAAGGTTTCATCATAATCAACCCCTTGAGTTTGAGTGAAACCCTTCGCTACAAGTCTAGCTTTATAAGTATCCAAGTTTCCATGCATATCGGTTTTCTTCTTGAAAACCCACTTACTTCCAACTACCTTGGAATTAAGAGGTGGTACAACAAGTTCCCAAACTTGATTGTCATACATGGATTGCATCTCAACATTCATGGCCTCAAGCCATTTGTCACAATCCAAATTGGCACTGCATCATGGTATGTGGTTGGCTCATCTGAATCTACCACATAGCATCCATCCATGAAAAATCCGTATCTTTCAGATGGATTACTAATTCTACCACTTCTACGAACGTTTTGTGTGTATTGATCAACCCCTTGATCATCCTCAACATCCTCATGTTGAGTGTTAGTTTCAACCAAACGTGCATTGGTTTGTGGTTCTTGATCCTCTTCAAGGTCCACTGTTCTACAGCCAGCTCCTTCCATAAGGAACTTTGCTTCTAAGAACTCACCCTTTCTGGCAACAAACACCTTTTGTTCCAGTGGATCATAGAAATAATATCCCATAGAATCTCTAGGATATCCAATAAAGATACACTTGGTGGATCGGACTTCCAATTTGTTTGGGGTGGGAGTCTTAACATAAGCCTCACAACCCCAGACCCTTAAGTATGATAGGGATGGAACTCTTCCATGCCATATGTCAAAAGGTGTCCTTTCCACCTTTTTGGTTGGGGCCATATATAAAATACGGACCGCGGAGAGCAAAGCGAAACCCCAAAATGATAGAGGTAATGTGCTTCTAGCCATCATAGATCGGACCATATCCAATAAGGTTCGATTCCTCCTCTCAGACACACCATTGTGTTGTGGGTTTTCCAGGTGGAGTAAGTTGTGAGACAATCCCACAACTCCTAAGATGATCTTGAAAAGCATCACTTAGGTATTCACCTCCTCTATCGGTACGGAGAACTTTAATTGACTTGTTGAGTTGATTTTCTACTTCATTCTTGAAGATTTTGAACATTTCAAAAGCTTCATCTTTGTGTCTTAATAAGTACACATACCCATAGCGACTATAATCGTCGGTAAAGGTAATGAAGTATCTTTCACCATTCCTAGTCATTGGCTTAAAAGGACCACATACATCCGAATGTATGATTCCTAATAAATCTTTTGCCCTTTCGTTAGTACCACTAAAGGGTGCCTTAGTCATCTTTCCTTCTAAACAAGATTCACAAACATCAAATGAATCACATTCATTTGTTTTTAAAAGACCATTCTTTTGAAGTGTTTGTAAACGTTTCTTGTTTATATGGCCAAGACGACAATGCCAAAGATAGGTATCACTCAAGTCCAACTTGAGTTTCTTGGTGTTAGTTTGGTACAATGAGCTATTTAAAGTATTTTCATGAACCAATTCATAAATACCATTAATGGGAATAGCTTTAAAATAGAATATACCATTAAAAGAAACATGAATATCTTTTTCAACAAATGATAATACATATCCAAATTGTTTTAACAGGGCTACAGAGATAATATTCCTAGTCAAACTAGGACAATACAAAACATTGTTCAAAATCACTTCCAAACCATTTGGAAGTTTCAAGATGTAGTCACCACGGGCTTCAACTTGAACTTTTACCCCATTGCCCATGTAGAGGCTTACATCCCCTTTCTTGAAGTCACTACTTCTTTTGAACCCCTGCAACAAATTGCAACTGTGAGTTCCACATCCGGTATCTAATACCCATGTGTTAGAGGATATCATGTTTAAATCAATATGGATCATGTATATTGTACCTGAGGTCTGCCCGGCATCCCTCTTTGCTTTCAACTCTTAGAGATGGACAAGACAATTCCTTGCCCAATGTCCAATCTCCCCACACTTGAAGCATGGGTCGTTAGTAGCAACCTTTTGCTTTTTCTCTTGTGGTTTGGGTGGCACCCTTGCCACCCCTTTCCCTTTTCCCCAAGCGGATCCCTTACCCTTTGCAACCTTTGCCTTGGGTGCGGGACGAGGCCTTTTATTGTTCCCACCTTCATTGATGGTGAGAACGGGTAAAACCCTTTTACCCATGGCCGCCTCGGCCGTTTTGAGCATTGAGTGAAGCTCACCAACGCTTTTGTCCCATGCATTCATGTTGTAGTTCAACACAAATGTCTCGAACTTCTTGGTAAGGCCATTTAGGATCAAATCCGTGGCCAATTCCTTCGAGACGGGACAATTTAGCCTCTCGAGGCGGTCAATGTGACTTTTAATCTTAAGTACATAAGATGAAACAGATTGGTTGTCGTCCATACGACATGCATGGAGTGCTCGAACCGTTTCGAAGCGCTCAACCCTTGCTTGCTGTTGGAACGTTTCCTTCAGTTGGGTTATCATGTCGTAAGCTCCGTGGTGTTCATATTCCTTTTGGAGATCCGGAGTCATGCTCGCTAGCATGAGACAAGACACTTGGACGGAGTCCTCAGTGTATTTCAGCCAATCGTTATAGGCCTCCTCATCATCCTCGCTAGGTTGATCGGGGATAGGGTCGTCTAAAACATATGATCTTTTCTCTACATATGATCTTTTCTCTTGCTTGAGAACGATTCTTAAGTTTCGATACCAATCAATAAAGTTGTTATGATTTAGACGTTCCTTTTGGAGGATCGCTCGTAGTGATTGGTTGGACGCGGATGAGTTATCGAGATTTTCATTATTGGTGGCCATCTACAAAATTTAACAAAGATCTATTTTAGTATTTTCGATATTGCTAATTTTAATAATTAATGCCTTTTAAGGTCATTTTTATATTAAAGTCTAGAACTCAACATTACATTTAAATCGTGGTTAGGTGACCTTTATCCCACGATTTAAATTAATAAGGTGGTCAACGTTTGACGATTGCAACCATTTGCAATTTCTAGAAATATGGGATCGACTTGAAACATCATATGTAAAGTCGGCATGTTAATCCCATCAACACCATTTGGAAACCACACCGTAGGTGATCCATTTGACATGGTTTGCAAATCAAGATACCCTACTTACACCTACGTGTGAGTTTGCCAAAACAAGTGGTTAGGTGACCTTTATCCCACAAATAAGGCATTCTCACCTCAAGTCACAAGTTCCCATAAAATGGTTAGGTGACCTTTATCCCACTAAGAGTTCCCAAGTGACTCAAGTGTTGTGTAAAAGGACGGTGTTGATCTTGTTTTTCAAATGTTTAGAGGTTTCATAATTCTAGTTTAGAAAACTCTATGTACTAGTATTTGCATGCTTTCAAATATAAGATACCCTATGGTTCTTTAATTAAAACCTATTTTAATCTTTAAAATCATTAAACCATTTTAATAACTTTATATAAACTTTTAAGAACCATCATTTTTCAGCTTGTTAAGTTTGTTAATGAGTTTGTTATGAATATCCAAATATCAACCAAACAATCAAACAACAAACAATCAACCAAGCATAAACATAAACAACCATATGTGCATATGTGCATAACCATAGCATCTAAAGTGGTCCACACTTGTTTGCCATCACAAGTGTGGTCCATAGGACATTCCTAAGGGTCACAAACAAAGCATATAGAAAACTTCCAAAAGCCTCCCACTTGAAACCGCATCCAAAATGCTCCATGTTTCTTTCATGACCTTCCTTTGTGCTTCCAATGTGTATGTCTTCATATTACAAGATATAAAGTCCTAATACAAGATATCTAGTAAAATGAAAATACACCTAATCTATTTATTACAACCCAATAATAAATAAATTACATTTGAAACAAAGCACAAACAACAAATAATACAACCCAATTGAATGAATGAATACAACCATCACAAACATCCAAACAATCACAAGGTCAATGGCTAGGTTATGCACTAAAACAAGCATCTATCATATCATCCAAAATATAATGAAAACCCCACTTAAAACCACGAAATTTCAGCCAACATAAACTGAAATTTCGGGTTTTATTTTGTCCAAACAAAACAAATAACAAACATGTATATCTTTCAAAGTTTAATCACAAGCATGTGTGATATGACTTTGAAAGATTGGGGTTTCATATCATATGAACTGGGCATCCCAAAATCAGCCTATACTAAGCTTATTATCATCCTTTAAAACCTATTTTAAAGGACAAAACAAGCAAGTCATCCACATAACCGGCTCTTGATGCCATTGAAGGGTTTGTTAGAACACTAAAACATAGTTTAACCTTTTAAACTTTCAGAAAACACAGCGGAGGTTAAGGATTATAACATGTTTGTAATCTGAAAAATTTCGTGTTCTAAAAGCTGTTTTAAGATGAAAACAAAAACCCAAATCAATAGGATCTTTAATATGTGAATGAACAAGCTATTAGCAAATGTAAAACTACATAAAATCACAGCTTCAATGAGCTGTGATATCTACCTTCTTCCAGCAGCAAAAACGACCAAGGAAGAAAGGTTTGGATGCTCAAATCTTGGCCAAGACTCCAAGGAAGAAGCCCTCAAGTGTGTTTACCCCCAAGCTCCTTGCAAGACACCTTCTTGTTAGGAAGAACACCACCAAAATGAACACAAAATCGTTCTCGAAGAGCTTCAATGCTGCTGCCTTGTTCCGTAACAAGAGAGGGAGAAGGAGGAGAGTTTTTTTTTGTGTTTTGCATGTATTGGAATAGGTGAATGAATTGAGTGTATGACTAGTTAAGAGTGTGTGTGTTTTCAAGACACAAAGTTGGTCCAATCACCTTAAGGGGGCGGCCAAAAGATTCAAAATAAAAGAGTTTTCCCTCCTTTAAAATGATCACAATACAAAATTAACTAGTCACATGTCACACAATAAAAAGTCACCTTCTAGACTTGATTTATAAATGTGACATATGTATTCTTTAATTAAACACTTTAATTAAAGTACACTCATATATTATTAGTGTTATTTAAACCCCTTTTAAATGACAAGAATAACAACAATTCATCAACAAATTATCCTTATAATTTGTTCCACCTCTTATGCAATTTGTTTAGAAAACCCATTTTCTAAATTGGTGTAAATATTTAATTGCATGATCATATCATCAATTAAACATTAATTTGTGTTTGCTAAGCTTGTTATTGGGTATAACCCGACTTGGATCATAACGTACTAACCACATCAATATTCTAAGTGTCTTGGGCACACAGAATCCTTCATTAAACTCATGCCTTATCCTTTTTCAACCAATAGCTTATGATTCGTTTAAGGTTCGATTAGATGCTTTAGAATGCTAAGACCCCACAATCATTTGGTAAAAACCCTCACCCAACCTCAGGATTTCTTGAATTATGAATCAATCTTCATAGAACAAGGCTTGTGCGTTAGTGTGCAAATGATAATAAACAGAATATTTCATTCTGAGAGAAATTCAACGATAAGATGATTTGACATAATTATATCAAAATGGTGAGAGCTCCAGATCTATACTCACGTATAACAGAGGAGATAACCATTTGAACATGTGCTGATGAGAGCTCCAGGTCAGTACTATCGTACACCAGAAGAGATCATCACTTCAGGTCAGTACTCACGTACAGCAGAGGAGATAATCACAGACACAAGACATCTTAACACCAAACATACCAGCAGTGTTTCTGGGTGATGACATAACAAAGCAAAAAGGACGAAAGATTCATTCTCAATCCAATTTTTGTCAGGACTCAGTTTTTGTGCAACCCAAAACGATTGAGTAAATCAAGACATTCTTAAGCATGATGTTTAATTTAATCATAAAGCTGCTGTCTACTTTATTCATCAGGCTGAGTCTATCAAGCATATCGTTAAAGAATCTGATCCATTTTCTTCTTTTTTTTTAAATGTGAAACAGAATCCAGTAACAGTTACTATCATTTCTCATAGAAGTACCGGTCATGTAAATAAAAATACTTAGAGAATATACAATCATTTCTCATCATGTTAAAATCCGATCTCAGAATTATGAAATTACTCCCCCAAATTTTTATTTTCATATTTCTATTATTATAAGTTAATTTTATTTTTTTTATTATAATTTTTTTAAATCTCAAAGAAATAGAAAATGAAAATTTAAAAAGATATTAACCCAAGCATAGATATCAATTCATAAAAACGAGGTTTATCAAATGTTTTTGTGAAAAGATCAGCTTTTTGATTTTTTGTATCGATGGGTATAATATTAATGAAAACCTTCTCTTGAGCATCACGAATCGCATGAATTCGTGTTTCAATATGCTTTGTGCGGGAATGATGAATGGGATTTTTAGCAATTCCAATGGCAGCCTCATTGTCACAGAATAAAGGCGTATGAAGAAAATTAATTCCATAATCAATCATTTGGTGTTAGATCCAGAGAACTTGAGAGCAGCAGCTGGATGCAGCAATATATTCAGCTTCCCCTGTAGAAAGAGAAACAGTAGTTTGTTTCTTGCTCTGCCAGGATACCAGACAATTTCCCAAATATTGACAACCGCCAGACACAGATTTTCTGTTTAACCTGCAACCATTGGAATCACTATCAGAGTAAGCATGTAAATCAAAATTTCCACCATATGGATACCACAATCCTAGACGAGACGATCCTTTGAGATAACGAAATATTCGTTTGACAGCTTTCTCATGAGATTCCTTTGGAGCCGACTGATATCTAGCACAGTAACCAACAGCGAAAGTGATATCAGGACGACTTGCAGTAAGATACATGAGAGAGCCAATCATAGACCTAAAAAGATGAGGATCAACTGGTTTTCCATTTTCATCCGGAGTTAGACAGGTCTGAGCCGTAAAAGGAGTCATCTCAGTAGAAGCATCATCCATCTTAAATTTCTTCAGAATATCTTTAATATACTTCTCTTGATGAATAAGAATTCCTTCTTGCTGTTGTTCAACTTGCAATCCAAGAAAGAAACACATTTCACCCATCGTACTCATTTCAAACCTTTGGCTCATCACTTCTTCGAACTCTCTACACAATTGAGAATTTGTAGATCCAAAAATAATATCATCGACATATACTTGAACAAAGATCATTTCACCATTCACCTCTCTTTTAAATAAGGTCATATCAATGGTGCCACGAGAGTAACCATTGCTTAGAAGATACTGCGTAAGAGTCTCATACCAGATTCTGGGTGCTTGATGAAGACCATACAAAGATTTATCAAGCTTATACACTTTATCAGGAAAATCAGGATCTTCAAAGCCTGGTGGTTGACACACATATATCTCCTCATCAATGTCTCCGTAGAGAAAAGCACACTTCACATCCATCTGGTAAACTTTGAATTGTTTATGAGCAGCATGAGCAAGAAATATTCTGATTGCTTCAAGACGAGCAACTGGAGCAAAGACTTCTGTATAATCAATTCCTTCTTCTTGAGCAAAGCCTTGCACTACAAGTCTAGATTTGTTACGCACCACCACTCCCTGATCATCTGGTTTGTTCTTAAATACCCATTTTGTACCAATTGGATATTTGTTGGGAGGTAAATCAACTAAGGTCCAAACCTTAAGCTTTCTGAACTGTTGAAGTTCCAATTGCATAGACTCTACCCAACAAGGATCTTGTAGAGCAGCATGAACATTTTTTGGAACAATTTGAGAAATGAAGCATGAGAAAAGACAAACATTAATTAGACCATATTGACTTCGCGTGCGAACACCATCAGAAACAGATCCAATCACATTATCAAGTGGATGATCTTTCAGAGTTTTGTAATCACTTGAAGGAGGAAAGATGGTTGAAGAAGTATCACCCATTGCTGGAGAAAGATTAGATGAAGGTGAATCAATGATAGGTGTTGGATTAGGTAAATTAGGAGATGTAGAAGGTAAAGAATCAGATGATGGAGCTTGATCAGGCATTGGAGACGAGGAGCTGACATCAGTTGAAACAGCATCATTTACTGACGAGGTGGATGGAACAGACGATGGAGATGATGAAATAATATTTGTTTGAGTACTTGGAATTGATGTATCATCATCGAAAACTGGCAAATTAAATGAATTGAACACCGTATTGGAGTCAAAGAACCATGCAGGTTCAGATTTCACTTCAGAAGGATTGGATTCCTGCCAATCAACATAGAATAACTCTTGAACAATACGTGTTCTCTTGTTATAAACCCGGTAAGCCTTTTGTGCAAAAGAATATCCAACAAAATAACACTCGTCAGAAACAGCACCAAATTTTGTCTTTTGAGATTGAGTATTCAAAAGAGTACAAGAACAGCCAAATGGTCGAAAGAAATCAATTAGTGGCTTCCTCTTATGAAAAAGTTCATAAGGAGTCTTCACTTTATCTTTCACAATTAGCACCCTGTTTAGAACATAAGATGCACAATTAACATCTTCAGCCCAGAAAATAATTGGTAATGAGGATTCTATCAACATTGTACGAGCAGCTTCCACAAGAGTGCGATTCTTTCTTTCTGCAATACTATTCTGCTGGGGTGTTCTTGCAGCACTAAATTGTCTCACAATCCCTTTTTGAGCACAAAATGAATCAAGAATCTGATTTTTAAATTTAGTGCCGTTGTCACTTCTTAATCCCATAACTCTTCTCTTACTGATTGATTCGATAGAAAGAATTAATTTCTGCAATTCCTCTGCAACTTCGCTTTTGTGTGCAAGAAACCTCACCCATGAATATCGTGAGAAATCATCTGTAACAACAAGACAAAAAGATTTTTTAGCAATTGATTTAACTCTAATTGGCCCAAATAAATCAGTATGTAACAACTCAAGAGGACTTGATATGCTATTTAAAAGTTTGGGCTTATGAGGTTTCTTATGTTGTTTCCCTTTGGCACATGCCATGCATTTTTCAGTAACAGAAAAATCTTTTAAAGGAAGTCCTCTAACAAGATTGTTCTTTACTAATTTATTAATTATCTTAAAATTGACATGGCCTAAGCGACGATGCCACAAGAGTGACTCAGAGGTTGATGCTTTTGAGAGAAGACAAGTTGCAGTAGCCTTTGACTCATTTGAATTCATATCAAGAAGATATATATCATGTTTCCTTGGAGCACGCATGAGAATTAAATCCTCCGGAATGGCAATCTCTGATTTTAAAAATAAACATTCGTCAGATTTAAATAGAACAGGAATGTCTTTATCGCAAATTTGAGAAACACTCAGAAGATTAAAAGCCAATTCAGGAACATGGTTGACTTTTTCTAGAGTAAGAGAACCATTGGTAACTTCTCCTTGTCCAATCATTTTTCCACCCTTCTTAGCAAACGCCACATATCCTCCATCTATAATCCGATAATTTGTCAACAAATCCTTTAATCCCGTCATATGCTTGGAACATCCGCTATCAACATGCCACAAACTGTGTACAATCTTTGAAGAGGATTCCTGAAATGAATTAACAAATCATTTAGCCAGGAGCAATAGGGACCCAAGATTGAACAACTTTAGTTTTTAAAGAAGCTGAATTTTTACAAAAGAAATTATTAACCAATTTTGTCAATTTATTCCCAAAATAATTCCTATTAGAGGATCTTTGAATCAAAGGACAATTTTTGACAAGATGATCCTCTTGACCACACCTGAAACAATGAGGTTTGAATCTAGGTCTATGATGTGATGAGGTAAAAATAGGATCAATAATAATCTCCTCATCACATTCAGACAAACTAGAATCAACATCACTGAATGTCTTATACAGCTCATGATGTTTTTGTTTATTTGAATCAGAATTCTTCTTTACAAAATCAGAACATGATTCTTCTGACAAATCAGTAAAACTTGTACCATTGGTACTAGTGTCAGATGAAGACGAACTGCATTTTTCTGATGATGTCATATTTAAGTATGAAAGATGGAATAGGTTGAGAAAAGAACTTTTCGAAAGAATTAATTTTAAGTTGCTCAGTTGTTTTTGGAGAAACATCTGATTCATTACATTCATTACGAGAACAAAAATCATCACTATCATGATTTGAAGTACAAGATGAAATAAAACTATCAAGAGAACATGAGACATTCAAATCTATTACATTTGAACTAGAAACAAAAACTGAATTTAAACTAGACTTATTATCTAAAACAGACTGCTGATTTTCAGGTGTACTAGAACTAGTGCATCCAAGCCCACTAGTTGGTCCATAGTCGTAGTCTTCACGAATGTACTTAGAGTTATTCCCGACTAAACCTGCAGACATACTGTCAGTATCTGATTTGATTAAATCATTAGAAGGATGAGGAACAGGCATAGGAGAATAACAGTATGTACTAGGAGGAGGATAAACCTGTACATTTTCATAACCCAAACCTGTTTTAATTCTTGCTCCCCGTTGAGATTTACAAAGATCATCATGTTTCATTCCAGAAATAGTCCATTTATCTAACTTTGACTGAAGTTTGCTTGCTTCAAATTCAGCAAGAGCAACCCGTTCAATCAAAGTATTAATCTATACATTTCTTTCCAAAACAATTCTTTTTAAATGATCAGTTTCTTTTAAAGCCTCATTTAATTTCACAAAATATTTTGATTCATTCATTTTAAGTTCATCATTAATTCGTTTTAAATCCTTTTCATTATCAATTAACAAACGATTAGCCTTATAAATCCCAAAAAGTCTAATTTTGCAAGCAGATGAGCACATATCCTGTATTACCTCATAAGGAAGCCCCATTACCATCCTTTCAGCAGCTAAAGCTTTATCGCACATGCATACTGGAGTACTTGATTTCCTTTCCTCAACAGTAGCGACCACATCATCCTTCTCTTTTCCTATCTCATCTTTTGAATTACTTTCTTCATCTGAACCTGTAGTTTCCTCTTTCTCCTCTCCATCTGCCTTCTCTTCTTTCTCCTTTACTGAAGACTCGTTTTCTCTTTTAAATTCCTTGAACAGCACAAATCCATCTTTACCAACTTCCATTTCATCACCTTCCACAACCTCAGCAACTAACGCGTGATTTATGTTAGATCTTATTTCTTCCACCTCTGCACTCCAATCAAAGTTTGAGATCAAGGCTGACTCCAGTGTTACTAGGATCTGTGACAATTGGTAATGGACATTCACGTTTAAAATGTCCCAATTGTTTACAATTAAAGAACCTCAATTTTGACTTATCAAATCCTAGTTTTGAGGTAGATGATTGACCACCAAAGTTCTTTTTTCCTGTTCTTTCCATGAATCTCCAGGCTCTTAAAGTTAACATCGCCATTTGCCATTGAATGTCAGTTTCTTCTAAATCACCAGGATCAACCTGATACATATCCTCCATAGTCATTCCTTTACCTTTCAATTCTCTAGCAACAAGAGCTTCATGGCTCTGAACAAACATTCCAAAAAGAGCCATTGTTTCAGGTGGAATTGAAGTTTCAGCATTGACCTTAGAATTTCCCAATTCTTTTCCAACATGACTATTACCACTCGGAAATTACTTGTATTGCTCCCTCCTTGAATTGGATTTTGAATGTGAAAGTTTGCAGCGGATGACAACAAAGCAGAATTTTGAGAAAAACCAGATGTGGGCATCATAGTCTGGTTAAATTCTCTTCTTTTCATATCCAACTCAAAAGATTTCAACTTGTTAATGATATCCATCAGCTTATAATCTGTAAAACCTCTTTCTTGTTTGAGCATTCTCACTTGAAGACTCCACTGTGGTGGAAGAGAATCGAGAAGCCTATTAACTTGTTCACTGTTGGAGAGTCTTTCATCATACTTCTTCAGAGTGCTTGAGACGGTTAAGAAACGATTTGTAAGATCTGTCAAACTTTCATTCTTGTATCCTACAAACGAATTGAACTCCTTTTCAGCCTGAATACTCTTGTCTTTTACCAAATCTGCATTCCCATCATAGAATTCACAGAGAGCATCATAAAGGGATTTAGCATTTTTATGCTCTGCAAAACGGTTGTAGATGTCTGGAGCCAAGCATAGAGTTAGAGCACCAAAAGCTTTTTGATCACGATCAATCAATTTCAGATCTCTTTCAGTATAAGAAGAAGGGTCTTTGTTCTGAGAAACGACATCACCAACAGTAACCGTAGGTATGTGAGGACCTGAAACAAACGATTCCCATTGATTATGATCTGTGTAGAAAAAGAAAGCTTTAAGACATCTCTTCTAATCTTCAAAATTATCTCCATTAATGAGTCTTGGAGGTCTATTAAGAGCAACACTTTCAAGATCAGCAAGTGTAAGAGTAGTTAATTTCGACATGATAGTTTCGGCAGAAAAGTTGATAATTTCGTTGACAAATTCGCAGAAAAAGATGACTTGAATGACAGTTTCGCTGAAACAATACTTTCGCAAACACTTTCGCAGAAACAGACACTTTCGCTAGCAATTTCAGCAGCACTTTCGCTTGAACAGAGATAACAATTGCTTAGTTTCGCTGCTAACTTCGCAGGAAACAAGCTTGAACTTTCGTTCAGAGATAAATTCGGCAGCAATTTCGCTTGTTGACTGATCACAAACACTAATGAACTTTCGTTCAAGGGAGTACTTTCGCAGAAACTCTAGAAAACAACTTCTGATCCAAGATAACTCATAATTTCGCTGAATGATGATCACAGTTTCGCTGTAAGAACAATAGTTTCGCTGATCGATCTCAAAACCCTTTTTTACCTCAAAATCAATCTGAAATCATCCAAAACTCAATGAATTTGAGATCTGATGATTGTAGAATCTTCCTCAATCAAGAACAAGCATAATTCAATCAATTTCCATGCCAAAAACAGCTGATAATCCAATGAAAATTGATTGAAACTAGATATTGACCAAAACCACAAAAACTCAACAAATCAAGAGCACTAAGGCTCTGATACCATATTGTTGGTCCATGTGATCGATGAACAGTACAATTGATATGATAATTTGATCAATATCAAACACTCAAACCAAACAACAACAATTGAGAATGTATAAGATGAATCAAGACATATTTGATACTCAAATGAACAATATTACTCAATAACAACAAGCACAATAGTATTTCAATGAAGAAACTGCTTAGAATTGGTAGCTTGCAACAGAAATCCACGATTAGGGTTTTGCAAGCTTACCATACAAAGTGAAGTGACAATTGTATATATAGCAGTCATAGTTTCGCTGACAGGCGAAACTGTCATGCCGAAACTATAGTTTCGCCCGGCAGAACACAAGTTCGCCGAGTAAACCAAAACAACAAACTGTGAGCGAATGTATAGATTCGCTCACAGTTTCAGTGGACTGCCAAAACTGCTAATTACTAAGAAAATACAAAATGAAACTAACAAAAGTCCTATTACAATGTAAAGTAAACAACTATACTAAAGTGAGTCCAACCTAACATGATCTTCAGGAACCCAAGCCATGATGGTCTTGGGTTTCCCGTTCCTATCCATGATAGTAACTTCTTGGTACTTTCCTCTAAACTGTGACTTAGAGGGAGGTGTTCTGGGAGATTTCTGATGATATTTTACATGTTTCATCGCATCAATATCATCTGAGGAGTCAGAAGAATATTTAAACCTTTGGTCCCTATTTCTTTGAAGAAATCTGACCCGTTTTTTATTATCAAACATTATTTTTGATTTATGACGATCATGTGTTTGTTTGATGTTGTGATATTTGTTTCTTTGAATTTTCTTCAACTCTTTTGTGTTACCCATGTCATTATCTGAACTAGAAGTCCTTGATTGATTATTATGAAAATGACTTCTGATTTTGGGTTTCAGAGATGATATTGGTGAGATGGGTTTGTTTTGGGGAATTCTCAACCCTTTTTACTTGAAGAAACAATCAGATGTATTGTGGTTGGTCATATCACAGACTGAACAATATTTATTGAAATAGCAGTTTTTGGTGGAATGATTGTTCATATCATAGATAGAGCAGTATTGATTGAAATAACACTTATCTGTACTGTGATTAGACATTTACACACTTCACAATACATGTGTTTGTCTATTGATGCTGATCTTGATGTTGATGACTCAGTAGGTTTACCTGTTTTCAACTGAGTCTCAACCTTTGATTTTGGTGAGGAAGCAAGATCAGCCCTTTTAGTAGTTTGTTTCACAACACTACTAGGTTTGTCCTTGGTAGATTGTTTCTGCTTCCTTACCCTTCTTCTTACTTCCTTTCTAACTGATTTACATGTTCTTTGTTACAAATGTCAAAACCATCCCCTTGCTTTGGTTTTGAAGATTGAGGGTCTGACTTGAATTTTGTTTTAGAAACCAGTGAAGTGTTGTTTTCTTTGGAAGTGAAACTTTGTCTGATTTGATTGAAATTTTTGGAGATTTAATCTCATAATCAGAACTGCTTTCAGCAGTAGGTTTCACTGAATCATTGGTTTTCATCTTTTCTTTCAAAGTTGCAGGAATAAATTTCACAAATGGCACTATGGATTTGAAAGGGCTTCTAGGTCTAATGACATTTACTGTCTTGTCTGAGTACTCTTTGATTTTGATAGGATGATCTAACTTAATCTTCTCCTCATTTGTTTTAATGTATACACTCAGTTTATTTTGAGGATTAGTGACTTGTGTTACTATTGATTTAGGTTCAATAGTTTTAGGTTCAATTTTATCAGACAGAGTGATAGACTAAGAAATGACATTATAATTGTCATTATATGGTCGGGGACATGAATTGTATCCAATCCTAGTCAAATCATTGTGCTCCTTTTGTGAATCAAGCATCTCTTGCAGCTTTGCTGAAGACATAGTTTCACTTCAGTAACTGATTGCTCAGCTTTTGATTGGGCTTACTTTCCAGTTAACTTTTCATTCTCAGCTGCAAGAGTGTACTTTTCCCCATGCAATTTTTCAATATCTGAAATGAGAGATTTTATTTTTATATCAAAACTTTTGATTTCTCTTTTAAGCATCTCAGATTTTACTTTTTCTTCTTTGATTTTATCAGCCAAATTGTGATTGTGCTCGCAATATCCCTATAGTTCAGCAATACATTTGTCACTACAAAGATTAGATTTTACCTCAGATGGCATTAGAGTTGGGCCATCATTGATATGAGCCATAAGAGCATGATTCTGAAATTGAGGCTTTACTTCCTCAGCATATAGACTCCAATCACATACTCTGTCTTGTCTGATGACAAGGGCATTTGAGGTAGATTGGCTGTTTCCATGAGCTTGATTTGTCAGTTGAGGCTGACTCTGGTATGATTGTTGATGTTGTTGTTGGTGATGATACTGCTATTGATGATTGTTGGTGTGAAAGTTTGTGTTTTGTTGTGAGGATGACTGACCCTGACAATTCCTTTGGAAATTGTTGTTGTTTCTTCTAGGGGCATTGCACTCGCTGGAGAAGTGGCCAGTCATACCACAGTTGAAACACTTTACCTTGGATTTGTCATATCCAAGTTTGGTGTTTTCATTGAGGCTAAGCTTTCTCCCTTTTCTGAAGAACTTCTTGGCTCTCATTGCTATCATAGCCATTTGCCACTGTAGATCCATTTCTTCCACATCATCTGGATCCATTTCTTCCAAGTCTTCTTGGATCAGATGAGCAGAAGTGAGTCTGCCTCCCAGGTAAGCTTCAAAGCTAGCAACAAAGGCATTGTAAGTTGCCTTTTGTTCTTATGATCTTGGGTCTTCACGAGGAGTTGAGGGAGTGGCAGTAAACCTTGTTGGTTGAGATGAAGTTGATGGCTTGTTTGTTGTTGGTGCTGCAATGAAACCGGTTGTCTTCACTTGATCTCTTGAGGAGAGAAAATCATCATCCTTAGTGATGAATGCATTTTCCATAGAGTGAGTGTCTGATGGAAATTTGTAAGCTTCAATAACTTGAGGTCCACCAAGGTTCCTGCTTCTTTCATCAAGTTCAAGAGCTTATATTTTGGCAATCATGATGTCCAAGGTGGTACTCTCTAGATCAAGAGTATTTTTCAGCATAGTAACATTTTGTTTCCAACTTCCTGGAAGACTATGAAGCATCTTTTTGTTCAATTCTTTGACTTTGTATGTCACTCCCAAAATCTCTAGATCATTCACCAACTGCATAAATCTATGCAGCTGTTTAGATATTGACTCTCCATTGGAGTGATGAAAGGTTTCATATTGATTAACAAGCTTATCCTGGTTAATTTTAGCCACTTCACTACTGCCTTCACACATTATCAGTAGTGCATCCCAAACAACTTTAGCAGTTCATACTTCTCAAGCCTTTTTAGCACATCCATTATCAGTGCCTGAGCGAGTATAGAATATGCTTTGAGATCAACTTTTATCTTCTTATAGTCATCATCATCAAGTGTGAGATCCTCAATAGGCATTTTTAAGGTTTTGTACAGTGCAGCCTGGTCAGCAGAAAGTGTCACAGGAATGTAAGGCCCTTTACATATTGAAATCAAATAGTCCGGATCTACACCTGTAATATGATTCATGAATCTAATTTTCCATTACTTAAACTCAGATTTGTGTTTAAGCATAGGAGGTTTTGGAGTATGACCAAGTTCAGAGAAATTATGTGAATCCATTTTAATAAGTTTTTTTTAACTTGTTTGAATAATGATTAGATTGATTATTAAGTTCAACTAGTCCAAATAGTCCAAAACAGACTTATATATAACCAGATCTGCTGATGTTTATATGCTTTTGTTGTAATTTAAAGATTTGAGCAACTGTCCACAGATTTGTTCTTAAAGATGAGTACGGATGAACAGTGATTGTCGAAGAGTTTCTACAGGTTTTCAACTTGTTTTGTAAGTAGAGGTAGTCGAACACTCTATCAGCAACTCAATCACCAGATCAATCGAGTTCAGCTTAGATCTAGGCAAATCTAAAGAAGAACCGAGAGCCAAAGCTCTAATAACAATTGACTGGGTGTGAGAATGATATTCTCAACTAGGACCGAATATGATGATTGAGTCAATGATTGTATGGTGGAATCAAACAATCAATGAACATTGAATGCAAGAAATACTCATAAATGCTCTTTGTATTAATGAAGGTGATCGGTTACAATGAGTGCTAGGGTTTGAGCATTAAACAGTAACAATACACCTTGACAACATAAGACTAAACAAAATATTCTGATTGTCTATAATGTCTATCAACAGTCACCTCATATACGAGGATTTCTATTCTATTTATAGGCTGACAAGATGCCTTTTACAAAAAGACTAAACTACCCCTGACCTATACATCAGAGAACTAGTCTAAGTACAAATGTCTTCATCAGCATTTCTTTTGTTCATCCGCATTAACTAATGCGGATGTGTTGATCGTCATCAGCATTTCTTTTCTTCTTCAGCATTAGTGTTTGGTCATCAGCATTGACAAATGCGGATGAACAAACACTTGGCGCATTTGTTGCTGAACATCCGCATTAATAAATACGGATGTACAAAGTACTTGTCAGCATTTGTGTTCGGCTATCCGTATTTGTTAATGCGGAAGAACAAACACTTGTCAGCATTTGTTCTATGGTCATCCGCATATACAAATGCGGTTAGCCGACACTTGTCTTCTATTCTCTATGCAGATTCTTTATCCGCATTGGTTCTTGGACTTGTGGGATTTCCAGCAGAACAACCATCAACCCACCACTTGAATTGGCATGTATGATCCTTTCAGGGTCCAAGAATCTAGAGTTGAATCAGAGATCAAGTTTAGTGTATGATTTGATGTTTTAATTAGGGTAATTTGAATGTTGGTGGAAAGAGGAGTTTAACGTTTTGTGAATCATTTTCTAAGTCTGAAAAAATGTGTTCTGAAAAAATATTCTAAAATAGTGAATAATAAATAACAATTCAAAAATATCATTTATACTCACTCGGACTTATTATTTTTATTTATTAAATGATACGGGACGCTCTTTCCTTATTACCCTTCCGTGGAAATTTATTGTTTCCGTAGATTCTAGTTCTTCCGTAGATCATCTACAGATGACTATCCTTGAAATAACTGAACTGAATCTGATGTAGTATAATTTGATTTCCCATAGGTTACCAATCTATGGAAATGTATTAACTTTGTTTAAATATCAACACATCCGTAGGTTACCAATCTACGGATGGTCACATAGTTTCGCACTGTAGCATCTGCTGACAAGTAAAATTCACTTTAACTTATGCTGAAGTCCAAATTTTGCAAATTTTGCACTGTAGCTTCTGCTAAATTGTAAAGTTTGAAACATATTTGTTTGTATGATTCTATGAAACTGTTAGAATCATTTGTTGCTTTTGGACCTTGATGACTTTGTTGTCATGGCAAATGTGCAAGAAATTGATTTGACTTGTAAAACTTCATGTATCTTGTACCCAAGTTAGTGCTCAAGTTCCAATTCCTTCATTTGAATGTTTGAAAATTCAAAATTACATTTGACTTTAAGTACTAACTACTCCCTCTAATTGTGTGATTAATGATGAACTGATGCATTTATCATAAATTTATGTTAAAGAATAGCATGAAAGGCAATGGACTGTCCAACAGAAATTGTAAAAAAATGAAATTGAAACATATGTTCAAGCATATATAGACATATAATAGGATCATACTATGACACTAAGCATCTTCATGTATAAATTTGTTGGATGAAATTAGACATGAATCTAGTGCTGATTGCAAGCATAATGTTCCACATAAATTCAAGCAGGAGTTTGTGGTCAACTAGGCATGTTGTTTATCATGTTATGATATTGATTAAGGATAGATAATTATGGACTCCTGTAGGACCGGTGAAAGGTATGCACTTACAACACAACAACACAATGAGGAGAGTTTCTTAGAACACTTAACAGATCAAATAGGGAACTAGTTAACTTCTTAATGAAAGATGCTAAGAACACAAGTAAAAGTGAGACAGAACAAGATTGCAAAACAACACAAGTATTTGGTTTTCAAGAATGCTGTGTATTGCTTCTCAACTTCTATTACAAGTTACAAAGCATCGATAGAAAGTTACAAGAACTTGAGATACTTTATACTACATCCTACAGCCAGCCATACTTTGAAGGCCAACTGGATACAATTGACTAGACAACTACAAAATCAAATATAGAGTCAAAAGGCATATCTGCCTTTTGACTTGTGATTACTATGACATGCCATAGCTCACATCCTAATATATTACAAAAAGGATAAAAGTACATAAAGTAGAAAGCATGGACTCAAGACCTCAATGTACAGTTACCAAAAGCATGGACCTTTCACCAACTCATGTAAGTTGGTGACTTTACAGAGTAGCAGCAGAAAGGTGGTCAAGCTTTATGGTAAAGTACATCAATAAAGGCATATCTCTAAAAGTCTTCAGAAGAAATCTGTCTTCACTCTTTGGCTTCAGGAGACTTTGTCTTTGAAGCTTCGGAAGACTTCAATTTTAGCTTTGGAAAATGTTGGTCTTGGGTTCAGAAGATTTTACACTTATAATATTTCTAGTGCATGGTGTAAAACTTCTGAAGCATTTCTACTTCTATTCTTTAGTGCATGCTTGCAAAGAGACTTTGGATGTTTTGGCTGCACCAGACTTATAGGAATCCTCACAAACTCCCCCTAGGCTGATGCTATCAAAACACTTAGAAGATCATTAGATGTTTGTAGTCTTCAGTATAATGATGACCATACCCTTCTTCATCAGATGGTAAGGATCATTCAGACTCTCATAATATCTTCCCATCTCAAAGAGATCATGCAAAGGTAAGTTGATTATGTCTTGCCATGTATAGACATTCTCAACACCTTGATCTCTGATCACATGCCATCTCTCTGGATTAGTAGTGTAGGTCGAGGATAAGATGGGTGTCTCAGCTGCACAGGAGCCACTTGAATTGGAGTTGATTGGGCTGCCTCTTCATGCACTTCCTCAAGTCGATCTGATTCAGCCTAAGGTGTAAAGGTAGATGATTCAGGCTTCTTCTTCTTAGACTTTGGTTTGGAAGCCATCCTCTTCTTCCTCTTAGAAGAATTTAACTGAGAGGACTGGTCTGCAACACCTTGTTGATTATCCTTGTCTTTCTCAGTTGGGTGTTTCTCCCTCATAGGTTCAAAAGCAAAGGGAGTTTGACCCTGCTATGGATCAGAAGATGAAGCTTGCTGAGGCTCAGCAGGAGGTCCAGGTTGTGTTATCTCATGTTGTTCAACCTTAACGTCCACTTCAGGTGGGATTTGACTTGGAGGAGAGTATAAGTCAATCAGCTCTCCACTCTTGATCTTCTGCTTGATTACCCAGATATGCTTATCCATTATGGATAAAGACATAGGGCCAAGTCTCCTTCCGGAGAATCCATATAGCTTCAAGCAGCTCATCATCCTTTGTCTATCAGTATACTTCTTCATACTCTTTTGGATGATAGCTCTTGACTTTGCAGCATCTTCCCTCATCTTTCTTTTTGTTGCTTTTTGTTCTTTGAGCACTTGAAGTTCAAGCTGTTTGAGATACTCAAACTCAATGTACTCAAAGGACAAGGGAAGAAGCGTAGATGCCTGGTAGAGACCTGTGGCACTCAGGTAGTTGATCATGTTTTGCCTATCTGTTTCCTTGTCTACCTAAGGTTCTTGTGTAGCAGCCACATCCTCTTGCACAAGACTTTCTTGAACTGCGGAGAGAGTTGGAGCATGCTTGTATAATCTTTTCTATCTCTTCTCCTCTTTGAATTTAAGAAGTAATCTTGCATCCTCTACTTCCTTCATCTCTCTTGACACTTCCATGTCAGCTAGTGCATTTAATTGCTCTAAGGGGATAGATATAATCTCATCTATGTCATAGTTCCTGGTCTGCAGGTAAGTAATCCTGACTGCCCTCAACTCATCTTCTTGAGTGTTTGGTCTGGGGGCAGCCATGATTGCTGCTTGCATAAAGTCTGAAGACCCAAAGGAACTTTCTCCTTTTAACTTCCTCTTCCTCTCTCTCTCTCCTCCTCCTCAATCTCCTTAGGAGTCAAAATCCTTTTTTCTTTGTCACCCACAGCCCTTTGTGACTCAGGGTGGAGAGAGATTTGGCCTTCATTGCTTGGTGTAGCATCCAAGCTCTGGCCAGAGAGAGGTTGTGAGACACCTTCACCAGCAGGTGTTTCACTGAGGGAATGAGTTGATTTAAGTCTAATGGCTGGGGATGGTAACTGTCCCCTAAAGGTTGTTCACTTGAGTGTTGAGACTCAGAATGAAAGCTTAAGGTAGTTGGGCTTGTGAGCTCATCAAGGTGAGCATGAGGAACCTCAGCCCTGATTGTTGAAGTGATGGGAGTGGTTTGCTCCTCAGGGGAAGTGGGAGCTGTAATGTCCACTTCCTCCTGTATGGGTGAGTATATGGGGGCCTGCACAGACTCAATAGCTTGAGCAGTTCGTTTGGATTTTCTTTGGTAGGTGAGGGTGATTTGAGGCCTTTTTGGTGGTTGATAGGAAGAAGGTGTGGGTTCAACACTAGCTTGTGTTGCTAGGTTTTCACTATGAGCAATGAGCTCTAACATTTTTGGGACAAGGGCTGTTTCTACCCCTAAGAAGCCTATAGTTGGCTTCTTCATAATTTTAAAGATAACCGGGCTTCATTTGTCCCAATTTAAGAATATTATCTGTTTCCCTCAACTGTGAGCCCAGTTCACAGTTGAGAATGTGTTGAACATATCTAGGAAACACATAATATTCTAAGGAGTCCAAGTTAGCAAGCAAATTTGTATAAACAAATTGAGAGTACCTGAACTTGACCCCTTGAACCATTCCATGTACTATGAAGGAGAGATCCTCAGGATTATGGATAACCACATGAAGCAGGTATTTCCACTAGGATGAGACCTTTCCTTTCCTGAAGGTCTTTACAGAGAAATCTCCCTCATAGCCCATCTGCTCAAAGGAATGATTTACAGCTTCCTTTGGGAAGGACAACTCACCTTCTTCATCATCCAGCTGCAAATGAGTGCTTATGATGGCCGGAGTGATGAAGATTGTCCTCCCTTGTACTGTGGCATACAGTGTCTTCTCCCCATCCATAATGACCTCTTGGCAGGTCTTTTAAAATTCAAGCAGATGATCCTCATAGAGAGTAGGATCAATGGTTAGGGAGGTGGAGTAGTTTGATAGAGCTAAGAAACGGCTTTCATCTTTCTCAGAGCTTAACAGAGCAACTTGGTTATGTTGCCTGTGAAGTTGCATGGAGAAATCTGGGTTGTTTCTGAGGTTTAGGTTGGCCATTTTAGAAGCTTAAGGATGAAGAAAGATGAAGAACAAAAGGCGGTTTGGGAGAATTTAGGTTTAAAGAATAGTGTAATTGAGGAAGATAGTGAAAGAGGGGGGAACCGATAAGCATTTATGTGAAAAGGATTTGAGACAAAGTTAATGAAAGAGGATAAACTTTGAAATCCGGATGTCGGTTCCACCTCTGAAAAGTAGTTTACTTTTGCCCAAAAATTATTTTCTTCGAAGTCGAGACATCTTCCGAAGGATATTTGCTTCGGAAGTTCTGAAGAAAAAGCTTCCGAAGGCAAATTGGCTTCGGAAGAGATTTCAAAGATTTTTTGAGAATTTTGCTTCGGAAGAGAATTTTACTCTCAGAGATTTTTATTCTAAGAAGATTAAATACTTTCGAAGGTAAGTTGCTTTCGGAAGAAACTTGTTCTTTGAAAACATACAAAGTACTTAAGTTGATTTTAAACTTCGCAAGATATTTCAGAAATTTCTTCCGAAGGTAAAATCACTGAAGCAATTATTTGTTTACTAAGACATAAACTTCTTCCGAAGGTAATTTTGAATCTTCCAAAGAGATCAAGATTTTCAAAAATCTAAGAAAAGTCTTTTGAAAAGATTTTCTTTCAAAGAGAACAAGGGCTTATGAAGGTGATAGACAACTTAGGACACACAGGTTTTAGAAATAAATATGATTAAGTCTTAAGAAAAGCTATTCAAAGCAATTGAGCACAGCAACTTGCAGCAATGTATTCAGCCTCAACAGTTGATGCAGACACACATGATTGTTTCTTTTGCCATGAGACTACTCTTTCACCAAGAAATTGGCATCCCCCTGATGTACACTTTGCAGTCATGTTGCAACCACCATAGTCAGTATCTGTATAAGCATACAGATTAAAGTCAGAATTCTTTGGATACCAAAGGCCAAGTGTTGAGCACCTTTGAGATATCTTAAAATTCTTTTGACAGTGACCAGGTGTGACATCTTGGGGTTGGCTTGATATCTTGCACAAATCCATGTAGCAAACATGATATATGGCCTGCTAGCTGTGAGGTACATAAGAGACTCAATCATTGCCCTATATAGATGTTCATCAACACACTCCCCCTCAAGATCAGGTCTAAGTGAGTGATTTCTGGCTATGGGTGTCTTAGCAACTTTACAATCAGTCATGTTAAACCTTTTAATTATTTCCTGTACATACTTTGACTGACTTATGAAGATGCCATTTTCAACTTTCTTCACTTGAATTCCTAGAAAGAAGTTGAGTTCCCCCATGGCACTTATTTCAAACTTGTCCTTCATTAGCTTCTCAAAGTCTTTGCAGAGCTTTGGATTAGTTGACCCAAAGATAATGTCATCTACGTATACTTGATCTAGCATTATGTCATTTCCTGTTCCTTTGATGAAGAGAGTTCCATCTATAGTACCTCTTTTGTAGCCATGTTGACTGAGATACTGAGATAGAGTCTCATACCACTTTCTTGGTGCTTGGTGCAGCCCATAAAGAGCTTTATCAAGCCTGCAGACATAATCAGGATGATCAGGATCTGCAAACCCAGGTGGTTATCTGACATACACCTCTTCATCAATCACCCAATAAAGAAAAGCACACTTGACATCAAGTTGGTAGACCTTGAAATTCTTGGATGCAGCAAAAGCTAGGAATATTCTAACAGCTTCAAGTCTTGCCAAGATACACCTCTTCATCAATCACTCAGACTTTCAAAGTATCTTCTCATTTCAAAAAGATCATGCAGAGGTAGGTTAAACATGTCGTGCCATGTGTAGACATCTTGACCAACTTGATCTCTGTTGACATACCATCTTTATGGATTAGTAGTGAAGGTCCAGGACAAGATAGGTCTTCTGGATGAAAGATGAGCTATTTGGATTGGAGTTGGTTGAGCTGCCTTTTGTTGCACTTCCTCAGGATATTCCAACTCATTCTGAGGGTTTAGAGGTGGATGACTTGGGCTTCTTCCTTTACTTTTCCCTTCTAGCCATCCTTTTCTTCCTCTTTAATGTCTTTGACTAAGAGGACTAGCCTTTAGCACCAGGTTGTTCTGTTTTGTCCTTCTCAGTTGGGTCCTCCTCTCTCACAAGTTTAGAAGGAGAAGGAGTTTGACCATGTTATGGATCAGAAGATGAAGCTTGCTGAGGTCCAGCATGAGGTCCAGGTTGTGTTGTCTCAGATTGTTCAACCTTAAGCTTCATCCATGGTTGATAGAGACATTGCGCCAAGTCTCCTTCCGGAGAATCCATACAGCTTCAAGAAGCCAATCATCCTCCGCTATCAGCAGGCTTCTTTTGATTCTTTTGGATGATGGCTCTTGACTTGGCTGCTTCTTCCCTCATCTTTCTCTTAGCAGCTTTTTGCTCCTTTTGAACTTGTAGCTCAAGTTTTTGAGATATTCAAACTCAATATATTCATATGACAAGGGAAGAAGTGTGGCACTGAAGTAGTTTATCATGTTTTGTCTGTCAGCCTCCTTATCTGCCTGAGGTTGTTCAATTGCCACAACCTCTCTTTTAGGACTTTCTTGAACAGGGGAGAGAGTAGGAGCATGCTTGTATAGCCTTTTCTTCCTTCTTTCTTCCTTAACCCCGAGGAGCAACTCTGCATCCTCCGCCTCCTTTCTCTCCTTAGACATATCTATGTGTGGCAGTTCATTCAACTCATCTAAAGGGAGAGAGATGATCTCATCTATATCATAGTTCCTGGTCTGTAGGTAGTCAATCCTGACTGCTCTTAACTCATCATTCAAAGTGTTTGGTCTGGGAGCAGCCCTGATTATAGCTTCAATGAAGCCTGAAGACTCAGTGGAACTTTCTCGCTTTAGCCTCCTCTTCCTCTCTCTCTCTCTCTCTCCTCCTCCTCAATCTCCTCAAGAGTCATTTTCATTTTCCCTTTGTCACCCACAGACCTTTGTGACTCAAGGTGGAGAGAGCTTTGGCCTTCATTGCTTGGAGTAGCATCCATGCTCTGGCCAGAGAGAGGCTGTGATACACCTTCACCAGCAGTTGTTTCACTGAGGGGTTTGGATGCTGAAGTTTCTGGTTATGTGACAGTGCTCAAAGGTTCTATCACTAGCCTTCAATCAAGGTTTTCCCTTTGAAGCTAATCTTAGGGTCCACCTCAACATCCAGTTGATCAATGACATTGCTTGCTCGCATTTGTCTTCATACTTTGAACACTTCAGCAGTCCAGTCTTGAATCCCCTGTGTCATTATGCTAGCTTGCCTGAATTGACTTGGGTTGACAAGTGGCATGTTGACTAGATCAAGACCTTCATAGTAGTCCAAGGTCTGAAAATTAAGAATCTCTTGTTGCCTTTGAACTCTTTGAAGTATGAGGGCTCTTCTATTAGCAACATACCTCCACCCTAGTATGTAATTTGAGGCTCCTTGGGGTGGAGATGACATTGCCCTTTGAATTCCTTCCTCAAAAAGACTTTGAATGAGTGACTGCATATCAATGTGAACTTGAGGAGGTTGTTGAGTATGGACAACTGCAAGTGAGGATGGTGAGTCCTTAATGTCCATACTCTGTGAAGAACTCTCAGGTTCTGTGATTGTTGAGACTTCCTCCCCTTTTTGGTAGCATTACCCACTTGCATAGGTGAGGAAGGAGTTAGGTCTATTAAATCCATAGGTTGTTATGTTCCTGGTTGAGCTGTTCTTAAAGGTCCCCAGCTAGTTTCTCCTTGAGATATGAGATCTCAAGTTGCTGATCATTAACCCCGTTTTGTAAGGTAGTCACTTGAGATTCAAGGTGACAAACCTTAGAGACTAAATTTTGACAATTTCTGCACCTTTAGTCTGATGTTCCCTTTATCTTCTTCAGAAGAATCATGGGGGGATGAGAGAATTGGACTAAAGTCTTCTCTCTCACCACCAGCATGGTGTTCTTGGCTGATGGATTTGCCCTGCTCACTGACAACTTTATGTGAAGTGTCAATGGGCTGAGTTGCCATGGTTGAGGTCTTAATGATGTAATCACTTGTAGAAGTGAGAGCCTCTACCATATGGATCTCCTGAACAGGTTCAGGGAGATCCACCTCAGTGATAGGAGAATGATGTGGGCTAGAAAAGGGAGAGGCAGCAGTACTCATCTCTCTAGGAGTAGGGGAGGAGTAAAGAGACTCATGGTACTCACTGAATCCCGTGTCTTCATCATCATAGAATTCTAGGTTGGGTATGGGTTGGTTTAGATCAAGAGGCTGGGGATGGTAACTATCCCTTGAAGGTTGTTCACTAGAGTTTTGAGACTCTGAGTGAATGCTTAAGGCAGCTTTGGTAATTAGCTCATAAGGCTGAACATGAGGAACCTCAGCACTGATTATTGATAAGATGGGAGTGGTTTGCTCCTTATAAGAAGTGGGAGCTCGAGTGTCCACTTCTTCTGTATAGGTGATGATATGGGGCCCGTACAAGCTCAATAGCTTGAGTAGGGATTCGTTTGGATTTTCTTTGGTAGGTGAGGTGTATTTGTGGCTGTTTAGGTGCTTGAGAAGTAGAAGGTGTGGGTTCAACACTAGCTTATGTTACTAGGTTATCACCTTGAGCAATGAGCTCTAACATTTTTGGGACAATGTTGTTTCTACCCCAGACAAGCCAACAGTTGGCTTCTTCATAGTCTTAAAGATGCCGGGCTTCATCGGTCCCAATTTAAGAATATTACCTGTTCCCCTCAATTATGAGCCTAGTTCATAGTTGAGAATGTGTTGAACATATCTAGGGAACATATGATACTCTAAGGAGTCTAAATTTGCAAGTAAATTGTTATACACAAATTTTGAGTACTTGAATTTGACCCTTGGACCATTCCATGTACTATAAAGGAGAGATCTTCAGTAATCTCGTCCCATCCCCCATGCTTGTTCGATAAGGTGTGGATGACCACATGAAGCATGTATTTCCATTGGGATGAGACCTTTCCCTTTCTTGAATGTCTTTACAGAGAAATCTCCCTCATAGCCTATCTGCTCAAAGGAATGGTTTACAGCTTCCTTTGGAAAGGACAATTCACATTCTACATCATCCAGCTGAAGATGTGTGTTGATGATGGTCGGAGTGATGAAGATTATCCTCCCCTGTACTGTGGCAGACAGTGTCTTCTCCCCATCCATGATGACCTCTTGACAGGTCTTCTAGAATTTCAAAATCTTATCCTTATAGAGAGGAGGATCAATGGTAAGGGAGGTGAAGTAGTTGGACAAAGAAAGGAAGCGACAGACCTTTGAGAAACTTGGATCTTTCTTAGAGTACAACAGAGCAACCTGATTGTGTTGCCTGTGGAGTTGCATGAAAAAATCTGGGTTGTTTGTGCAGTTGAGGTTGGCCATTTGAGAAAGCTTACTGGTGAAGGAATATAAGAACAAAGGCGGTGTTGGCTGAATTTAGGTTAAGAAGAATTTACAGGAGTAGAGGAAAGTTAAAGAGGGGGAACCGTTAGGTATATTTATATGAATTGGATATGAGACAAAGTTAATGAAAGAGGATAAACTTTGAAATCCGGATGTCGGTCCCACCTCTGAAAAAGTACCCAAAAAGGTAGTTTCTCGGAAGTCGAAGATCTTCCGAAGATATTTTGTCTTAGGAAGTTTTGATAAAAAGCTTCCGAAGCTTAAATGGCTTCGAAAGAAATTTCAAAGATTATAGAGAATTTTGCTTCAGGAGATATTTAGACTTGGAGATTTTATTAAGAGGAATAAAAGCTTCCAAGACTTTAATTACTTTCGGAAGGAAATTGTTCTTCAAAAAAAGACATATAAGTATTTATGTTCAATTATGCTTCGGAAGATATTTGAAAAATTTATTCCAAAGGTAAGTTAAAATAAATAGTTATTTGTGTTAGATGACATAATTATCTTCCGAGAGTTAAGAGATATCATCCGAAGTAAAAATTTATCAAAATTCTAAGTAATCTAAGAGATAAAGTTTTAAAAGAGTTTTCTTCTAGAGTAAACAAGGGCTTCTGAAGATGATGAAATAGATAACTTAGGACACACAAATTTTAAAAATAATATCAATTAAGTTTAAAGAAAATCTACTCAAAGTTAATCATCCCAATAGCTGATATTAGATACTTAATCTCTGTTCATCAAAAGCTTTGGTGAACAGATCAGCATATTGTTCATTTGTGTTAACCCTGACTAGTTTGATTAATTCCTTTTCAAAGTTATCTCTAATATGATGATACTTGATGTTGATATGTTTTGTCCTTGAGTGCTACACAAGATTCTCTGTAATAGAGATAACACTGTTGTTGTGTATGTGGATGGGAGTCTCTTTGTAGTTGAATCCATAGCCCAACATCTGATTCCGAATCCAAAGCACTTGAGCATAGCAGAAGCAATGTATTCAACTTCAGCAGTTGATGCAGACACACAGGATTGTTTCTTGCATTGCCAAGAGACTATCCTTCCACCAAGAAATTGACATCCCCAGATGTAGAATTTGTAGTCATATTGCAGCCATCATAGTCACTATCTGTATATGCATACAAGTTGAAATCAGAATTCTTTGGATACTAGAGGCCTAATATAGAAGAACCTTTGAGATATCTTAGAATTCTCTTGACAGTGACCAGGTGTGACATCTTGGGATTGGCTTGATATCTTGCATAAATACATGTGGCAAACATGATATCAGGCCTGCTAGCTGTGAGGTACAAAAGAGACCCAATCATAGTCCTGTAAATATGTTCATCTACACACTCCCCCTCCAGATTAGGTCCAAGGGAGTGGTTTCTGGCTATGGGTTTCTTAGCAACCTTACAGTCACTCATGTTGAATCTTGTAAGTATGTCTTTTACATACTTTGACTGACTTATGAAAAAGCCACTGTTAACTTGCTTCACTTGAATTCCTAGAAAGAAATTGAGTTCTCCCATTGCACTCATTTCAAATCTATTCTTCCTCAGCTTCTCAAAGTCTTTGTAGAGCTTTGGATTGGTTGATCCAAAGATAATGTCATCAACATAAACTTGAACTAGCATTAAGTCATTCAATGTTTCTTTGAAAAATAGAGTTCCATCCATAGTACCCCTTTTGTAGTCATGCTGACAGAGATACTGAGACAAAGTCTCATACCACTTCCTTGGAGCTTGGTGTAGCCCATAAAGAGCTTTGTCAAGATTTTAGACAAAATCTGCATGATCAGGATCTGCAAATCAAGGTGGTTGTTTGACATACACCTCTTCATCAATCACCCCATATAGAAAAGCACACTTGACATCAAGCTGGTAGACCTTAAAATCCTTGAATGCAGCAAAAGATAGGAATATTCTGACAGCTTTAAGTCTTGTTACAGGAGCAAAGACATCTGTGTAGTCAATTCCTTCTTCTTGTGTGTACCCTTGGATAACTAGTCTTGCCTTGTTTATGATGACAAGTCCTCTGACATCCTTCTTGTTCCTGAACACCCATTTGGTTCCTATGGTATTTTTCCTTTTAGGAAAAGGACATAGGTTCCAAACCTTTTGCCTTTTGAATTGAAGCAGCTCCTCCTACATAGCTTCAACCCAACTTCCATCCTTTAAAGCCTTATCAACTTTCTTTGGTTCTATCTGGGACAAGAAACAAGAGTGGAGACAAACATTTGCGTCATTGGTTTGTCCTCTTGTTCTTACCCTATTGTCAACATCTCCAATGATGTTTGTGGTGGGGTAAGACTTGTGAATCATGAGTTGAGGGATGTTAGCCCAGAATAATCACACTTGAATCAAATAATTGAAAAATATGGATCAAACAATGATGAACACAATAAAACCCCTTTGATCTTCAATAAGATTGCAAAATATGTTTACAAGTAATCCCCCAATCTATGTGTCATAAAACCATTAACAAAACCTAATTACAATTAACCTATTTATAGTCTAGACTAATATTCACTAATTGCACATAACCCCCTAGACTTAGGCTAATGAATGGAAATTACAAATAAAACATAAAAATGACTAAAACATATTTAAATATATTTTGTTGACACAAAATATATTTATTACAATAAAACTCCTAGTCATCTAAATCTTCAACGCCTCGTCTCGGTTCTTCGTCTCGAACGTGTCGTTTTGACTTTTGCGTTGACTTTGACCGTTACGTTGACTTTTGTTGACTTTGACTGTGTTGATAATATAGACTATCTTGTACAACTCCAACAATACTCCCCCTTAGTCTATCTATCAACGTCTTCAAATTGAAGCTTTGTGAATCTAATGAGAAAGATTATTCATCTCATAAGCTCCCCCTATTTATATGCTCCCCCTTTTCCAGTGCATCCTTTCTGAAGATATTGGAAAAGCTTTTTCAAATCTCTAATCTTGAGTGCTTCAGAAGATGTAGTAGAAGGATTCCTAGCTCAGTATCTTCTGCAAACTTGACGAACAGGTTCTCTGATCAGGTACTCTGCTTGACTGATGATCGGCCATCACTTACAGAAAAAATCTAAAACACATTCACAAACACAATCTCTACATTTCTAATTAGATAATTTCATTTTAACAAAATAAACCCGTGTTTATCTGTGTGTGAAAACAAGCGAACCCATGTTCGTTTGTGCGCAATTTCTATGAAATGCATGAAAAATGATAAAATAGTAACAACATAATATGGAAGACCTAAAAGAATTTTGAAATGAAAATTTATTATAGTTTTTATTATATACATTTATTATAACACATTTTTTTATCTATTAATATTTTTTTATTTTATAACCGAGAACTGAATCGATCATGAGATCACATCCTCAAGATATACTTTAGCACAAAGATGAAATTAATCATCAACAAGCAATGAGATCACACTGATAACTGAATCTAATCACATTCTTTGAATGATTTTGAAATTCTCAAACAAGATCAATAACAATTGCTGATATGTTTGTCCACTTAAACCCATACCCTATCTTTTTCAACAAGCAGCAGATGATTCGTTAAGGTTAGATTAAATACTTTAGAATGCTAGGACCCCACAATCATTTGGCAAAAACCCTCACCCAACCTCAAGATTTCTTGAATTTTGTTACGATCTTTATAGAGCAAGGCTTGTGCATTAGTGTGCAAGTGATTATCAACAAAATATTGCATTCTGTGATGAATGATGATTTGACACAACTTAGACCAAAATGGTGAGAGCTCTAGGTCTATACTTACGTATAACAAAGGAGATGACCATTTAATCATGTGCCGATGAGAGCTCTAGGTCAGTACTATCGTGCAGCAAAGAAGATCATCACTCCAGGTCAGTACTTCCGTACAGCAGAGGAGATTAGCACAAACACAAGACACATAAATATACCTAACATAGCAAAAAGATATGGCTTATATGATTTGCATCATGGTGGGTGAAAGATCAGTTCTCAATCCAATTTTTTTGGGACTCAATTTTCGTGCAGGCCAAAATGATTGCGTAAATCCAGACATCCTTAAGTATAGATCTTAAATTGATCATTATGTTGCTATCTACTTTATTCTTCAGGCTGAGTCTACCAAGCATGTCATTAAAGAATCTGTTTGAATTTCTTTTACTTGCAATTAATAATAACATGTGAATTAAATAAAGCATGTCATTAAAGAATCTGTTTGAATTTCTTTTACTTGCAATTAATAATAACATGTGAATTAAATAACAACATCAGTTACTGTCATTTCTCATTTTAAAACGCAAGTCATGCAAGAAAAAGCATTTCAAGATGATATACAATCATTTCCCAGTCATCTCGAATCAAGTTTCCAGTTCTCTTTTTGTTTTTTATTTTATTTTGATATACTCTCCCCCTAAATTTTTATTTTTGCAAACCTATTTTTGCTTTTTTTGTTATTATTATTATTTTTTATAACTTTTTAATAAGATCTTCAAAACTACACAGATATCAAGATAAGAAATGAATGAACAAGAAATATGTAGTGATTATGAAGTGAGAACTGTGATTGTGCAGAGAAAAATCCAGATTGTGGATAAAATTCCATGACCTTAACCTATTTGTTCAGCCTCAAATTTGAATTAGAAACAATCTCTGTCAGTAAACCGGATTACTAACAGTCCTCATGAATTGTTCGTGCACTCAAAAACAGATTAGCCTGAAAGAGGAACCCCGGCCATCGTAGTCCAGGGTGTTCCTTTTTCAATGGTATAAGTAACCTGCTTTAACAAACAATCTGTTGTAATACCAGGGATATTTGTATCCATCTTTTTAATTTGCCAAATTTGTTTCGCTTCAATTAATTTGGATTTGAATGAATTAAATTTGGAAATCATTTTCTGTTTAAGAACGGAAGGAGAAATAATTTTGTTTTAAAACTTTGGTCATTTTCATCTTTGAGTCATGTGAAACCGGTGTTGCCTTTACCAACTAGAACATCCCTTGTAGACTGTGATCCGGAAAAGCAATTCATTTTGCCTTTACCATTTGAAGCAAGTCTTTGAGGACATTTCGTTGCTACATGACCTTCTTTTCCACACTTAAAACAAGCCTTGAAAGGCTTTTGATGCTTGACTGACTCGTGTGAAGCATTTGGAATTGGAGTTTGCTTTGAGGTTGTTGCAGATTCTTGCTTGTTTTGAAGTTTCATGTGCTGAACAGCGAATGAGATCTTCACTGGTTGACTGGCTTGTTTTGCAGACGGAGAAGAGATCTGTATTTGTCTTGATTCAGCTTTTGGAAGCTTTTGAGACTTGACAATGTCAGTGGATATCTTGATCTGTGATGAACCAACACGGTCCTCTATGTGTGATTCATCATTTGAGCTTGTCCAGTCTCGTATACACAGATTTGCTTCCAAAGGATCTTGATTCATAGGAATATGATGTGGTGCTGTTGTCGGAGCTTGATGATTAGGTGATTCCCGATTTATCTCTTCTTTTACAATCCTGACAGGCTCAAAGGTAGGAATTTCACCTGCTTTAAACTTATCAAAGAAGTTAGAAGAAACAATAGATACAGAATTACAAACAACCGGAACTGAACAATCATCATCTAGACTATTAGCATTCGGTTTATTGTATGCCATACCAATTGTGGAATCATAATCATCTTGCACCTCTTTAAGATTCACTCCTGTTAAACCTGCATGCAAACTATTAGTATCTTTATCAATTAAATCATTTGTTGAATGAAGTTTGGGAATTGGAGAGTAACATAGAGTAGACGGAGGTGGAACTGAATTATATATAGTTTCACCATCTGAATGATATCCAATCCCATGTTTTACCCGTGCCACTTGTTGTTTAGCAATAAGCTCATCCTTTTTCATGTGTGAAAGGGTCCATTTATCAAGTTTTGTCTGAAGCTGTGTCGTTTCAAATTAAGCTAAAACAACCCTTTCTCTCAAAATATTAATTTCAACGTTACGCTCCAAAATGGTTCTTCTTAAAAGATCATTTTCAGCCAATGCTTCATTAAGTTTCCTTGAAAAAGCAATTTTATTTTTCTTTAATTCGTGATTAATTATTGCAGGACCGGTGAAGGGTATGCACTTACAACACAACAACACAATGAGGAGAGTTGCTTATAACACTTAACAGATCAAATAGGGAACTGGTTAACTTGTTAATGAAAGATGCTAGGAACACAAGTAAATATGAGACAGAACTAGATTGCAGACAACACAAGTATTTGGTTTTCAAGAATGCTGTATATTCCTTCTCAAGTTCTATTACAAGTTACAAAGCATCGATAGAAAGTTACAAGTACTTGAGATACTTTATACTACATCCTACTGTCGGCCATACTTTGAAGGCCAGCTGGATACAATTGACTAGACAACTACAAAATCAAATGTAGAGTCAAAAGGCAGATCTGCCTTTTGACTGGTGACTATGACATGCCATAGCTCACATCCTAATATATTACAAAAAGGATAAAAGTACGTAAAGTAGAAAGCATGGACTCAAGACCTCAATGTACAGTTACCAAAAGCATGGACCATTCACCAACTCATGTAAGTTGGTGACTTTACAGAGTAGCAGCGGAAAGGTGGTCCAACTTTATGGTAAAGTACATCAGATAAAGGCATATCTCTAAAAGTCTTTAGAAGAAATTTGTCTTCACTCTTCGGCTTCGGAAGACTTTGTCTTTGAAGCTTTGGAAGACTTCACTTTTGGCTTCGAAAGATGTTTGTCTTGGCTTCGGAAGATATTACACTTATAAAATTTCTAGTGCATGGTGTAATACTTCCGATGCATTTCTACTTATGTTCTTTAGTGCATGCTTGCAGAGAGAGTTTAACCAAAACACTCTCTGAGGATCTTATAGGAATCCTTACAAACTCCCCCTAGGCTGATGCTACCAAAACACTTAGAGGATCTTTAGATGTTAGTAGTCTTCAGCACAATGATGACCATACCCTTCATCATCAGATGATCAGGATCATTCAGACTCTCATAATATCTCCTCATCTCAAGGAGATCATGTAGAGGTAAGTTGATTATGTCTTGCCATGTATAGACATTCTCAACACCATGATCTCTGATCACATGCCATCTCTTTGGATTAGTAGTGAAGGTCCAGGATAAGATGGGTGTCTCAGCTGCAAGAGGAGCCACTTGAATTGGAGTTGATTGGGTTGCCTCTTCATGCACTTCCTCAGGTTGATCTGACTCAGCCTGAGGTGTAGATGTGGATGATTCAAGCTTCTTCTTCTTTGACTTTGGTTTGGAAGCCATCCTCTTCTTCCTCTTAGAATACTTTAACTGAGAAGACTAGTCTGTAGCACCTTGTTGATCATCCTTGTCTTTCTCAGTTGGGTGTTCCTCCCTCACAGGTTCAGAAGGAAAGGGAGTTTGACCCTGCTGTGGATCAGAAGATGAAGCTTGCTGAGGCTCAGCAGGAGGTCCAGGTTGTGTTGTCTCAGGTTGTTCAACCTTAACTCCACTTCAGGTGGGATTTGTCTTGGAGGAGAGTATAAGTCAATCAGCTCTCCACTATTGATATTCTGCTTGATTACCCTGATATGCTCATCCATTGTGGATAAAGACATAGGGCCATGTCTCCTTCCGGAGAATCCATACAGCTTCAAGAAGCTCATCATCGTTTGTCTGTCAGCAGACTTCTTCATACTCTTTTGGATGATGGCTCTTAACTTTGCAGCATCTTCCCTCATCTTTTTCTTTGTTGCCTTTTGTTCTTTGAGCACTTGAAGTTCAAGCTGTTTGAGATACTCAAACTCAATGTACTCAAAGGACAAGGGAAGAAGTGCAGATGCCTGGTAGAGACCTTTGGCACTCAGGTAGTTGATCATGTTTAGCCTATCTGTTTCCTTGTCTACCTGAGGTTCTTGTGTAGCAGCCACATCCTCTTGCACAGGGCTTTCCTAAACTGGGAGAGAGTTGGAGCATGCTTGTATAACCTTTTCTGTCTGTTCTCTTCTTTGAATTTGAGAAGTAACCTTGCATCCTATGCTTCCTTCATCTCTCTTGACACTTCCATGTCAGCCAGTTCATTTAATTGCTCTAAGGGGAGAGATATAATCTCATTTATGTCATAGTGTTTGGTCTGCAGGTAAGTAATATTGACTGCCATTAACTCATCTTCTTGAGTGTTTGGTCTGGGGGCAGCCCTGATTGCAGCTTGCATAAAGCCTGAAGACCCAAAGGAACTTTCTCCCCTTAGCTTCCTCTTCCTCTCTCTCTCCTCCTCCTCAATCTCCTCATGAGTCAGAATCCTTTTCCCTTTTTCACCCACAGACCTTTGTGACTCAGGGTGGAGAGAGCTTTAGCCTTCATTGCTTGGTGTAGCATCCAAGCTCTCGCCAGAGAGAGGTTGTGCAGGAACGGGTTTGTCACTTAAACACTTGGATTTCTCTCAAACTCACTTATGGAAACACTCAAATCAGATGAAGTAATGTCTTTTACAAGAGTTGATAATAATATAATAAGTAGCAAAGGAACACACATAAATAATTTTCAAGGTACTTGTATATATTACTTCTCAACTCAAGATATTACCAGACTCTTACAAGCATTATACATGAGTTACAATGAGAAACTATATATACTAGATCCTACAGGCGGATATACTTTGATATCAGCTGGAAACCTAAGACTAAAGCATATACTACAATGCTAAAGTTAAGGTATCTTAGATAAAGTATTATCTAAGATATGGTAGTCATGACATGTCCATGACTTACCTTTTGTCACCAACTAAAGATGGCAACTGTACTAACATAAAAAGGTAAACAGTGGATTAAAGTATGGTCAATTACATGGCTTTTGAGAAAACGCCATGCAGCATCTCAGAGGTCTGCAGCGGAGTGTCACGGAGACAATACTTATATCCACTGGATAATAGCAGTGTCTTCCGAAGGTAAGTTGGCTTCGGAAGAACAAGTTCTTCCGAAGCCACTTATACTTCGGAAGAGGCTTCTATACTTTCGAGGCTTGAGGACTTCTGTACTTCGAAAGTTGACTTCAGATCTTTCATTCTAAGTCTTGATCTTCGGAAGTAGGTTCTTTGTCTTTGGAAGTTGGAGTTTTCCTTCGGAAGTAAGTTTTACACTTAGTCTTCGGAAGAGCTCCTTTTTCCTTCGGAAGTTCCACACTTAGCTTCGGAAGGCCTTTGTTTGTTGTACCAAAATCTTCTAAGTGACTTGGTTTTGGTTGCACCAGCCTTTCTAGATCCAACAGGTTGTGAGACACCTTCACCAGCAGCTGTTTCACTGAGGGAATGAATTTCCAAGCAGTTGTTGGTGTGACAGGGCTCTGAGGCTCTATCACTGGGCCTTCACCCAAGGTTTTCCCTTTGAAGCTAATCTCAGGGTCTGCCTCAACATCCAGTTGACCGATGACATTACCTTATTGCCTTTGTCTCCTTCTAAGGCTGAACTCTTCAGTAATTCTGTCTTGAATCCTGAGTGCTAACCTGCAGCTTGTCTTGATTGGCTTGGGTTGACAAGTAGCATGTTGATCAGGTCAAGACCTTTATAGTAGTTCAAGGGCTGAAAATTGAACACTTCTTACTGCCCTTGAACTCTGTGAAGAATGAGGGCTCTTCAATCAGCATCATACCTCCACCCAATAATGTAGTTTGAAGTTCCTTGAGGTGGAGATGACACAGCCCTTGGAATGCCTTCCTCAAAGAGACTCTTAATGACAGGGTCTATAATGTCCATATTAATGTGAACTTGAGGAAGTTGCTGAGTATGCACAGTTGCAAGTAAGGATGGTGAATCCTCAATGTCATACTCCTTGAAGAACTCCCAGGTTCTGTGACTCTAATGACTTTCTCCCCTTTTTTGGTAGCATCACCCTCTTGCATAGGTGAGCTAGAGGTTAGGTCAATCACATGTACAGGTTCTTGTGTTCTTGGTTGAGCTCTTCTTAAAGGTCTCCCAGCTAGTTTTTCCCTGAGATAAGATATCTCAAGTTGCTGATCATTGACCCTATTATGAAAGGTAGTCACCTGAGATTCAAGCTGACTAACTTTGGAGACTAAATAGGAGCATGTTTTTCATAGTTTTTGCACCTTAAGTCTCAGATTCCCTTCATCTTCTTCAGAAGAATCATTGGGGGATGAGATGATTGGACCAAAGTCCTCTCTCTCACCACCAGCTTTAGGTTCTTGGCTGCTGGATTTCCTCTGCACATTGACATCCTCAGTTGAGGTGTCAATGGGCTGAGTTGCCATGGTTGAGGTCTTAATGATGTAATCACTTGCAGATGTGAGAGCCTCTTCCATATGGATATCCTAAACAGGTTCAGAAGTATCCACCTCAGTGATGGGTGACTGATGTGGGCTAGACAAAAGAGACTCAGGAGTACTCATCTCTCTTTGAGTAGGGGAAGAGTAGAGAGACTCATAGTACCCACTAAAACCTAAGTCTTCATCAGTATAGAATGAGAGGTTGGGAATGGGTTGATTTAAGTCTAAAGGCTGGGGATGGTAACTGTCCCCTAAAGGTTGTTAACTTGAGTGTTAGACTCAGAGTGAGAGCTTAAGGCTGTTGGGCTTGTGAGCACATCAGGGTGAGCATGAATAAGCTCATCCCTGATTGTTGAAGAGATGGGACTGGTTTGCTCCACAGGGGAAGTGGGAGCTCTAGTGTCCACTTCCTCCTTTATGGGTGAGTATATGGAGGCCTGCACAGACTCAATAGCTTGAGCAGGGGTTTGTTTGAATTTTCTTTGGTAGGTGAGGGTGACTTGGGGCCTTTTTGGTGGTTGAGAGGTAGAAGGTGTGGGTTCAACACTGGCTTGTGTTGCTAGGTTGTCACCTTGAGCAATGAGCTCTAACATTTTTGGGACAATGGCTGTTTCTACCCCTGAGAAGCCTACAGTTGGTTTCTTTACAAATTTAAAGATGTCGGGCTTCATCTGTCCTAATTTAAGAATATTATCTGTTTCCCTCAACTGTGAGCCTAGTTCATAGTTGAGAATGTCTTGAACATATCTAGGAAACATATAATACTCTAAGAAGTCCAAGTTAGCAAGCAAATTTGTATAAACAAACTAAGAGTACCTGAACTTGACCCCTTGAACCATTCCATTTAGTATGAACGAGAGATCCTCAGGAATCTGGTCCTACCGTCCATGCTTGTTTGGCAAGATGTGGATAACCACATGAAGCAGGTATTTCCACTGGGATGAGACCTTCCCTTTCCTGAAGGTCTTTACAGAGAAATCTCCCTCATAGCCCATCTGCTCAAAGGAATGATTTACAGCTTTCTTGGGGAAGGACAACTCACCTTCTTCATCATCCAGCTGCAAGTGAGTGTTGATGATGGCCGGAGTGATGAAGATTTTCCTCCCTTGCACTGTGGCAGACAGTGCCTTCTCCCCATCCATAATGACCTCTTGGCAGGTTTTCCAAAATTCAAGCAGATGATCCTCATAGAGAGTAGGATCAATGGTTAGAGAGGTGAAGTAGTTTGATAGAGCTAAGAAATGGCAATTCTCTGAGAAACTTTCATCTTTCTCAGAGCTTAACAGAGGAACTTAGTTATGTTGCTTGTGAAGTTGCATGGAGAAATCTGGGTTGTTTCTGAGGTTTAGGTTGGCCATTTTAGAAGCTTAAGGATAAAGAAAGATGAAGAACAAAAGGCAATTTGGGAGAATTTATGTATAAGGAATAGTGTAATTGAGGAAGATAGTGAAAGAGGGGGGAACTGTTGGGCATTTATGTGAAAAGGATTTGAGATAAAGTTATTGAAAGAGGATAAACTTTGAAATTCGGATGTCGGTCCCACCTCTGAAAAGTAGTTTACTTTTGCCCAAAAGTAGTTTTCTTGGAAGTCGAGAAATCTTTCGAAGGTTATTTGCTTCAAAAGTTCTGAAGAAAAAGCTTCCGAAGGCAAATTGGCTTCGGAAGAGATTTCAAAGGTTTTTGAGAATTTTGCTTCGGAAGAGAATTTACACTCAGAGATTTGTATTCTAAGAAGAATAAATACTTCCGAAGGTAAATTGCTTTCGGAAGAAACTTGTTCTTTGAAAACATACAAGGTACTTAAGTTGATTTTAAGCTTCGGAAGATATCTCAGAAATTTCTTCCGAAGGTAAAATCACTGAAGCAATTATTTGTTTACTAAGACATAAACTTCTTCCGAAGGTAATTTTGAATCTTACGAAGAGATCAAGATCTTCAAAAATCTAAAAAAAGTCTTTTGAAAAGATGATATAATAGACAAGTTAGGACACACAGGTTTTAGAAATAAATATGATTAAGTTTTTAAGAAAAGCTATTCAAAGTTAATCATCCCAATAGCTGATACAAGATATTTAAATCTCTGCTCATCAAAAGCTTTGGTGAACAGATCAGCATATTGTTCATTTGTGTTAACTTTGACAGTTTGATTAATCCCTTTTCAAAGTTATCTCTAATCAAATGATACCTGATATTAATATGCTTTGTCCTTGAGTGCTGCACAGGATTCTCTGTGATGGAGCTAGCACTATTGTTGTCTATGTGGATGGGAGTCTCTTTAAAGTTATATCCATAGTCCAACATCTGATTTTGAATCCAAAGCACTTGAGCACAACAACTTGAAGCAGCAATGTATTCAGCCTCAGCAGTTGATGCAGACACACAGGATTGTTTCTTGCATTGCCAAGAGACTACTCTTCCACCAAGAAATTGACATCCCCCTGATGTAACTTTGCAGTCATGTTGCAACCACCATAGTCACTATCTGTATAAGCATACAGATTAAAGTCAGAATTCTTGGGATACCAAAGGCCAAGTGATGGAGCACCTTTGAGATATCTTAAAATTCTTTTGACAGTGAGCAGGTGTGACATCTTGGGGTTGGCTTGATATCTTGCACAAATGCATGTAGCAAACATGATATCTGGCCTGCTAGCTGTGAGGTACATAAGAGACCCAATCATTGCCCTATAGAGATGTTCATCAACACACTCCCCCTCAAGATCAGGTCCAAGGGAGTGGTTTCTGGCTATGGGTGTCTTAGAAACCTTACAATCAGTCATGTTAAACCTTTGAAGTATGTCCTTTACATACTTTGACTGACTTATGAAGATGCCAATTTCAACTTGCTTCACTTGAACTCCTAGAAAGAAATTGAGTTCCCCCATGGCACTCATTTCAAACCTGTCCTTCATCAGCTACTCAAAGTCTTTGCAGAGCTTTGGAATTAGTTGACCCAAAGATAATGTCATCTACATATACTTGAACTAGCATTATGTCATTTCCTGTTCCTTTGATGAAGAGAGTTCCATCTATAGTACCTCTTTTGTAGCCATGTTGACAGAGATACTGAGATAGAGTCTCATACCACTTTCTTGGTGCTTGGTGCAGCCCATAAAGAGCTTTATCAAGCCTGCAGACATAATCAGGATGATCAGAATCTGCAAACCCAGGTGGTTGTCTGACATATACCTCTTCATCAATTACCCCATAAAGAAAAGCACACTTGACATCATGTTGGTATACCTTGAAATTCTTGGATGCAGCAAAAGCTTGGAATATTCTAACAGCTTCAAGTCTTGCAACAGGAGCAAAAACATCCATGTAGTCAATTCCCTCTTCTTGAGTATATCCTTGAACAACTAGTCTTGCCTTGTTCTTGATGACAAGTCCTTTATCATCCTTCTTGTTCCTAAAAACCCATTTGGTTCCTATGGTAGTCTTCCTTTGAGGAAGAGGACATAGGTTCCAAACCTTTTGCCTTTTGAATTGAAGCAGCTCCTCTTGCATAGCTTCAAACCAACTTCCATTCTTTAGAGCCTCATCAATTTTCATTGGCTCTATCTAGGACAAGAAACAAGAGTGAAGACAAACATTTGCTTCATGGGTTTGTCCTGTTGTTCTAACCCCTGAATCAACATCTCCAATGATGTTTGTGGTAGGATGAGACTTATGAATCCTTAGCTGAGGGATCACAGCAAGTTTCTTAGACAGGTCTAGATTTGAAAATTTTTGATATGGCAAAGAAGATTCACCCTCCACATCAGCACACTTAACAAGATTGACTTGATCCAATGAGTGTGTGACATCATTGATGTTGTATTCAATGCAGTGGTTATCAGCATCAAGAAATTCCTGATCACTTTCACCACCACCATTTTCTCCAACAATTGAAGCCCCTTCTTCTGAGTTTTGTGCCTCTAAGCTGGAATTTGAAGGCACCCCAGAAGCTTCAGCAGGATTTGTCATTGAAGTGCTGGTAGAAGCTTCATTTGCATGAATAGTTACCACTGGAGCTAAAGATGTGTAACTTGAAGGTCTTCTGAGCTCAAATCTTGGGTCAGGATCACCTGTAGGTAATATATCTGTAGATCCTAAAACATTCTCATAAGATTTGTTAAAACAGTTGGTAACTAAATCAAGATCAAATAGCCAATCCGGACCAGAACCTTTCACACTGGGAGTGTGCTCATTGAAAGTCACATTGGCTGACTCCTCAACTACTCTAGTTCTGAGATTGTATACTCTATAAGCTTTAGCTTGAGAAGAGTATCCAATAAAGTGTCCATCATCTGATTTCTCAGCAAACTTGGCAATTTGATCTTCGGTATTCAAGATGGTGCAAGGACATCCAAATGACTTGAGAAAACCAATGAAAGGTTTTCTCTTGTGCCAAAGTTCATATGTGTCTTAACTACTAAAACTCTGTTTTGCACATAGCAAGCAGTGTTCACTGCCTCTGCCTAGAAGGTGATGGGCGGTTTAGAGTCAGACAACATAGTTCTTGCAGCTTCAATTAGTGTCCTGTTTCTCCTCTCAGCAACACCATTTTCATGAGGAGTCCTGGGAGCACTATATTTTCTTGTAATACCTTTTTCATCACAAAATGTATCAAGGATTTGATTCTTGAACTTAGTTCCTTGATCACATCTTATGGTTTTGACCTTGTGATCACATTGATTCTCAATCTTTAAGATGAAATTCTTCAGAATCTCAAGGGTCTCATCCTTAGTTCTAAGAAAGAAGACCCAAGTGAATCTTGTAAAATCATCTCTGATCACCAAACAATAAGTGGTCATTCCTAGACTCATTACACTGGTGGGGCCAAAGAGATCCATATGTAATAAGTGTAGGGGATTTATGATGGAATTTCTTTCCTTTGGCTAGTGAAATACCTTGTGTTGCTTCCTTTTTAGGCATGTAACACAGTGGTCATCACTTGTAAACTCTTTCTTTGGTATTCCAGTTACCAAATCATTCTTAATTAATTTATTCATGTTTTTAAAGTTTACATGGCACATTCTTTTATGCCAGAGGAAAGATTTATCATTATTTGCTTTAGATAGAAAGCATGAAACTTCTCCTGAGGGAGATGTTTCTTGCAAGTCCATCTTGTACATGTTCCCTTTCTTGGGGGCTCTGAGCAGGATGTGCTCATAAGGAATGACCACCCCGGGCCTGAGAACAATGCACTCATGCTCAGTAAAGAGCATGCTATGATTCTGATCACAAAATTGGGATACACTCAGAAGATTGTACCCAAGCTCCTTGACAAAGTTTACCTTCTCAATGCTGAGCTTACCATTTGTGACCTTGCCCCTTCCAGTAATGTAACCTCCTACATCTCCTCCAAAAGCAACTGGTCCTCCATCAATTCTTTCAAACTTTTGGAGTAGTAACCTATTGCCTGTCATGTGCCTAGAACAGCCACTATCAATGATCCATACATTTTTGTTTGTCTTGAGCTGTCCCTGCACAAAAGAGATGATTAGTTACATTTGGAAAACCAAGCCTTACTGGTATTGGGCCATCAAAAGAAGTTGAAGACAATGCAACAGTAATTGATCCTATAGTCATGCTAGAAGGATCATTTGCTGATGTTGATGAAGAACTCTCAGCCAATTGGTCTTTCTTTGACTTCCATACCACCTTTGGAAGCTTAGACTTGACCTTCAATACTTCGGAAGTTTTGATGACTTCCGAAGTTTTGATGACTGGACCTTCGGAAGATCTTGATTTCACTGCAGCAAGCTTCAGTGCTTCGGAAGTATTCCTTTCTTTCGAGACCAAATTTTCTTCCGAAGGCAAGTTTCCACTTGTCTTCTTCTTCATTTTGGAGCTTCCGAAGGAAACAGATTTTCTTTCCGAAGCTTGCTTCTTCTTCTCCAAACTCTTAGAAGTTTCTTTCTTGGTCATGTGGAGAGTACTCTTTGGATTGTAGACACAATCCTTAGCAAGATGAGAAGTACTCCCACACATAACACAGTCCATTTTTTTCCTTCTAGGAGTTCTTCTTTGGGAACAAGGCTGAACTTGATCACTTTCCTTCTCCATCTTCAACTTTGCAGATGTTGTGGCAGTTCTTGTGGGGTTAGAACTACCTTTGGAGTTGGATGGTTCAGGTTGTACAACAGTGATGCACAACTGATCAGCCTTCTTTTTGATGATGGGATGATTTGGACATGAACTAGAACTCTTGTTGATGGAGTTTAAGTTTATGTCTTCAGCCTTCACCACTTCAAATCCTGTAGAGATGAAGACTTGTTTCTGTGCAGCATTGAAGGTGGCCTTGATCTCTTGAGCCTTTTTAGTTTTTCTTTTGCCCTTCCTGATCAAGTTCTTTCTTCTTGACTTGGTCATCCCAACAGTTTTGCTCCCCTCAGAGGGATGGTGACCCTTCTTAGAATGCTCTTCTTCACTCTTCTCATAGCCATTCTCCACCATCTCCTCTTCATCCTCTTCAGTCACAAGATCTATAAGGGGAAGCTCATCTTCACAAGTTCCACACCTAGGAGATCTTACAGACAATATTGTGTGTGGAGGAGCTATCTCACAAGATCCTAGCCCCTGCTTATTTTGATAACAAACTTTTGCATGCAAGGATGAGGATATTATGTTCTTGAAGGTCTCTTCTTCAAGAACATATTTTTCTGCCTTGGCTTTGCTGATCACAAGCTCAGCCTGGCATTCAGTTAATTTGGTAATGAGATCTTTGATTAGAGTTCTGTAGTTTGTATGCTCATGTTTAAGAGTTGAAATGGTTTTCTCTAAGTCCTCTATCCTTAGTTTATAATCATTTTCAGCTCTTTAAAATCAGCTTTTAAGATATTTAAGGACTCAAGATCAGATCTCATTTCTAAATTATAGGACCTGTATCTATTGACTTTAGCAATGCATTCAGGAGTACAAAAATGTTCCAATACCCTGGCTTCATGGTGGTCTACCATGAGTGCTTGGTTTGGATATGCATCTTCCACCTGAAAGCTCCAGTCAAAGCCTCCTTCTTCAACAGCAACTGCAGCTTGCTGCTTTGGCTTCTCATTCTGGGGGCTTTCTCAGTGTAGTTTGGTCTGGTTTGTGCTTGGCCACCATTTGTCCTTGGTGCCTTACACTCTCTTGCAAAGTGTTCTATCTGGTTACAGTTGTAACACTTTACTTTGCTTTTGTCAAGCCCAAACTTTCCACTGGCTGCATTGCTTGGAAACTTTCTCCCTGTCCTCTTGTAGAACTTCTTGGCTCTGTGAATGAGAAGAGCCATCTGCTGGACTATGTCCATGTACTCCAGATCATCTGGATGAATACAGTCCAAGTCTTCAAGAGTGAAGAGAAAGTTGCTTGAGGTTTCATCAGCAGAGAAAAAAGCATGAGAAGAACTTGTCTCTTGGAAAGGACTTCCTTGAGTGTAGCTTTCCCTTGGAGTCTCTGGGAAGGTGATGAAAGGGCCCTTTTGTGAGTTGCCAGGGAAGCATATAAGATGATGTTGTGATTCAATGCTTTCCCTATCAACCACATGGAGGGCTGAACTCAGTTGATTGCTGGAGTTACCAGATGAGTTTTGCATGTTCATCTCCATCTGGTATCCACTAAGAATGCCATACAACTCTGTGAGAGTAAGAGTCTTAAGGTTCTCAGTCCTCTTGATAACAACACAATAATGTGTCCATTGTCTAGGAACAGAGGACATAAACTTCCTTACAATGTTCCAGTTCTCAAGAGTTACTCCAACATCCATTAGAGTATCCACAATCTCAGCATACCTGAAGTATTGTTGAGTCATGGTTTCACCTGCCTTGAAGGTGAATATTCAAACTGCTGCTTCAGGAGATCCTTCTTGTTCTCCTTTGCTACAGAGGACCCCTCATACATCAGCTTCAGTGCTTCCCATAGTTGCTTGGCAGTTTTGCACTTCTTGAAGCCTCTATAGATGGAGTTTGGAAGAGCAGTTTGAAGGGCTGTCATGGCTTGCTGATCAATCTCCATTCTCTTTCTATCTGCTTCAGAGTAATCAGCCACAACTTTAGGAATCATACCACCACCAGTAGCAGAAGTGGTGCTTGGTATGTAAGGTCCTTCAACAACAGAGTCCCACATCGGAGTCTTGAGACTTGATGAAGCCTTCCATTCTTTGACACCAAGTATCAAAGTCTTCAGAAGTGATCAGTGGAGACTTTCTTATAGTTCCAGTTTCCATATCAACTTTGGTTATAGCTGCCATTTGAGTGGTTAAGTATTTTGTGTCTGTGAGGGATCTTAAGATGGTGAAATCTTATATCAAGAGCCTGAAATGCTCTGATACCAAATGCAGGACCGGTGAAGGGTATGCACTTACAACACAACAACACAATGAGGAGAGTTGCTTAGAACACTTAACAGATCAAATAGGGAACTGGTTAAGTTGTTAATGAAAGATGCTAAGAACACAAGTAAATATGAGACAGAACTAGATTGCAAACAACACAAGTATTTGGTTTTCAAGAATGCTGTATATTGCTTCTCAAGTTCTATTACAAGTTACAAAGCATCAATAGAAAGTTACAAGTACTTGAGATACTTTATACTACATCGTACAGCCGGCCATACTTTGAAGGCTAGCTGGATACAATTGACTAGACAACTACAAAATAAAATGTAGAGTCAAAAGGCTGATATGCCTTTTGACTGGTGACTATGACATGCCATTGCTCACATCCTAATATATTACAAAAAGGATAAAATTACATAAAGTAGAAAGCATGGACTCAAGATCTCAATGTACAGTTACCAAAAGCATGGAACTTTCACCAACTCATGTAATTTGGTGACTTTACAGAGTAGCAACGGAAAGGTGGTCCAGCTTTATGGTAAAGTATATCAGATAAAGGCATATCTCTAAAAGTCTTCGGAAGAAATCTGTCTTCACTCTTTGGCTTCAGAGGACTTTGTCTTTGAAGCTTTGGAAGACTTCACTTTTGGCTTCGGAAGATGTTGGTCTTGGCTTCGAAAGATTTTACACTTAGAATATTTCTAGTGCATGGTGTAAAACTTCCGAAGCATTTCTACTTCTGTTCTTTAGTGCATGCTTGCAGAGAGACTTTGGATGTTTTGGCTGCAATAGACTTATAGGAATCCTTACAATTATTTTTATTTCTTTTTTATTTTCTAATAACAATCTATTTGTCTTATATCCCAAATAACCGGATTTTGCATGACGAAGAACACATATCCTGAACAGTCTCATAAGGAAGACCCGTGATAGTTCGTTCTACAGCTAAGCTCTTCTCACAGGTACAAACCCTTGTCATTCTTTGTTGTTCCTCTTCTTTGACTTTTAGCATTTCTTTATCTTCAAACTCTTTCTTTCCATTGTCATCTTTCTCGTCTTTATTATCCTCATTTCTCATAAATTTAGGTTTACTGTCAGTATCAACTTTCAGAGCTTTACAATTATCTTTGATGTTATCATTTGAATCCAATTCACTTTTCAATAATTTCATCTTTTCAATCAGCTCGGCTTTGTAATCAAGTATGCTTGTTACAGAAGAAGCAAGATCAATATTAAGCATGTTGGTTTGATGTGGGAACACGACTTGCTGAAATTCTTTTCTTTGGATATCCAACTCGAGAGATTTTAGCTTGTTGATTATATCCAAAAGTTTTGTGTCGACATAACCTCTTTCTTGCTTCAGCATTTAACTTGATTATTCCATTCAAACGAAAGAGAGTCAAGAAGCTTTTGAATTTGTTTATGATTACTGAGATCAGGAACATGTTTCTTTAGATTATTTGCAACCTTTAAGAATCGATTAATCAAATCTGTCAATTTTTCTTTCTTCATTGCTGCAAAAGAGTCAAACCGGCTTTGTGCCATTGTGAAATTATCCTATTTAAAGTCTTCTGAAGATGATATTTTATTAAAAATATTATACAATTAAACGCCCCAAAAGTATTTTTCCTAAAAATTGTAAAATAATTCTCCCCCGAGAAAATTTTTTTTAAATGTTACTCTATGCAATCTTAGCAACTGGGGTCAAGCTGACATCAATTAAAATCGATGAATATTTTTTCATCGTGATGACATCAATTAATCCCAACTAGTCAATTTTCTTTGATTTTTTTATTATTTAGCCCACAAAAACAAAATTTAAAACCCAGCTTAATTGTTATCCCAATTTTAATCTTTAAATTAGCCCAGAATTATTATTTAACTAGCCCAAATTGTTATTTTTTGTTTTTAATGAGCCCACACAACAATTTTCTTAAAAATATTCAGCCTAGTTATAAGCCGAATAGCAATTTTTTTTAAAAGGAACTTTAGATTTTTAGGGTTTAAACCCTAATACCATTTCATCTGCACACCATGACTTACAACAAACACATTTACACAAAACACACACACAAGAGAAATAGAGAGAGAGGCAGATGAGATTGAAGAGAACCCTTAGGGTTCCGGCGAGTGATCTGCTTTTCGGCAAACGACCGCCTTTCCAGCGAGCCTCCGGCGAGATCGTCGCACTCAAGAAGACCTAACTTCACGAAGACGAAGAAGGCATCCCACCAGACCAACAGTGCCTCATCTTCACTGGAAAACAGCTCGAGGACGGCAGAACCCTAGCCGACTACAACATCCAGAAGGAGTCAACTCTCCACCTCGTCCTACGCCTCCGCGGTGGGGCTAGAAAACACAAGAAGAAACCCTAGGCGGAAGCTAAAATCTGGACAATGGTTGCTAAGGAAGCTATTTAGGAAGCTACCCGTAATGGATCAGATGTTGTTCTTGTTGACACAGCAGGTCGAATGCAGGACAATGAACCATTGATGTGTGCACTGTCCAAGCTTATATATGTCAACAGTCCAGATCTGGTGTTTTTTGTTGGCGAAGCATTGGTCGGTAATGGTGCAGTGGATCAACTCTCAAAGTTCAATAAAAAATTATCCGACCTTTCACCCTCATCGAGCCCTAGGTTGATTGATGGGATCTTGCTAACCAAGTTTGACACCATAGTTGATAAGGTTGGGGCTGCACTTTCGATGGTTTACATATCAGGAGCACCTGTGATGTTTATCGGGTGTGGACAGTCTTACACAGATCTCAAGAAGTTGAATGTCAAATCTATTGTGAAGACAATGCCTAAGTTAGTATGCACATGAAGGCGTTCTGAGTTGGCCTTGTTATGATTTGTTTTCTGGATCTACATCTACCACTATACTATTTGAACTTGAATTCGTTTGGCATCTTTATTTTCAGTTTGTCTGTGCTGAATCTTGTGGTGAACATCTTTGTTATCTGTGACCCTTGTGTTGTGTTAAATCTAGTGATGAAAGAAAAGCAACAGATGTTGTTGTTGTTCCAATAGATCGTAAGAGGACCCGAGAAGAGTTCAAAGGTGGTTGTGGTGGTGGTATTCCGGCGGCTAGGGTTTAGCAGGTTATTTTTTTTATTTCACAGATTATTTTCTTAATTTCGCTAAAAAAATTTTAATTTCGCAGGTTGATAGTTTCGCTGGAGAAGGTAGTTTCGCCGGAATTTCGCAGTTTCGCCGGACAATTTTGCCAGAATTTGTAGTTTTGCCGGAATTTCGCCGGACGAAACTGTAATTTCGCCGGAAACTTTGAACTTTCGTTCAAGATCAGATCTAGTTTCGCTCCATGAAGATTTGAAGCTCTCAAGAATACCAAGAACACACACTAGTGCATGAGAGAGAAAATATCAGATCTAAAATATTTTTTTGAGTTTTCTTGTATAACAGATGATGTAGATCCAATATATATTGTAGATACTGATAGATCTGATGTTGTTGTTGTTGAATTTGTAGAAATTTGAACTCTGATCTACTTTCTCTCTCTAAACCCCCATTTTCTCTCTCTAAACTTTGATTAACATCTTCAATAATTCTTTAGATCTTCAATGTATTTGATCCAATATTGCTCTGATACCAAATTGTTAGCCAAGAATAATCACACTTGAATCAAATAATTCAAGAATTATGGATCAAACAATGATGAACACAATAAAACCCCTTTGATCTTCAATTAGATTGCAAAATATGTTTACAAGTAATCCCCAAATCTATTGGTTATACAACCATTAACAAAACCTAATTACAATTAAGCTATTTATAGTCTAGACTAATATTCACTAATTACACTTAACCCCTAGACTTAGGCTAATGAATGTAAATTACATGTAAAACATAAAAATGACTAAAAATATTAAATTATATTTTGTTGACACAAAATATATTTATTACAATAAAACTCCTAGTCTTCTAAATCTTCAACGTCTCATCTCGGTTCTTCGTCTCAAACGTGTCGGTTTTACTTTTGCGTTGACTTTGACTATGACGTTATCTTGTACAGCTCCAACAAGAGAATACAACAAATTGTTTGGAGAGATCTGAATTAGAGAAATTTAGATTAGACATTGAAGTTTCTCCCACCACATCAGCACACTTATCAAGTGAGACTTGAGCCAATGAGTGTATGACATTGGAGTGGTTGTCAGCATCAAGAAATTCTTGATCACTGTCACCACAACCATTTCCTTCCACGTTTGTAGCTCCTTCATTTGAGTGTTGTGCCTAGCTAGAATTTGGTGGCATCTCAGATGTATCAGCTGAATTTGTCATGGTTGTGGTGATATGAACTCCATCTATAGAGTTAGTTACCATAAAAGCTAAAGTAGTGTGACTTGATGGTCTTCTCAGCTCAAATCTTGGATCAAGATCACCTGCTGATAAGATATCTGTGGACCCCGAAACATTCTCACGAGATTTATTAAAACAGTTGGTAACTAAATCAAGATCAAATAGCAAATCAGGACCAGAACCTTTCATACTTGGAGTGACTGGGTATTAAGAATGAGATTCTCAGTTGATATGAATCAACTAGGACTGAATATGATGATTGAGTCAGTGATTATATTGTGAAATGATATAAATAAAGATCATTGAATGCTTGAAATACTCATAAATGCTTTGTATTAATGGTAGTGTACAGTTACAATGAATACTAGGGTTTTAGCATTAAACAGTAACAAGACACCTCTGAAACATATGACTATCGAAGATTCTAATATTCTAATTGTCCAAGATACCCAAAAGTAGGGTTTTCTATTCTATTTATAAGCTGACAAAATGCCTTTACAAAATGACTAAACTACCCCTGTACTATACATTAGGAAACTAGTCTAAGTCTTCATCAACATTTTCTTCTGTTCATCCGCATAAACTAATGCGGATGTGTTGATCTTCATCAGTATTTCTTTTTCTTCTTCACCATTGGTGTTTGATCATCAACATTGACAAATGCAGATGAACAAACACTTATGCACATTTGTTGCTAAGCATCCGCATTAGTAAATGCGGATGTACAAATACTTGGCAGCATTTGTCCGGCTGTCCGCATTTGTTAATGCGAAAGAACAAACATTATCAGCATTTCTTCCATGGTAATCCACATGAACAAATGCGGATAGCCGACACTTGTCTTCTTCTTTGTTGTAGATTCTTCATCCGCATATCTTCTTGGACTTGGGGAGAATTCCAGCATAACAACCATCAATCACCACTTTAATTGGAAAGTATGATCCTTTCAAGGTCCAATAATACTACCCTAAGGATTATACAACCTATGTACTTCAAGGTTTTGATGGTGGATAAGGTTGTGAAGATTTTGTTAGGTCTTCAGCAGCAGCAGGAGGAATCACTGGTCCTTCCAGAGAGGGATCCAGAATTGCCTTGATAATGTTAACAAAATCATTGGCTTCAGTCATCTTGTCTCTGTTCAGCACATGGAGCTTCATTTGACTCATTTTGTAGATGGCTTCAATAGGCAGCTTCTTCATAAAAATGGGTTCCCATATGGACACAGTGGACAGCCCATGTGCTTTGATGATGATATTGATGTTGGTTGTTGGATTGAAAGCTTGAGTTTGGATGTGATGATGATTGGCCGAACTTCTTTGAAAGTTGTTGTTGTTTCTTCTTGGAGCATTACATTCTCTTGAAAAGTGGCCAGTTTGGCCCTGATAACTTCTTTGAAATTTGTTGTTGTTTCTCTTTGGAGCATTACATTCTCTTGAAAAGTGGCCAGTCGTACCATAGTTAGTTAAAGCATTTAACCATGGATTTGTCATATCCAAGTTTGGTATTCTCATTCGGACTTAGCTTCCTACCTTTCCTGAAAAACTTTTAGCCCTCATGGCTATCATAGCCATCTACCATTGTAGGTCCATTTCTTCTACATCATCAGGATCCATTTCTTCTAGGTCTTCTTGGATTAGATGAGCAGAGGTGAGTCTTCCTCCTAAGTATAGTTTAAAGCTTGCAACAAAGGCATTGTAAGTAGCCTTTTGCTCTTCAGATCTCTTGTCTTTTGGCATGCTTGAGGGAGAGGCAGTAAATCCAGATGATTGAGATGAGGATGATGGCTTGTTGGTTGATGGAGCAGCAATAAATCCAGTTGATTTGACTTGATCTCTGGATGAGAGGAATTCGACTTATTCAGTAATGAATGCATTTTTCACAGAATGAGTTTTTGATAGAAATTTGTATGCCTCAATGACTTGTGGTCCACCAAGGTTTCTGCTCCTTTCATCAAGTTCAAGAGCTTCAATTTTAGCAATCATTATATCTAAAGTAGTGCTTTCCAGATCAAGTGTGTTTTTTAGCATGGTTACATGTTGCTTCCAAGTTTCGAGAAGACTGTGTAACATCTTTTTGTTCTACTCCTTTTCTTTGTAAGTGACCCCCATAATTTCAAGATCATTTACCAACTGCACAAACCAATGTAGTTGCTTTGATATTGATTCACCCTTGGTGTGATGGAAGGTTTCATATTGATTCACCAACTTTTCTTTGTTGATCTCAGTTACTTAAGTGCTTCCTTCACATATTATTTGAAGACCATCCCATACAGCGTTTGCAGTTCCATATTTTTCAAGTCTCTTCTATACATCTGTAAGGATTCCTATAAGTCTGATGCAGCCAAAACATCCAAAGTCACTCTACATACATGCACTGAAGAACATAAGTAGAAATGCTTCGGAAGCTTTACACCTTACATTAGAAATATTCTAAGTGTAAAATCTTCCGAAGCCAAGACCAACATCTTCCGAAGCCAAAAGTGAAGTCTTCCGAAGCTTCAATGACAAAGTCTTCCAAAGGCAAAGAGTGAAGACAGATTTCTCCCGAATACTTTTAGAGACATGCTTTTATCTGGTGTACTTTACCATAAAACTGGACCACCTTTCCACTGCAACTCTGTTTAGTCACCAACTTACATGAGTTGGTGAAAAGGTCCATGCGTTTGGTAATTGTACATTGAGGTCTTGAGTCTGTGCTTTCTACTTTATGTACTTCTATCCTTTTTGTAATATATTAGGATGAGAGCTATGGCATGTCATAATCACTAGTCAAAAGGCAATCTGCCTTTTGACTCTACATTTGATTTTGTTGTCTAGTCTTAGGTATCCAGCTGGCTTTCAAAGTATGGCCGGCTGTAGGATGTAGTATATGTATCTCAAGTACTTGTAACTTTCAAAGTATGCTTTGTAACATTTGTAAACTTGAAAAGCAATATACAACATTCTTGAAAACCAAACACTTGTGTTGCTTGCCATCTTGTTCTGTCTCATTCTTACTTGTGTTTTTAGCATCTTTCACATAAGTTAACCAGTTCCCTATTTGATTTGTTAAGTGTTCTAAGCAGCTCTCCTCATTGTGTTGTTGTGTTGTAAGTGCATACCTTTCACCGGTCCTGCATTTGGTATTAGAGCATTTCAGGCTCTTGATATAAGATCTCTCCATCTTAAGATCCCTCACACACACAAAATACTTAACAACTCAAATGGAAGCTATAACCAAAGCTGATATGGAAACTGGAACTATGACAAAGTCTCCACTGATCACTCCTGAAGACTTTGATACTTGGTGTCAAAGAATGGAATGCTTCATCAAGTCTCAAGACTCCAGGATGTGGGACTCTGTTGTTGAAGGACCTTACATACCAAGCACCACTTCTACTACTGGTGGTGGTATGATTCCTAAGGTTCTGACTGATTACTCTGAAGCACATAGAAAGAGAATAGATATTGATCAGAAAGCCATGACAGCCCTTCAAACTGCTCTTCCAAACTCCATCTACAAAGGCTTCAAGAAGCGCAAAACTGCCAAGCAACTATGGGAAGCACTGAAGCTGATGTATGAGGGGTCTACTGAAGCAAAGGAGAACAAGAAGGATCTGCTGAAGCAGCAGTTTGAAAACTTCACCATCAAAGTAGGTGAAACCATGACTCAACAATACTTCAGGTATGTTGAGATTGTGGATACTCTAATGGATGTTGGAGTAACTCTTGAGAACAGGGACATTGTAAGGAAGTTTATGTCCTCTCTTCCTAGACAATGGACACATTATTGTGTTGTTATCAAGAGGATTGAGAACCTTAAGACTCTTACTCTTACGGAGTTGTATGATATTCTTAGTGGCTACCAGATGGAGATGAACATGAAAAACTCATATGGTAACTCCAGCAATCAACTGAGTTCAGCCCTCCATGTGGTTGAAAGGGAAAGCATTGAACCACAACATCATCTTATATGCTACCCTGATAACTCACAAAAGGGCCCTTTCATCACCTTCCCATTGACTCCAAGAGAAAGCTACACTCAAGGAAGTCCTTTCCAAGAGACAAGTTCCTCTCATGCCTTTGTCTCTGCTGATGAAACCACAAGCAACTTTCTCTTCACCCTTGAAGATTTGGACTGTATCCATCCAGATGATCTGGAGTACATCGACATAGTCCAGCAGATGGCTCTTCTCACTCATGAAGCCAAGAAGTTCTACAAGAGGACAGGGAGGAAGTTTCCAAGCAATGCAGCCAGTGGAAAGTTTGGGTTGGATAAAAGCAAAGTGAAGTGTTACAACTGCAATCAGATGGGACACATTGCAAGGGAGTGTAAGGCACCAAGGACAAATGGTGGCCAAACACAAACCGGACCAAACTACAATGAGAAAACCCCCAAAATGAGAAGCCAAAGCAGCAAGCTGCAGTTGCTGTTGAAGAAGGAGGCTTTGACCGGAGCTTTCAAGTAGAAGATGCATCTCCAAACCAAGCACTCATGGCAGACCATGATGAAGCCCAGGTATTGGGACATCTTTGTACTCGTGAATGTATTGCTAAAGTTAATAGATACAGGTCCTATAACTTTGAAATGAGATCTGATCTTGAGTCCTTAAATATCTTAAAAGCTGATTTTAAAAGAGCCGGAAATGATTATAAACTAAAGATAGAGGACTTAGAGAAAACCATTTGAACTCTTAAACATGAGCACACAAATTATAGGACTCAGATCAAAGACCTCATTACTAAGTTAACTGAATGCACTGAGCTTGTGATCATCAAAGCCAAGGCAGAAAAATGTGTTCTTGAAGAAGAGACCTTCAAGAACATAATATCCTCATCCTTGCATGCAAAAGTTTGTTATCAAAATAAGCAGGGACTGGGATCGTGTGAGATAGCTCCTCCACACACAATCTTGTCTGTAAGATCTCCTAGGTATGGAACTTGTGAAGATGAGCTTCCCCTTATAGATCCTTTGACTGAAGAGGATGAAGAGGATATGGTGAAGAATTGCTCTGAGAAGAGTGAAGAAGAGCATTCCAAGAAGGGTTACCATCCATCTGAGGAGAGCAAAGCTGTCTGGATGACCAAGTCCAGGAGAAAGAACTTGATCAGGAAGGCCAAAAGAAAGTACAAGAAGGCTCAAGAGATCAAAGCCACCTTCAATTCTGCATAGAAACAAGTCTTCATCTCTACAGGATTTTAAGTGGTTAAGACTGAAGTCACCAACTTGAACTCCATCAATAAGAGTTCTAGTTTATGTCCAAATCATCCCATAATCAAGAAGAAGGCTGATCACTTGTGCACCACTGCTGTATAACCTGAACCATCCATCTCCAAAGGTAGATCTATCCCTACAAGAATTGCCACAGCATCTGCAAAGATGAAGATGTAGAAGGAAAGTGATCAAGTTTAGCCTTGTTAATAAAAGAAAACTCCTAGAAGGAAGAAAATGGACTGTGTTATGTGTGGAAGTACTTCTCATCTTGCTAAGGATTGTGTTTACAATCCAAAGAGTACTCTCCACATAACCAAGAAAGAAACTTCTAAGAGTTTGGAGAAGATGAAGCAAGCTTTGGAAGGAAAATCTTTTTCCTTTCGAAGCTCCAAAATAAGAAAGAAGACAAGTGGAAACTTGCCTTCGGAAGAAAATTTGGTCTCGGAAGAAAGAATACTTCTGAAGCACTAAAGCCAGCTGCAGTGGAAGCAAGATCTTCCAAATGTCCATTCATCAAAACATTTGAAGTCAACAAAACTTCCAAAGTATTGAAGGTCAAGTCTAAGCTTCCAAAGGTGGTGTGGAAGTCAAAGAAAGACCAAGTGGCTGAAAGTTCTTCATCAACATCAGCAAATTATCCTTCTAGCATGACTATAGGATCAATTACTGTTGCATTGTTTTCAACTTCTTTTGATGAGGCCAAGACAAATGAGGCTTGGGTTTCCAAATGTAACTAACCATCTTTTTTGTGCAGGAAGAGCTCAAGACAAACATAAATGTATGGATCATTGAAAGTCGTTGTTCCAGGCATGACATGCAATAGGTCACTATTCCAAAATTTTGAAAGAATTGATGGAGGACCGGTTGCTTTTGGAGGAGATGCAGGAGGTTATATTACAGGAAGTGGGTACAATCTTTTGAGTGTATCTCAATTTTGTGATCAAAGTCATAACATGCTCTTTACTGACCACGAGTGCATTGTTCTCAGGCCCATGGTGGTCATTCCTCATGAGTATATCCTGCTCAGAGCCCCCAGGAAAGGGAACATGTACGAGATGGATTTGCAAGAAACATTTCCCTTAGGAGAAGTGTCATGCTTTCTATCTAAAGCAAATAATGATGAGTCTTTCCTCTGGCATAAAAGAATGTGCCATGTAAACTTTAAAAACATGAATAAATTAAGTAAGAATGATTTGGTAACTGGAATACCAAAGAGTTTACAAGTGATGACCACTGTGTTGCATGCCTGAAGGGGAAGCAACACAAAGTATCTCACAAGCCAAAGGAAAGAAATGCTATCATTAATCCCCTACACTTATTACATATGGATCTCTTTGGCCCCACCAGTGTAATGAGTCTGGGAAGGACATCTTATTGTTCGGTGATCACAGATGACTTTACTAGATTCACTTGGGTCTTCTTTCTTAAAACTAAGGATGAGACCCCTGAGATTCTAAAGAATTTCATCTTAAAGATTGAGAATAAATGTGATCACAAGGTCAAAACCATAAGATGCGATCAAGGAACTGAATTCAAGAATCAAATCCTTGATACATTTTGTTATGAAAAAGGTATTACAAGACAATATGGTGCTTGCAGGACTCCTCAGCAAAATGGTGTTGCTGAAAGGAGAAACAGGACACTAATTGAAGCTGCAAGAACTATGTTGTCTGACTCTAAACTGCCCATCACCTTCTGGGCAGAGACAGTTGTAACATCTCGTATTTTTTTGTTAATTAAAAGTTAATTTTGTTAATTCTTATAAGGCCTATTTAAGTTATTTATGAAACTTGGTGAGCTATTTATGTATAACTCCTTATTTAATTTAAAGTTTCTAAGTTATATAAATAATAATAATGATAATAATAATAATATTAGTAATAAAAATAGAATAATAATAACAATAATAATAACAATGATGATAATAATAATAATAATAATAATAATAATAACAATATTAATAATAATAATAATAATATTGTTAATATTAATAAAAATAAATTGTATAGTTACTAAACTTAACAATGTTTTAAACTTTAAGTAATTAAAGTTTAGGGGGTTTTAATGCCAATTTAGAAACTTTAATATTAAAGTTTGTACATAAAACGTTAACAATGGAAACCTCAGGGACCATTTGTGTAATTAATAAAACCCAACCCCCTTTTCCCCCTTCCCCCTCGCTTTTCCGGCCGACACCTCGGTCAACCTCCGGCGACCACCCAAACCAACCCATAACCCCCGAATTTTAAGCCTAATCAATCCTAACCGTTTCCTGAAACTGATTCGAACACTTGATGAACATTAATTCGAGTTGAAGACGTCGATTGAGTCGGTAACCATTTGACATCAATTCTTCAACCGTTCATCGATTAAACTCTAAAAATAATCGAATTAATCAAACACAAACAATCTTCTAGCTGTTCCTAAACATTCATGACTCGCAATTTCACCTGAATCAAACACAAACACCTCCTTCGATCCTCTCTTCACCCGCGACCTACAACCCATTTGAAGACCTCTTTTCAAGTTTGCTAACCTACAATTTATAGAGGGATTTTCACCTCTAGAGCTATTGGAAGTTTTCTGTGCGACGAATTCATTTAATATCATCATTTGGGCATCGATCGAGCCGTACGTGGTCGCGGTCGGTTCTTCGTCTCGTGCAATACCAAACCACTAACAATCGGGTAAATTAAATACATAGACAAACTCGTTTATACATGGGGAACAAAAGCCCCATGATTACAGACTCCTATAATAACGAATCAAGGTTCAATTTTGAGGATTTTGGAATTAGGGTTCATGAGAATAGGGTAGGATTTTGTGTTGATGTTTTTAAGGTTTGAAAACCCAAATAAACCGCGGCTGAGGCCTTGGTTTACTGGTTAAGACTCTGCACCTTGAACATGAGGTCCCGGATTCGAACCCGGGCAACCTCATGTACTTTTTTAAGGCTTTTTAGCCAATAAAAATAATTATGGGAAATTTTTAATAAATATAAAAATAATTTTTTGTAAACTTTAAATATTTTTAAAGACATCAAATTATTTTCTGTAATTTTTCTAAATTTAATTAACTAAATATCTTTTCAATAAAGCATTTTAACAAAGGTCGTTCTTGGATTATCTCTATTAAAATGGATTTTGAATAATAAAATTTATAAATTATTATTGGTCCGAATATTACCATTAAATTATTATCGTTAAAATCATGATTAATTTAAATGTTTATTCAAGTTTATATTTAAACATCATTAGCTATTATGGATGATTTAATGTTTTACATAAATGGTATATTTCTTTGTTACATTATTTAGAGTACTACAAAGATCCCCAAACTCCACTTGAACCTTTAGTTCGCGTTTATTCGTTAAATCTTAATATTAACTTAAATATTGTAATATATATATATATATATATATATAGATATATATATATATATATATATATAATATATATATATATATATATATCTATATCTCTATATATATCTATCTATATGTATATCTATATATATCTATATCTATATATATATATATATCTACATATATATATATATATATATATATATATATAGGTGCCTTGTGACGATTCATCTTGGAACAACGTGTAATATCAATCTTATTATACTTCATCATATACTTATTTGACATGTGAGTTTTCTTGCCCCCTTTTTATCTTTTCACACTAATTTGAGGTGAAACATGATTACTTATACATAACGCACTTGTAAACGTTGAGACTTGTAAAGTACTTGAAATTCATATTTTTGTCATGGTTATTTGTGTGTTGTAAGTGTTTATATGAGATACATATTTTTGTTTACAATCATTAACAATTGCTAGCCTGGCGACGTCTTTGATCTTTGGGGCCTGACAAGCCTATTTGGTGCTAAAATCGATGTATTGCCGACTCCTGATGACGTATGCTTGTTCATCATGGGAACCAAATACACTTAGCCAATCTTATATACTTGTAATCAAGTCGAGGTTTGGTTGTAACGATATGTGTTCTATAACCTTGCTAACTTATAACCTATGACATGAATTGCTACTTGTAACCTTGTTATATTATGTATGAAACCTTGAAAACTCACCAACTATTTTTAGTTGACCTTTAATTTTTATCATGTTTCAGGTCATCCTCACGTTTAAAGTGAACTTTTGAAGCTTGCAATAAAACTAGGACTTGGACCTAGTTAAATGAATAAAATGTTTATGTTATGCTTTGTTTTATTTGGAACTATTTCATGTTTGAGACTTATGATTGTAATATCTTTGAAACGTATAATTTTAATATTTACATTTAAATATAGTGTTATGTGGCTGTGAACAATCTTAACCCTCACATCTCGACGATTCCGCCGTCAAGGTTGGGGTGTGACAGATTGGTATCAGAGCCCATAACTATAGGGATTTAGGTTATTATAAATGGTGACCTAGACTATAGCTTATGCATGAACCTTATCGAATAATATTTATATTATTGGAAATATATATATTGTTTACATGTTACATAATGCAATACCAAACTTATGTGCAACTTGATGCCTTAGCATAGGTTTGCTTTGTAATTGTTTAAACTTTGTTACTTGTCTCCCTAAACTTACCTTTGACACTTTGACTCTCCCCGACAAATGAAACTTCTTAATCTTAATCTTGACGACACGTGGAATCGTATACTTATGCTTATGACTTGGATCTTTAGACTTTTGTCTAATCTATATAAATCTCATCAAGGTTTTGATTTCATGAACCTAACAAATTTGTGTGACACATAGTCACCTGTATTCTGGATTTGTTGGCAAAAGGCCTTCGGGCTAAGGCAAGCATATCGCATAAATCCTACGGGACTAGTTATGGTTACCTGGGGATTTCTGGGATGAGTGATAAACTATGGTCAATATACACAAATTTCTAAGGCGAATGGGTCAACTTACCTTGACGTGTCAACGTTTCCAAATGGTAATAAGTTACCAAATGGAACCATTCCATGTGCCTTACAACATTTGCCTTATCCTTGTTGAACTATAATCCTTGTTATTCCATTTCTCGTATCTAACTCATTTTGCATAATCCAGCATGTCTGGTCATCATGGAAAGCGTGGAAGTTCCGATCGTAAGCTAGCCGCCATGATTGCCCGGCAAATGGCTGCCGTTATCCCAACCATGGTTGCTGAACTCAATATAACTTTGATGACCAACGCTAGCAACAACAACAATGGCAATGGTCAAGGTGAAAATAGTGTGAATCAAGGGCGCAACAATCAAACCTGCACTTTCAAGCACTTTAGCTCATGCAAGCCCACTAGTTTTAGTGGCAAGGAAGGAGCCACTAGTCTTCTTGAGTGGTTCGAGAGCATGGAAAATACCTTTGTCAACTGTGAGTGTCCCGAGGCACTCAAAGTTCATTATGCCTCTAGTATGCTTCAACAAAGGGAACTTACCTGGTGGAATAGCGAAAAGTGAAACCGTGGTGCTGAGGCGGTGATAGCACTTACCTGGGAGGAGTTCAAGAACATCGCCATCGCAAAGTTCTGCCCGAGAAGTGAACTGCAAAAGTTTGAAGAAGAATTATGGAACTTGAAGCAAATTGATGGTGATCATTTGGCCTACTCAACTAGGCATCATGAGTTGAGTATACTGCTGCCTCACATGGTCGACACTGTCCCCCGCAACATCGAGAAGTTTATCAAGGGTGTACCACCCCAAATTCAAGATGCTGTGGTGGGTAGCCGACCCACAACTTTGGAAGAAGCCATTACTATCACTGCTCAACTCAACGAGAACCATATACGAGCGGGCACCATGTCTGTGAAGGGTGCAAAGAAGGTAGAGAAGATGGCTACCGAGGCTGTTAAGGAGACCAAAGCTGAACCGTCTTACAACAACAACAACAAGAAGAAGCGCAAGTTCACACCGGCGCACAATTATGTCGTGGCTGCACCCAAACCATCTCAAAGACAAATGGTACCTATAGCTACACCTGTGGCACAAATGCCTGGGGCTAGTGCCTATGCTGGTCCTCAACCTATGTGCAACACTTGTAGGTATCATCATCCGGGGAATCAACCGTGCCGTATCTACCCCTTATGCGGTAAATATGGTCATTTGGTGGCGACTTGCCATCGTGCACCTAACAACGCCGTCGTGGTCACAAATCGTGTTTGCTACAACTGTGGGGAACCTGGTCATTTCCGCCCACAATGCCCTCGTCTTGTGGGTAATGTTCCACAAGCCCGAGGACGTGCTTCCAACATCAACGCAAGCCCGAGGACGTGCTTCCAACATCAACGCAAATCAAGCACAAGCAAACAACGATGTGGTGAATGGTATGTTAACTTACCTTTAACTTTTGTGATCCGATTGTTTTCATACATTACCTCTATCGTTAAATACCTTTAAAATTGAACAGGTATGTTTCTTATTAATAAAACTTATGCTATGTCATATTTGATTCTAGAGCCAATAAGAGTTTTGTTTCGTTAGAGTTTGAACCCATACTTGCTAAGCCACATACGAAACTAGAAAGACCTCTCACCGTTGAAGTTGCCAATGGAGAACCGATCACCGTTGATGTCGTTATTCGTGATTGCATCTTAAACGCGCATGATTTCCTTACCGATCTTATTCCTATGAAACTTGGAAGTTTTGACGTCATCATTGGTATGGATTGGTTAGGCAAACACCATGCCGAGATCATTTGTTTCGAGAAGTCCATCCGTATACCGTTACCTTCTGGGGATACTTTTAAAGTGTTTGGTGAAAAATCTTCCAAAGGGCTTAAACTCATGTCTTGCACTCAAGCCGGAAAGTGCTTAAGCAAGAAGTATATGGCCTTCTTGGCTTACGTGATCAACACGAAAGTCAAAGGGAAAGAACTTAAGGATGTCCCTATCGTACGAGACTTTCCTGAAGTATTTCCCGATGACCTTTGTGGTCTACCTCCCGTGCGTGAAGTCGAGTTTAAAATTGACTTGATACCGGGAGCAAACCCCGTGGCTAAGTCACCATATCGACTTGCACCATCGGAAATACAAGAACTCTCTAGTCAACTTCAAGAGTTATCCGAGAACGGCTTCATTCGTCCTAGTTCTTCGCCTTGGGGTGCACCTGTTCTTTTCGTGAAGAAGAAACATGGATCGTTTCGTATGTGCATCGACTATCGTGAGCTTAACAAGCTTACCATCAAGAATCGTTATCCTCTTCCTCGTATCGATGACTTGTTTGACCAACTTCAAGGAGATGCTATTTTCTCGAAGATCGATTACGTTCTGGATATCATCAATTACGAGTCCATGATGATGACATCCCAAAGAACGCGTTCCGTACTCGTTATCGACACTATGAGTTTATGGTAATGCCATTTGGTTTAACCAATGCTCCTGCTGTCTTCATGGATCTCATGAACTGAGTATGCAAGCCTTATCTAGATAAGTTTGTGATCGTCTTCATTGATGACAAACTTATCTACTCCAAATCCAACATCGATCATGAACTGCATTTGAGATTGGTTCTTGAGTTGTTGAAGAAAGATCAATTGTACGTGAAGTTCTCGAAGTGTGACTTATGGCTTGAGGAAGTTCAATTTCTAGGACACGTGGTGAATAGCCAAGGAATTCACGTTGATCCTGCAAAGGTGGAAGCTATGAAGAATTGGTGTGTTCGTACAACTCCTACTAAAGTTCGTTCTTTTTTTGGTCTTGCTGGCTATTATCGGCGATTCATTGCCAACTTCTTGAGGATCGCAAAACCACTCACTTCTTTGACACAAAAGAATAAACCATTCGAGTGGGGTTCCGAGCAAGAAGAAGCTTTTGAAGCGTTAAAGCACAAGTTGTGCAATGCGCCTATCTTGACCCTACCCGATGGAAATGACGACTTCACGGTGTATTGTGATGCATCTTAGCAAGGCCTTGGATGTGTTCTCATGCAACGTCGGAAGGTCATAGCTTATGCATCAAGACAATTGAAGGTCCACGAGGTGAATTACACAACACACGATCTCGAGCTTGGTGCTGTTGTCTTTGCTTTGAAGATTTGGAGGAACTACCTGTATGGTACGCAATGTATAGTCTACACCAATCACAAAAGCCTTCAACACGTCTTTAATAAAAAAGATCTCAATATGAGACAACGTCATTGGGTGGAGTTGATTAGTGACTATGATTGTGACATTCGATACCATCTTGGTAAGGCAAATGTTGTAGCCGATGCATTAAGTCGAAAGGTTCATAACAAGATGATCTCATTCCAAGAAATTTGCGATCGACGTCAATGGTTTGAAACTTTGGGTGAGTTCGATACTGAGATCCGACTAGATGTCAACGAGGCTACTGTACTGCTACAAAACTTGAGAATAGATAGTGACATCGAGTCTAGTATCTTGGAGGCTCAACAAATGGTGCAACAAGAAGGAAGAATGAAGGATGAACTGGAGCATAATCTTCTAACCCAATTGGAAACGAAACCCAATGGGTTGATGTACTTCGCAAATCGAATTTGGGTTCCAAATCGCGATAATCTTCGTACCTTTATCATGAACGAAACTCATCAAACTCGTTATTCTATTCATCATGTCTCCGATAAAATATACATGGACCTACGTGGTCAATATTGGTGGCCTGGAATGAAGAAAGATATAGCGACTTATGTAGCTAAGTGCCTCACGTGTACGAAGGTTAAAGCCGAACATCAACGTCCAAGTGGATTACTTGAGCAACCCGAGATTCCTATGTGGAAGTGGGAACACATATCCATGGACTTCATAACCAAGCTACCCCGAACCTCTCGTGGACATGATAGCATACGGGTGATCGTTGACCGATTGACTAAATCGGCACATTTCATACCCATACGTGACACTTACAAGACATCAAGGTTGGCTCGTATATATGTTGATGAGATTGTAAGTCGTCATGGGGTACCTCTGCACAACATATCCGACCGAGATGCTCGTTTCACTTCACACTTTTGGTCCTCTATGCAAGAACTCTTGGGTACTCAATTGGACCTAAGCACGGCTTACCATCCTCAAACTGATTGTCAAACTGAGCGAACGATCCAAACCTTGGAGGATTTGCTACGCCTGTGTGTCCTTGACTTTGGTGGTGATTGGGATACGCATCTACCGTTCGCGGAATTTTCGTATAACAATAGTTATCACTCGAGTATTAAGATGGCACCATTCGAAGCACTTTATGGTCGTAAATGTTGTTCGCCGATCTGTTGGACCGACATTGGTGAAAACTTCATTACTGGTCCTGAGCTCATTCAAAAAACGACCGATAAAGTCTCTATAATTCGTAAGAACCTTTAAGTGGCAAGAAGTCGACAAAAGAGCTATGCCAACAAGCGACGTAAGCCATTGGAATTTCAAATTGGGGATATGGTTCTTCTTAAGGTTTCACCGTGGAAAGGTGTGGTTCGCTTTGGAAAGAAGGGTAAAATGGCTCCAAGATTTGTAGGACATTTCAAAATCCTGAAAAGGATTGGAAAAGTGGCTTATAAACTGGAACTACCTTCCGACCTTAGTGGAGTTCATTATGT
>CM046045.1:5793797-5918195 GCA_025215565.1 Flaveria ramosissima
TCTTTGAGAAGCTGATGAAGTACAAGCTGATGAAGTCACTCAAAGTATGTACAATGCATACGTAAAAGGTTCAACGTGACTGATTGTAAGGTTGCTAAGACACCCATAGCTAGAAATCACTCCCTTGGACCTGATCTTTAGGGGGAGTATGTTGATGAACATCTCTACAGGGCTATGATTGGGTCTCTTATGTACCTCACAACTAGCAGGCCTGATATCATGTTTACTACATGCATTTGTGCAAGATATCAAGCCAACCCCAAGATGTCACACCTAATCACTGTCAAGAGAATTTTAAGATATCTCAAAGGTGCTCCATCACTGGGCCCTTGGTATCCAAAGAATTCTGACTTTAATCTGTATGCTTATACATATAGTGACTATGGTGGTTGCAACATGACTGCAAAGTCTACATCAGGGGGATGTCAATTTCTTGGTGGAAGGATAGTCTCTTGGCAATGTAAGAAACAATCCTGTGTGTCTGCGTCAACTGCTGAGGCTGAATACACCGTTGCTGCAAGCTATTGTGCTCAAGTGCTTTGGAATCAATATCAGATGCTGGACTATGGATTCAACTTCAAGGAGACTCCCATCCACATAGACAACAACAGTGCTATCTCAATCACAGAAAATCCTGTGCAGCACTCAAGGACAAAGCATATCAATATCTGGTATCATTTGATTAGAGATAACTTTGAAAAAGGCTTAATCAAACTAGTCAAAGTTAACACAAATGAACAATATGTTAATCTGTTCACCAAAGCTTTTGATGAACAAAGATTTAAATATCTTGTATCAGCTATTGGGATGATTAACTTTGAATATCTTTTCTTAAAACTTAATAATATTATTTCTAAAACCTGTGTGTCGTAAGTTGTCTATTTCATCATCTTCATAAGCCCTTGTTTTCTTTGGAATAAAATCTTTTCAAAAGACATTTCTTAGACTTTTGAAAATTTTGATCTCTTTATTTTTCGGAAGATTTAAAATTACCTTTGTAAGAAATTTATGTCTTGGTAAACAAATAACTACTTCAGTAGTTTTACGTTCGGAAGAAATTTCTGAAATATCTTCCGAAGCTTAAAATCAACTAAAGTACTTTTATGTTTTATAAGAACAATTTTCTTCCGAAAACAATTTATCTTCGGAAGTTTTCATTCTTTTTAGAATAAAAAACTGAGTGTTAATCCTCTTCCGAAGCAAAATTTTCAAAAACCTTTGAAATATCTTCCGAAGCCAATTTGCCTCTGGAAGCCTTTTTTTGAACTTCCGAAGCAAATAACCTTCGGAAGATTTCTCGACTTCCAAGAAAACTACTTTTTGGGCAAAAGCAAACTACTTTTTCAGAGGTGGGACCGACATCCGGATTTCAAAGTTTATCCTCTTTCATTAACTTTATCTCAAATTCTTTTCACATAAATACCCAACGGTTCCCCTGTGACATCCGGTAAATTTCCGTTACCAAACTCCGTTAGTTCCGTTAAGTCTTGCATACACGTGTCGTAAGCACACACTAGTTGTCGTTTAACGTTGGTGACCTAATAATAATTAATAATGTTAAATTAATGATAATCTAATGGGCAATGTGATTATGGTATTATGTTTATGTGTTTGCATGTTTTAAATGTTAATTAGGAAATTAATCGCGTACCGTGGAAACGTTACTATTTATTCGTGTGTCTTGTGTTTTTATAAAGATAAAATATATAATTGTTATCATTAGTTTATATCTTTACATTATTAGTGAAAAACACTTTAAAAAGGAGTTAAAAGATAATTTTTATAAAAATACAAGTTACAAGGGTTTAAAGGGTAATTAAGCAAAATAAAAAAAAAAATAAAACAAACCCTAACCCCCCCCCCTCCCACACCCATTCGGCCGCAAAGAGCACACACACACCCCTCCCATTGCGATTTCAGCCTAGAACAATCAAGAAAGCTTCGGTTTTGTGTGATTATAAGGCATACAACACGTTGGAATCATCAATTGCAAGCAACTACACGTTTAGAGGTTAGATTTTACATGTTTTTGTGAGATTTTTCATATGGCCGAACCCTAATTCGTGAATGGTAGTTCATGGGGTTGAAATTGATGTTGTTTGATAATGTTAGTATGTTAGTTGGATTGAATACATGTTGTTTAACGTTGATTATGCATGAATTGTATAGTTTTAGTGGATTGATCATGAACTTTGATTTGAGGCAAACCCTAATTCGAAAATTGATAGGATTATGGATGAATGATGATTGTTTGATGAATGTATGATGATTTATAGGTTGTATGAATGCTGGGTTACATAGATTTTACAAGTAATTGATGAATTGAAGTTGGTGTTCATAAGTTACTAATAATAGTAACATTATTTTCATGATATGATGAATTGATGATGGATTGATGTTGTTGATGTGTTTAGGATGATGATTGGATGTTAGATTGTTGATATGAATGCTAGAAACCTTGTAATGGATGTTGTTGTTCATATCTTGCCAAAAGTGGAAACTTTTGTTCATGATGATTAGTAGATTATGATGATTAGGTATTGTTGATCATGTCTAGATGTTGTTATGAGCTTGAGATGGTATAATTGTGATGAATTCATGAATACATTGAGTGTTTGATAGATGCTGGAATATACTTTCCCAAAAGGGAAACTTTATTTGCACAAAGTTTGAAAGATGATAGTTTGAACATGTTTGGGATATTAGGAGCATGTTAGTATGTTCATGGATGAATTCTAATGTGTTGGAACATGTTAATTTAGTTGTATGAGATGTTTGGATAATCATGGAGGATGTTTGGACTTTGATGATCATGTATGATATTGATGTTGGTTAGTAGCTAAGACATCATGTTTGGGACTGGAAATTGATTGTTGTGATGTATGTTGAATGCAATGAAAATGGTTAATGAATGTGAATGTGATCATCATACACGCGTGCGAATCTGAGGCTAGTAGGATTAGCAGGGTTTAGGGTGTGAAGTCGTGAGTGGCTTCACATGGCATGTGGTGCGTGATTTGATCTTTGTGTGGCATGTTAATTATGTTATAACTAGTGGACATGTTAATGTTCTAGATTCGCATGACTTGTATGATATTTGATTGTATGATGATCTAAGTGATACACCTGGATAATGTAGCATACATATGAACCATTTGAATGCTAAACATGTATGATATATGTGTATGATTGCTTGAATGGTTTACAACACATAAAGTCACCAACGGGTCAAACGGGTCAACTGAGTCAAATGTATTTATTTTCTGAAACCTTGAGTCTTTGGTTGTAGTGTACTTAGGGTTTCACATGTTCTCTATTGCACGTACTCATATACTTATATGATCTAGGTAACCTCTGAAGGTTGTCTGTCCACTCTGTTTGTCTAGTAAAACTCTAAGTATCTATACGCATATCAGGTGAGTTGATGCCCCATTGTTTACTTAATCTCTTTTGGGGGAGATAGCATACCGGTATACCACAAACGCTTTATATATATTTCAGTTGTACATAATATTAATATAGTGCTGTTTATCATGGGAAAGTCCTCACACTTTCAAATTGTTAATATTGAATAGCGGGGAAACTTTGGTAGTACTACTGGGTCTGACGAGCCTCACCTGTGTGACTTGAGGTCAACCGGGTGCAATTTGTCCTATTGAACATTGTCACGATCTGTTGAGTCGTGACAGGAGGCAACAACGTAACACAGTCAGCTTCAATTACGAAATCACTATGAATTAATATTTATTGTTAATGGACTAGCTATCTGTTACAATGCACTACTTGTATATCACTATTATTAAACTGTTTATGTTTGGATATCAACTCTTGAATTCACCAACCATTGTGTTGATATTTTAGTATGCTATTCTCAGGTCATTAACTTGCTTGCCTTAGGAGCACCACACGGATTCACCTTGCATTCTAAGATTTGGTCTTCAAGACATTGTTACTATTTTTAATGGTTAATGTTTACTCATTTGGTTTGGCGCATGTTTTGCCATAGTATGCATTTATATTCTTTGGGTTGTTTTACAAAACGCTTCCGCACAGTTTTAAAGTTTTAAACTTTGGTTGATTTTATTTTAATTGTGGCATATAGAGTCGTTTTGAGTAACTATTGACTGTGATCCTTGTTTGTTCACACGCCTCGCGGTAAAACTCCGCACGTGGATTTTGAGGGTGTGACGGAATGGTATCAGAGCCACTCCTGTGCCGTTCGGGATGTGGGACATACCTCACCAAGGATGGTGACTTCTCGGGCTCATCGAGGACGATGAGTCCAAACAGGGGGTGCTTGTGACACCCTACACATTCCCACATCGGTCGTGAACAGGAGAGATTCCTGGTTCATAAGGAATGTCTGGCCTCTAATATCAACAACGCGTTTTGGGCGTATTAGTTGTGGATGAGAGGAGAACTCCACAGTTAAGCGTGCTCAGGTGGGAGCAGTCCAGGGATGGGTGACCTCCCTGGGAAGTTTTCACCCGGGCAACCAAAAGCAAATCCGTGAGCTCCTCGTGGGCAAAGCGGACAATATTGTTGGTGTGAGGGCCGGGTGTTACATCCCCCTCTTTCACTGTCTTTATCAATTACACTATTCCTTAAACCTAGATTCTCCCAAACCGCCTTTGTTCTTCATCTTCCTTCACCTTTAAGTTTCTTAAAATGGCCAACCTAAACCGCAGAAACAACTCTAACTTCTCCATGCAACTTCACAGGGAACACAACCAGGTTGTTCTATTGAACTCTGAGAAAGATGATATTTTCTCAGAGGTTTTCCGTTTTCATGCTCTATCCAACAATCACCTCCCTAAACATTCATCCTACTGTCTATGAGGATCATCTTCTTGAATTCTGGAAGACCCGCCAAGTGGTCATTATGGATGGAGAGAACGCACTGTCTGCCACAATGCAGGGGAGGACAATCCATTGGGTTTTGTTACAAGTTTATCAAAGCAATTTTAACAATTTAAACTTCAAAAACACAGCGGATATTAGGGTTTAAAGTGTGGTTAACAATCTGAAATTTTTAACCATTTTAACCAAAGAGAAAACCCAAGAACAAGGATCATAAATATATGTAAAATAACATGCTATCAAAACGAAAAGAACAACCATAGGGTGTTCTTGAAACTACCTTTCAAGAACAAGATGTTAAAGTATGGATGAGATGAGGATGATGATGCTCTTGAATGTCCAGTCCCCAAGAGAGAAAGCCTCAAGTTTTTATACCCACAAGCTCTTCCAAACACCTAGCTTGTTAGGGAGTACAACACCAAAACTCTCTACCTATGCTCCTTCAAAAGCCGAAAATTTTCAGCTTGTTGTTCCTTGAATCCGATTTTTCAGCTTTGTTTAGAGAGAGTTCTTTTCTTGTGTGTGTGAGAGAGAGTGTGTGTGTTGATTGAAGAGTGCAAGAGAGATTAAAGTCTTGTAGAATCCAAGACTAAAAAGACCCCTCAAAGCCCACATGGGGCGGCCGAAATTGAGATTCAAAATGGGTTCCCCCCATTTTGTAATTTTATAAAATTGCACTCTTTAAACCATTAGTTTATAAAATTAAAACCTATTTTAATTTTATAACATTAACACACTTTTATTTGTTATTATTTAACCAACTTAAATAATGAAACAAATAATTTCTCATGAACAAATTATCCATATAATGTTGTTTTATTACAAAAGCAACGTTTTAGAAAACCCATTTTCTAAATTGGTGTCAATATTTATTTGTATGATCGCATCAACAAATAAATATTTATTGGTATTTGTTTAGCTTGTTATTGGGTATGACCCGACTTGGATCATAACGTACTAACCATATCAATCTTGTATGTGTCTTGGGCATACAAGATCTAACAATCTCCCACTTGCACAAGATTCATAGAAGATTAATGCAAGCAGTAAATACCGCCTAACAACGGTTTACCACCCTTAATACGTATGACTAAGTGCCATTCACTAACATCATCCCCTTCAAGTACCTTACTCGAAATGTTTTAGGTGAATCAATCATCTATCCTTTTGTCACAGATGTCATGTTAAATCCTAGAGACACAGAGTGATCATTCTCTATTGATTTAACTTTATCAGGCCTTAGACATCTTACTCTCAACGAATAAGAGGGACAAATCCTATCTTGACTACATATGTCTATCACAATTACCTTCTATCATACCTGAACTCAGACTTATGTACTTCCATGTTTCAGAACAACGAAAAAAACTAAGTCAATGTATAACATTTGGTAAATATCAAGACCCAATATGTATCTCAGGTCAGAGGATACCAAATGATATTCGCCTATACTCAAAATTACCTATGATCAATCAGGAAGATTCCATGTAGTAATATTTGAGATGCAGGTCAGTCCAATATTCGTATCCTACAAATATCTATGAACTTTTGCAGCAATCCTTTGCTCTATATTCATCCATATGAATATCTACCAATCCAAGTTCATGATAGTCATACCTTCATACTTGTTCCCACAAGTATGAACGACTACGGATGTTTTGAGTAAACGATTTACTCATGGATTTTAAACATGTAAAATAGGAATATTAGTTGAACCATTATAACCAAATAATCCATTCAAGTAATAAAGGGTTACAATATCTAAATACAAAATTAAAGATCAAATCCAGTCACTAGAATATTGAAGTCCCATGGCACAAGTATGACTTTCACGCTTTGCCTCTTTAAGAAGCTTCGTGAGTGGATCCGCAATGTTTTGATCAGTGTGAACTTTGCGAATACATATCTTTCCCTTTTCAACTTCATCCTTTATGTAGTTGAATCTCCGTTCAATGTGCCTAGTCTTTTGATGTGCACGGGGTTCCTTGATTTGAGCAATCGCACCCTCGTTATCACAAAGAATTTCTAGGGGGTCCTGAAAGGAAGGAACTACCCCTAGATCGGCAATGAATTTCTTTAACCATGCAGCTTCCTGAGCTGCTGATGAAGCAGCGATGTATTCTGACTCTGTAGTTGATAATGCCACCACATCTTGCTTAGAGCTCTTCCAAGAGATTGCTCCTCCATTCAAGATGAAAATGTACCCCGATTGTGATCGTGAATCATCCCGATCAGTTTGGAAACTCGCATCCGTGTAACCCTTTACTACGAGTTCCTTCTCACCAGATCCAAAGATTAGGAACATATCTTTGGTCCTCCTTAGGTACTTAAGTATGTTCTTAACAACCATCCAATGACTTTTTCCAGGATTTTGTTGGTATCGGCTTGTCATGCTCAAAGCACATGGCACGTCCGGTCTAGTGCATATCATTGCATACATGATGGATCCTATAGCAGACACATACGGGATTCTCTTCATTTTGTCTTGCTCATCATTTGAGTTGGACATTGAGTCTTACTCAATATCGTCCCTCTTTGAATAGGTACGGTACCTTTCTTAGAGTTTTCCATCTTGAACCTTTTCAAGATCTTGTCAATGTATGCACTTTGATTTAAACCTATCAATCGCCTTGATCTATCCCTATAGATCTTTATTCCCAAAATATAGGCGGCTTCACCAAGATCCTTAATGGATAAACAGCTTCCAAGCCAGGCTTTTACACCCTCCAAGGTTGGAATGTCATTTCCAAATAGTAGAATGTCATCGACATATAATACTAGGATAGTGATGATGCTCCCACTAGCTTTCTTATATACACATGCTTCATTAGCGTTTTTTATGAACCCAAATTTGATTATATCTTCATCAAAACGGTGATTCCAACTTCTTGATGCTTGCATCAATCCATAGATTGATTTTTTCAACTTGCAACTTTGTTAGGATGCTTATGATGGACAAAACCTTCAAGTTGAACCATATAGACATCTTCCTCAAGATATCCATTTAGAAAAGTGGTTGACATCCATTTGCCAAATCTCATAATCATAATGAGCAGCTATGGTAAATAATATCCTAATAGACTTTAGCATTGCAACCGATGAGAAAGTCTCATCATAATCAACCCCTTGAGTTTGAGTGAAACCTTTTGCTACAAGTCTAGCTTTATAAGTATCCAAGTTTCCATTCATATCAGTTTTCTTCTTGAAAACACACTTACTTCCAACTATCTTGGAGTTAAGAGGTGGTTCAACCAAGTCCCATATTTGGTTGTCATACTTGGATTGCATCTCAACGTTCATGGCTTCAAGCCATTTGTCACAATCCAAATTGGACATTGCATCAAGATAGGTGGTTGATTCATCTGAATCTACCACATAGCATCCATCTACGAAAAATCCATATCTTTTAGGTGGATTACTAATTCTAGCAGATCTGCGAACGTTTTTTGTATATTGATCAACCACTTTATCATTCTCAACATCCTCATGTTGAGTGCTAGTGTCAACCAAACGTGTATCGGTTAGTGGTTCTTGATCCTCCTCAAGATCCACAATTCTACTGCTAGTTCCTTCCGTAAGGAACTTAGCTTCTAAGAACTCAACCTTCTTGGAAACAAACTCCTTTTGTTCCGATGGATCATAGAAATAAAATCCCATATATTTTCTAGGATATCCAATAAAGATACACTTAGTGGAACGACTTTCTAACTTGTTTGAGGTGGGAGTCTTAACATAAGCTTCACAACCCCATACCTTTAAATATGATAGTGATGGAACCCTTCCAAGCCATATTTCAAAAGGTGTCGTTTCCACTTTCTTGGTTGGGGCTATATTCAAGATACGGGCCGCAGAGAGCAAAGCAAAACCCAAAAATGATAGAGGCAATGAGCTTCTAGCCATCATAGATCGAACCATAGCCAATAGAGTTCGATTTCTCCGCTCGGACACACCATTGTGTTGTGGTGTTCCAGGTGGAGATAGTTGTGAGACAATACCACAACTTCTAACATGATCTCTGAAAGCATCACTTAGGTATTCACCTCCTATATCGGTGCGGAGAATTTTAATTTTCTTGTTCAGTTGATTTTCTACTTCATTTTGGAAGATTTTGAACATTTCAAAAGCTTCATCTTTGTGTCTTAACAAGTACACATAACCATATCGACTATTGTTGTCGATAAAGGTAATGAAGTATCTTTCATGGTACCTAGTCATTGGCTTAAAAGGACCACATACATCCGAATGTATGATGCTTAATAAATCTTTTGCCCTTTCGGATTTGCCACTAAAAGGTGCCTTAGTCATTTGACCTTTTAAAGAAGATTCACATACATCAAATGAATCATATTCACTTGCTTTTAAAAGACCGTTCTTTTGAAGTGTTTGTATGCGCTTCTTGTTTATATGACCAAGACGGCAATGCCAAAGATAGGTATCACTCAAGTCCTATTTGAGTTTCTTAGTGGTGGTTTGGTACAATGAGCTATCATATAATGTGTTTTCACGAACCAGTTCATAAATACCATTAATAGGAATAGCTTTAAAATAAAATATGCCATTTAAAGAAACATGAATTTCATTTTCAATAAATGTTAAAACATAACCATATTATCTTAAATGTGAGTGCCACATCCGGTATCCAATACCGATGTGTTAGAGGATATTAAATTTAGATCAATATGAATCATGAAAATTGTACATGAGGTTTGCCTGGCATCCCTCTTAGCTTGCAACTCTTTGAGATGGACTGGGCAATTTCTTGCCCAATGCCTAATCTCCCCACACTTAAAGCATGGGTCATTCGAAGCAATCTTTTGCTTCTTCTCCACTGGTTTTTGATGGGTTTGTTAGAACACAAAAAACGTAGTTTAACTATTTAAACTTTCTGAAAACGCAGCGGAAGTATAGCATTATAACATTGTTTATAATCTGAAATTTCATGTTCTTAATGATGTTTTAAGATGGAGAAACAAACCCAAATCAAAAGGGATCTTTTGTATGTGAATAAGCATGCTATGTATACATAAAACAACATAATATGACAGTCATAAACAAGCTGCCATATTCTACCTTTTCAGCAGCAAATATTTAGATGTAGAGGATGATTTGATCAAGAAGAATGACCAAGGCACCAAAGGAGGTCCTCTCAAGCTTGTATACCCACAAGTCCTTCCAAAACACCAAGCTTGTTAGGAGAGCAACACCAAAAGAAACCTCTTCTTCTTGCTCTTTCAAAAACGAAATTTCAGCCCCAAAATGCTTCAAGATTTCGAATTCTACCAGCCAAGTAGAGAGAGTTTTGCACTTGAATGTTAGAGAGAAAAATATATAAACTCAATGGAGTGTTCAAGTCACTTAAGTCTTGTTAGTTTCCAAGACAAAAGGTATCATGAAAACCCCAAGGGGCAGCCGTAGGTTCTCTTTAAAATTGATTTCCCCCCAATTTGATTTTTAACCTTTTTCACTCTCTTAGTCATTAGTTTTTATAAAATCAAAACCCCTTTTAATTTTATAATACTAATAGACTATCATTTGTTATTATTCAACTATCTTAAATAATATGACAAATGATTTCTCTTTAACAAATTATCCATATAGTTTGTTTTATTCCAAATGCAATGTTTTAGAAAACCCATTTCCTAAATTGGTGTCAATATTTAATTGTTTGATCTCATCAACAATTAAATATCAATTGGTGTTTGTTAACTTGTTATTGGGTATAACCCGACTTGGATCATAACGTACTAACCACATTAATCTTGTATGTGTCTTGGGCATATAAGATCCAACAATCTCCCACTTGCCCAAGATTCATAGAAGATTGATGCAAGGAGTAAATACCGCCTAACAACGGTTTACTACCCTTAATACGCATGACTTATAGCCATTCAATAACATCATCCCATTCAAGTATCCTACTTGAAATGATTTAGGTGAATTAATCATCTATCCTTTTGTTACAGATGTCATGTTAAATCCAAGGACACAGAGTGATCATTCCTTGTTGATTTAACTTAATCAGGCCTTAGACATCTTGCTCTCAACGAATAAGAGGAACAAATTCCATCTTGACTACATACGTTTCTCACAAACACCTCGTGTCATATCTGAACATACCCTTATGTGCTGTCCACTATTTAAGGACAGTGAAGAATAAGCTCAAGGTATGATACTTGGTGAATATCAAAACCCAATATGTATCTCAGGTCGGAGGATACCAAATGATATTCGCCTTTTCTCAAATTTACTTATGATCAATCAATAAGATTCCATGTAGTAAAATTTGAGATGCGGGTTAGTCCAATATTTGTATCCCACAAATATCTATGAACCTTGGTAGCAACCCATTGCTCTATATTCATCCTTATGAATATCAACCAATCCAAGTTCATAATAATCTTACCCTCACACTTGTTCCCACAAGTATGAACGACTACGGACATTTAGAGTAAACAATTTACTCATGGATTAAACATGCTAAATTGGAACATTAATTGAAACATTATAACCAAATAATTTTATTCAAATAATAAAGAGTTCCACATATCCAAATACAAAATTTACAGATCAAATCCAATCACTAGAATATCGAAGTCCCATGGCACAAGTATGACCTTCATGCTTTGCCTTTTCAAGAAGCTTCGTGAGAGGATCCGCAATATTTTGATCCGTGTGAACTTTGCGAATACATATCTTTCCCTTTTCAACTTCATCTCGTATGTAGTTGAATCTCCGCTCAATGTGCCTAGTCTTTTGATGAGCACGAGGTTCCTTGATTTGAGCAATCGCACCCTCGTTATCACAAAAGATCTCTAGGGGTTCCTGAATGGAAGGGACAACCCCTAGATCGGCAATGAATTTCTTCAACCATGCAGCTTCTTGAGCTGCCAATGAGGCGGCGACGTATTCTGATTCTGTAGTTGATAGAGCCACCACATCCTGCTTAGAGCTCTTCCAAGAGACCGCTCCTCCATTCAGAATGAAAATGTATCCCGATTGTGATCGTGAATCGTCACGATCGGTTTGGAAACTCGCATCCGTGTAACCTTTTACAACGAGTTCCTCATCACCAGATCAATAGATTAAGAACATATCTCTTGTCCTCCTTATGTACTTAAGTATGTTCTTAACAGCCATCCAATGACTGTTTCCAGGATTTTGCTGGTAACGGCTTGTCATGCTTAAGGCGCATGACACGTCCGGTCGAGTGCATATCATCGCATACATGATGGATCCAATAGCAGATGCGTATGGGATTGCCTTCATTTTATCTTGCTCATCCTTTGAGCTTGGACATTGAGTCGTACTCAATATCGTTCCTCTTTGAATAGGTACGGTACCTTTCTTAGAGTTCTCCATCTTGAACCTTTTCAAGATTTTATCAATATACACACTTTGATTTAAACCAATCAACTGCCTTGATCTATCCCTATAGATCTTTATTCCCAGAATATAGGCCGCTTCACCAAGATCCTTGATGGAAAAACAACTTCCAAGCCAGGTTTTCACACCTTCCAAGGTTGGAACGTCATTTCCAAATAGTAGTATGTCATCAACATACAATACTAGGAAAGTTATTGTGCTCCCACTAGCCTTCTTATACACACAAGCCTCATCAGTGTTTTTGATGAAGCCAAATTTCTTTACCTCCTCATCAAAACGATGATTCCAGCTTCTAGATGCTTGTTTCAATCCATAGATTGATTTCTTTAACTTGCATACTTTATTAGGATGTTTTGGATCGACAAAACCTTCAGGCTGAACCATATAGACATCTTCCTCAAGATATCCATTTAGGAAAGTCGTTTTGACATCCATTTGCCAAATCTCATAATCATAATGAGCAGCTATGGCAAACAATATCCTTATAGACTTTAGCATCGCAACAGGTGAGAAGGTTTCATCATAATCAACCCCTTGAGTTTGAGTGAAACCCTTTGCTACAAGTCTAGCTTTATAAGTATCCAAGTTTCCATGCATATCGGTTTTCTTCTTGAAAACCCACTTACTTCCAATTACCTTGGAATTAAGAGGTGGTACAACAAGTTCCCAAACTTGATTGTCATACATGGATTGCATCTCAACGTTCATGGCCTCAAGCCATTTGTCACAATCCAAATTGGACACTGCATCATGGTATGTGGTTGGTTCATCTGAATCTACCACATAGCATCCATCCATGAAAAATACGTATCTTTCAGGTGGATTACTAGTTCTACCACTTCTGCGAACGTTTTGTGTGTATTGATCAACCATTTGATCATCTTCAACATCCTCATGTTGAGTGCTAGTTTCAACCAAACGTGCATCGGGTTGTGGTTCTTGATCTTCCTCAAGATCCACTGTTCTACTGCTAGCTCCTTCCATAAGGAACTTTTCTTCTAAGAACTCACCCTTTCTGGCAACAAACACCTTTTGTTCCAGTGGATCATAGAAATAATATCCCATAGAATCTCTAGGATATCCAACAAAGATACACTTGGTGGATCGGACTTCCAATTTGTTTGGGGTGGGAGTCTTAACGTAAGCCTCACAACCCCAGACCCTTAAGTATGATAGGGATGGAACTCTTCCATGCCATATCTCAAAAGGTGTCCTTTCCACCTTTTTGGTTGGGGCCATATTTAGAATACGGGCCGCAGAGAGCAAAGCGAAACCCCAAAATGATAGAGGTAATGTGCTTCTAGCCATCATAGATCAGACCATATCCAATAAGGTTCGATTCCTCCTCTCAGACACACCATTGTGTTGTGGTGTTCCACGTGGAGTGAGTTGTGAGACAATCCCACAACTCCTAAGATGATCTTGAAAAGCATCACTTAGGTATTCACCTCCTCTATCGGTACGGAGAACTTTAATTGACTTGTTGAGTTGATTTTCCACTTCATTCTTGAAGATTTTGAACATTTCAAAAGCTTCATCTTTGTGCCTTAATAAGTACACATACCCATAGCGACTATAATCGTCGGTAAAGGTAATGAAGTATCTTTCACCATTCCTAGTCATTGGTTTAAAAGGACCACATACATCCCAATGTATGATTCCTAATAAATCTTTTGCCCTTTCGTTAGTCCCACTAAAGGGTGCCTTAGTCATTTTTCCTTGTAAACAAGATTCACACACATCAAATGAATCACATTCACTTGTTTTTAAAAGACCATTCTTTTGAAGTGTTTGTATACGTTTCCTGTGTATATGACCAAGACGACAATGCCAAAGATAGGTATCATTCAAGTCCAACTTGAGTTTCTTGGTGTTAGTTTGGTACAATGAACTATTTAAAGCGTTTTCATGAACCAATTCATAAATACCATTAATGGGAATTGCTTTAAAATAGAACATATCATTTAAAGAAACATGAATATCATTTTCAACAAAAGATAATACATAATCATAATGTCTTAATTGGGATACAGAAATAATGTTCCTAGTCAAACTAGGAGCATACAAAACATTCTTCAAAATAACATCCAAGCCACTTGGAAGTTTTAGGATGTAGTCCCCACGAGCTTCAACTTGGACTTTGGTTCCATTGCCCATGAAGAGACTAACATCCCCTTGATTGAAGTCCCTACTTCTTGTGAACCCCTGCAACAAATTGCGAATATGAGTTCCACATCCGGTATCCAATACCCATGTGTTAGAAGATGTAACATTAAGATCAATATGAATCATGTATATTGTACCTGAGGTCTGCCCGGCATCCCTCTTGGCTTTCAACTCTTGGAGATGGACAGGACAATTCCTTGCCCAATGTCCAATCTCCCCACACTTGAAGCATGGGTCATTGGTAGCAACCTTTTGCTTCTTCTCCTGTAGTTTGGGTGGGACCCTTACCACCCCTTTCCCCTTTCCCAAAACAGGTCCCTTACCCTTGGCAACCTTTGCCTTGGGTGCGGGATAAGGCCTTTTCTTGTTCCCACTTTCATTGATGGTGAGAACGGGTAAAACCCTTTTACCCATGGCCGCCTCGGCCGTTTTGAGCATTGAGTGAAGTTCACCAATGCTCTTGTCCCAAGCATTCATGTTGTAGTTCAACACAAATGTCTCGAACTTCTTTGTAAGGCCATTAAGGATCAAATCCGTGGCCAATTCCTTCGAGACGGGACAATTAAGCCTCTCGAGGCGGTCAATATGACTTTTCATCTTAAGAACATAAGATGAAACAGATTGGTTGTCGTCCATACGACATGCATGGAGTGCTCGAACCGTTTCGAAGCGCTCAACCCTTGCTTGCTGTTGGAACGTTTCCTTCAGCTGGGTTATCATGTCATAAGCTCTGTGATGTTCATACTCCTTTTGGAGATCCGGAGTCATGCTCGCTAGCATGAGACAAGACACTTGGACGGAGTCCTCAGTGTACTTCAACCAATCGTTGAAGGCCTCCTGATCATCCTCAGTAGGTTGATCGGGGATAGGGTCGTCTAAAACATATGATCGTTTCTCTTGCTTGAGAACGATTCTCAAGTTTCGATACCAATCAATAAAGTTGTTATGATTTAGACGTTCCTTTTGGAGGATCGCACGTAATGATTGGTTGGACGCGGATGAGTTATCGTGATTTTCATTGTTGGTGGCCATCTACAAAATTTAACAAAGGTCTATTTAGTATTTTCGATATTGCTATTTTTTTAATAATTAATGCCTTTTAAGGTCATTTTTATATTAAAGTCTAGAACCCAACATTACACTTAAACTGTGGTTAGGTGACCTTTATCCCACGATTTAAATTAATAAGGTGGTCAACGATTGACGGTTGCAACCATTTGCAACTTCTAGAGGTATGGGATCGACTTTAAACATCATATGTAAAGTCGGCATGTTAATCCCATCAACACCATTTGGAAACCATATTTAGGTGATCCATTTAACATGGTTTGCAAATCAAGTTATCCTACTTGCACACACGTGTGAGTTTACCCACATAAGTGGTTAGGTGACCTTTATCCCACTAATGTGGTATCCCCACCTTGAATCACAAGTTCCCTCTAAATGGTTAGGTGACCTTTATCCCATTGAGAGTTTCCAAATGACTCAAGTGTTGTGCAAAAGGATGGTGTTAAACTTGTTTGTCAATAGTTTAGAGATTTCATAATTCTAGTTTTAGAAAACTCTATGTACTTGTATTTGCATCCTTTCAAATACAAGATACCCTATGGTTCTCTTTCAATAAAACTTCTTTTATTTTGAAATCATTAATCCTTTTAATAGTCACTTAATGATTAGGAACCAAAAATTCAGCTTGTTATGATAATTTATTTAGATTGTTATGCATATCCATATATCAAACAATCAACATAAAATGAATAATCAAAAACGCATATTTCATACAACCACATGTGCATAACCATAGCCACTAAGTTGACTACACTTGTTTGCCATCACAAGTGTTGTCATAAGGTCTTTCCTAAGGGTTAACAATGACACATCATATGTGTCCATGAACTCCCACTTGATTCCACATCCAAATGCTTCAAGTGTTCATGTCTTTGATGTCCAACTTTGGGTCTTGATCTTGTGCATCTTCCTTCTACAAAATTGTATCCTAATACATTTTTCTAATAAAAGAAATGCACCTATTCTATTTATTACATAACCAAATGAATAAATAATTACAACCCAAATAATAAACATAAATATTATAACCCAATTGAATGAATAAAACCAACCATTCCAATCATCCAAATCAAAAGGCCCAAAGCTAGGTTATGCACACTAACATCCATTGATCATATCATCCAAACATATAATGAAACCCCACTTAAAACCACCAAATTTCAGCCAACATAAACTGAAATTTTGGGTTTTAAACATTGTCCAAACAATCAACATTTCATATTTCATAATATATATATCTTTCAAGATCTAATCACTAGCATGTGTGATATGACCTTGAAAGTTTGGGGAATCATTCATACAAAATATAGCAGCCCAAAATCAGCCTTAATAAGTTGATAATACTTCTTTAAAACCGATTTTAAAGACTAAGAACAAGCAAGTTATCCACATAACCGGCTCTTGATGCCATTGATGGGTTTGTTAGAACACAAAAAAACGTAGTTTAACTATTTAAACTTTCTGAAAACGCAGCGGAAGTATAGCATTATAACATTGTTTATAATCTGAAATTTCATGTTCTTAATGATGTTTTAAGATGGAGAAACAAACCCAAATCAAAAGGGATCTTTTGTATGTGAATAAGCATGCTATGTATACATAAAACAACATAATATGACAGTCATAAACAAGCTGCCATATTCTACCTTTTCAGCAGCAAATATTTAGATGTAGAGGATGATTTGATCAAGAAGAATGACCAAGGCACCAAAGGAGGTCCTCTCAAGCTTGTATACCCACAAGTCCTTCCAAAACACCAAGCTTGTTAGGAGAGCAACACCAAAAGAAACCTCTTCTTCTTGCTCTTTCAAAAACGAAATTTCAGCCCCAAAAATGCTTCAAGATTTCGAATTCTACCAGCCAAGTAGAGAGAGTTTTGCACTTGAATGTTAGAGAGAAAAATATATAAACTCAATGGAGTGTTCAAGTCACTTAAGTCTTGTTAGTTTCCAAGACAAAAGGTATCATGAAAACCCCAAGGGGCAGCCGTAGGTTCTCTTTAAAATTGGTTTCCCCCCAATTTGATTTTTAACCTTTTTCACTCTCTTAGTCATTAGTTTTTATAAAATCAAAACCCCTTTTAATTTTATAATACTAATAGACTATCATTTGTTATTATTCAACTATCTTAAATAATATGACAAATGATTTCTCTTTAACAAATTATCCATATAGTTTGTTTTATTCCAAATGCAATGTTTTAGAAAACCCATTTCCTAAATTGGTGTCAATATTTAATTGTTTGATCTCATCAACAATTAAATATCAATTGGTGTTTGTTAACTTGTTATTGGGTATAACCCGACTTGGATCATAACGTACTAACCACATTAATCTTGTATGTGTCTTGGGCATATAAGATCCAACAGTTTTGGTGGTGGCGCTCTTACCACTCCCTTTCCCTTTCCCCTAACATGCCCCTTACCCTTGGCAACATTTGCCTTGGGTGTGGGGTGAGGCCTCTTCTTGTTCCCACCTTCATTGATGGTAAGAACGGCTAAAACCCTTTTACCAATGGCCGCCTCGGCAGTTTTGAGCATAGAGTGAAGCTCACTTATGTTCTTGACCCACCCGTTCATGTTATAATTCATGACAAAGTTGTCAAACCTTTTTGACAAAGAGTTGAGGATCAAATATGTAGACAACTCTTTCAAGACGGGATAATTCAGCCTTTCGAGGCAGTCGATGTGGCTTTTCATCTTAAGAACATAAGATGAAACATTTTGGGTGTCATCCATACGACATGCATGGAGTGCTCAAACCGTTTCGAAGCGCTCTACCCTTGCTTGTTGCTGGAACGTTTCCTTCAACTGGGTTATCATGTCGTATGCTCCATGATGTTCATACTCCTTGAATCTCAGGTGACTACCCTGCATAACAGGGTCAATGATCAGCAACTTGAGATTTCTTATCCCAGGGAAAAACTAGCTGGGAGACCTTTAAGGAGAGCTCAACCAGGAACACAAGAAGCTATGAATGTGATTGACCTAACTCCTAGCTCACCTATGCAAGAGGGTGATGCTACCAAAAAGGGAGAGAAAGTCATTACAGTCACATAACCTATGAGTTCTTCAAGGAGTATGGACATTGAGGACTCACCATCCTCACTTGCAATTGTGCATACTCAGCAACTTCCTCAAGTTCACATTGATGTGGACTCTCTAGACTCCTTCATTCAGAGTCTCTTTGAGGAAGGCATTCCAAGGGCTATAACATACCCACCCCAAGGAACTTCAAACTACATTATTGGGTGGAGGTATGATGCTAAGAGAAGAGCCGTTATTCTTCAATGAGTTCAAGGGCAGCAAGAGGTGTTCAATTTTCAAACCTTGAACTACTATGAAGTTCATAACCTGATCAACATGCCACTTGTCAACCCAAGTCAATTTAGACAAGCTGACAGGCTGGAACAAAGGATTCAAGACAGAATTACTGAAGAGTTCAGTCTAAGAAGGAGACAAATGCAATCAGGTAATGTCAAAGGTCAACTGGATGTTGAATCAGACCCTGAGATTAGCTTCAAAGGGAAAATCTTGGCTGAAGGCCCAATAATAGAGCCTGAGAGCCCTGTCACACCAACAACTACTTTAGAAATTCATCCTCTCAGTGAAACACCTGTTGGTGAAGGTGTATCACAACCTCTCTCTTGCCAGAGCTTGGATACTACACCAAACAATGAAGGCCAAAGCTCTCTCCACCCTGTGTCACAAAGGTCTGTGGGTGACAAAGGGAAAAGGATTCTAACTCCTGAGGAGGTTGAGGAGGAGGAGAGAGAGAGAAAGAGGAAGCTAAGGGGAGAAAGTTCCTCTGGGTCTTCAGGCTTCATGCAAGCTGCAATCAAGGCTACCCCCGACCAAACACTCAAGATGATGTGTTGAGGGCAGTCATGATTACTTACCTGCAGCCCAGGAACTTTGACATAGATGAGATTATATCTCTCCCCTTAGAGGAACTAAATGAAATGGTTGACATGGAAGTGTTAAGAGAGATGAAGAAAGCAGAGGATGCAAGGCTACTTCTCCAAATCAAATAGGAGAAGAGACAGAAAAAATTATACAAGCATGTTCCTACTCTCTCCCCAGTTGAAGAAAGCCCTGTGCAAGAGACTGTGGCAGCTACACAATAACCTCTGGTAGACAAGAAACAGATAGGAAAAACATGATCAACTACCTGAGTGCCACAAGTCTCTACTAGGCATCAGCACTTCTTCCCTTGTCCTTTGAGTACATTGAGTTTGAGTATCTCAAACAGCTTGAACTTCAAGTGCTCAAAGAACAAAAGGAAACAAAAAGAAAGATGAGGGAAGAGGCTGCAAAGTCAAGAGCCATTATCCAAAAGAGCATGAAGAAGTCTGCTGACAGACAAAGGATCATGAGCTTCTTGAAACTATATGAATTCTTCGGAAGGAGACTTGGCCCTACGTCTCTATCCACAATGGATGAGCACATCAGGTTAATAAAGCAGAAGATCAAAAGTGGAGAGCAAATTGACTTACACTCCCTTCCAAGTCAAGCTCCTCCTGAAGTGGAGGTTAAGGTTTAGCAACCTGAGACAACACAACCTCGACCTCCTACTGAGCCTCAGCAAACTTCATCTTCTGATCCACAGCAGGGTCAAACTCCCTCTCCCTCTAAACCTGTAAGGGATGAACATCCAATTGAGCAAGACAAAACTGATCAACAAGGTGCTGCAGACCAGCCTTCTAAGTTAAAGTCCTCAAAGAGGAGGAAAAGGATGGCTTCTAAACCAAAGTCAAAGAAGAAAAAGAAGCCTGAATCTTCCACCTCTACACCTCAGGCTGAGTCAGACCAACCTAAGGAAGTGCATGAAGAGGCAGCCCAATCAACTCCAATCCAAGTGGCTCCTCTTGCAGCTGAGAGACCCATCTTATCCTGGATCTTCACAACTAATCCAGAGAGATGACATGTGATCAGAGATCAAGGTGGTGAAGATGTCTACACATGGAAAGACTTATTCAACCTACCTCTGCATGATCTCTTTGAGATGAGAAGATACTATGAGAGTCTAAGTGATCCTGACCACCTAAAGATCTTCAAATGTTTTGGTAGCATCAGCCTACGGGGAGTTTGTAAGGATTCCTATAAGTCTGATGCAGCAAAAACATCCAAAGTTTCTCTACATGCATCCATTGAAGAACATATGTAGAAATGCTTTGGAAGTTTTACACCTTACATTTGAAATATTCTAAGTGTAAAATCTTCTGAAGCTAAGACCAACATCTTCTGAAGCCAAAAGTGAAGTCTTCAGAAGCTTCAAAGACAAAGTCTTTCGAGGCCAAAGAGTGAAGAGAGATTTCTTCCGAAGACTTTTAGAGACATGCTTTTATCTGATGTACTTTACCATAAAACTGAAGCACCTTTCCGCTGCAACTCTGTTTAGTCACCAACTTACATTAGTTGGTGAAAAGGTCCATGCTTTTGGTAACTGTACATTGAGGTCTTGAGTCTGTGCTTTCTACTTTATGTACTTCTATCCTTTTTGTAATATATTAGGATGTGAGCTATGGCATGTTATATTCAAGTTGGGATCCTCAATAGGTATTCTGGTTGTCTTGTATTGAGCAGCTTGATCAGCCAAGAGTGACACAGGGATGTATGGTCCTTTGAAAATTGATATCCAGTAGTCAGGATCTACACCTGTAATATAATTTCTAAACTGTATTTTCTGTTGCTTAAACTCATATTTGTGTTTAAGCATAGGCGGTTTAGATGCATGATGAAGTTCAAAAAAGTTAAATGAATACATTGTAATAAACTTGTTTTAGATTGTTAGAATAAGTATTAGATTAATTTATTAAAATCCAAGTTGTCCAAACAGTCTAACTTTTGCATATTTTATTGGATCTGATGAATAGTAGCAGTTTGTTCGTTTAAGGGAACAATCTAAGAATTACTATTCTAACTATTCTGTTACCTTTAATGTCAAAGGTTTATGATATTGATGATGTTTTTGTTCTGATTTTTTAGTAGAATACGTTGTTCTTCGTTATGTTCTTGGTTCAGTACAAATGAACAGTGAATTACTCGATGTTTCAAGAGGATTTCAGCATGAATACATGTTAGAAGTTGATGAACTTGCCAACAGTAATTCAATCACCTGTTCAATCGATTTTCGTTCAGATTTGGGCAGATTTGAGACGAATCCGAGAGCTAAAGCTCTAATACCAGTTGATTGGGTATTGAGAATGAGATTCTCAGTTGATGTGAATCAACTAGGACCGAATATGATGATTGAGTCAGTAATTATATTTTGGAATGATATAAACACAGATCATTGGATGCTTGAAATACTCATAAATGCTTTGTATTAGTGGTGGTGTAAAGTTACAATGAATGCTAGGATTTTAGCATTAAACAATAACAAGACACCTCTGAAACATATGATTATTGAAGATTCTGATATTCTAATTGTCCAATATACCCAAAAGTAGGGTTTTCTATTCTATTTATAGGCTGACAAAATGCCTTTACAATATGACTAAACTACGCCAGTACTTGTTGGGTTTTGTAACATGTAAATCAAAGCTACTTTAACCATTTAAACTATAAAAACACAGTGGATATAAGGTTTGAACATATTTTTAACAATCTGAAAAATGAACCATTTTAAACCATAAACAAAACCCAAGAACAAGGGTCATTTATATATGTGACATAGAATGCTATCAAAACCAAAACAACAACCATGGTGTTCATAGAAACAACCTCTCAAGCACAAGATGTTGTAGATGGATGAGATGAAGATGATGATGTTCTTGAATGTCTAGCCTCCAAAATGGGAGTCCTCAAGCTTGTATACCCACAAGCCTTAGCAAACACCTAATCTTGTTAGGTAGAAGAACACCAAAAACCAAGACCTTGTTCTTGAAAATCCAAATAGCCAAGCCAAAACCCAATTTTTCAGCCTTTAAAAACCAAAAATGCAGCCAAAGAAGAGAGGAAATGAACTTGCTCTTGTGTGTGTTAGAGAGAGAGAGATTGATGGAAGAGTGCAAGGGAAGTTAAAGTCTTGAAGAAACCAAGACTAAAAGACCCCTCAAAGCCCCATATGGGGCGGCCGAAACATGGTTTAAAAATGGGTTCCCCACATTTGAAACTTTTATAAAATTGCACTCTTTCAACCCTTAGTTTATAAAATTAAAACCTATTTTAATTTTATAACATTAACGCACTTTTATTTGTTATTATTTAACCAACATAAATAATGAAACAAATAATTTCTCATGAACAAATTATCCATATAATGTTGTTCTATCACAAAAGCAATGTTTTAGAAAACCCATTTTCTAAATAGGTGTCAATATTTATTTGTATGATCTCATCAACAAATAAATATTTATTGGTGTTTGTTTGGCTTATGGATCATAACGAACTAACCACATCAATCTTCTATGTGTCTTGGGCATACAAGATCCAACAATCTCACACTTGCACAAGATTCATAGAAGATTGATGCAAGCAGTAAATACCGTCTAACAACGGTTTACTACCCTTAATACGTATGACAAAGTGCCATTCAATAACATCATCCCCTTCAAGTACCTCACTCGAAATGTTTTAGGTGAATGAATCATCTATCCTTTTGTCACAAGTGTCATGTTAAATCCCAGAGACACGAAATGATCATTCTTCATTGATTTAACTTTATCAGGCCTTAGACGTCTTACTCTCAACGAATAAGAGGGACAAATCCCGTCTTGACTACATACGCCTCTCACAATTACCTTATATCACACCTGAAGTCAGACATATGTACTACCATGTTTCAGAACAGCGAAGAACTAAAGTCATAGTATAATATTCGGTAAATATCAAGACCAAATATGTATATCAGGTCAGAGGATACCAAATGATGTTCGCCTTTATTTAAAATTACTTATGATCAATCAGGAAGATTCCATGTAGTAATATTTGAGATGCAGGTAAGTCCAATATTTGTATCCCACAAATATCTATGAACTTTGGTAGCAACCTTTTGCTCTATATTCATCCATATGAATATCTACCAATCCAGGTTCATAATAGTCTTACCTTCATATTTTGTTCCCACAAGTATGAACGACTATTAACGTTTTGAGTAAATGATTTACTCATGGATTTTAAACATGAAAAATAGGAATATTACTTGAAACACTATAACCAAATAATTTATTCAAGGGATAAAGGGTTACCATATCTAAATAAAAAATTAAAGATCATATCCAGTCACTAGAATATTGAAGTCCCATGGCACAAGTACGACTTTCATGCTTTGCCTTTTCAAGAAGCTTCGTGAGTGGATCCGCAATGTTTAGATCCGTGTGAACTTTGCGAATACATTTCTTTCCCTTTTCAACTTCATCCCTTATGTAGTTGAATCTCCGTTCAATGTGCCTAGTCTTTTGATGTGCACGGGGTTCCTTGATTCGAGCAATCGCACCCTCGTTATCACAAAGAATTTCTAGGGGGTCCTGAATGGAAGGGACCACCCCTAGATCGGCAATGAATTTCTTTAACCATGTAGCTTCCTGAGGTACTAATGAAGGGGCGATGTATTCTGACTCTGTACTTGACAATGCCACCACATCTTGCTTAGAGCTCTTCCAAGAAATTGCTCCTCCATTCAAGATGAAAATGTAACCCGATTGTGATCGTGAATCATCCCGATCAGTTTGGAAACTCGCATCCGTGTAACCCTTTACTACGAGTTCCTCCTCACCAGATCCATAGATTAGGAACACATCTTTGGTCCTCCTTAGGTACTTAAGTATGTTCTTAACAGCCATCCAATGACTGTTCCCAGGATTTTGTTGGTATCGGCTTGTCATGCTCAAAGCGCATGACACGTCCGGCCTAGTGCATATCATTGCATACATGATGGATCCTATAGCAGACGCATAAGGGATTCCCTTCATTTTGTCTTGCTCATCCTTTGAGCTTGGACATTGAGTCTTACTTAATATCGTTTCTCTTTGAATAGGTACGGTACATTCCTTAGAGTTTTCTATCTTGAACATTTTCAAGATCTTGTCAATGTATGCACTTTGATTTAAACCTATCAACCGCCTTGATCTATTCCTATAGATCTTTATTCCCAAAATATAGGCGGCTTCACCAAGATCCTTAATGGAGAAACAACTTCCAAGCCAGGCTTTTAAACCCTCCAATGCTGGAATGTCATTTCCAAATAGTAAAATGTCATCGACATACAATACTAGGAAAGTGATGATGCTCCCACTAGCTTTCTTGTATACACATGCTTCATCAGCGTTTTTGATGAAGCCATATTTGATAATTTCTTCATCAAAACGGTGATTCCAACTTCTTGATGCTTGTTTCAATCCATAGATTGCTTTCTTTAACTTGCATACTTTGTTAGGATGTTTTTGATCAACAAAACCTTCAGGCTGAACCATATAGACATGTTCCTCAAGATATCAATTTAGAAAAGCAGTTTTGACATCCATTTGCCAAATCTCATAATCATAATGAGCAGTTATGGCAAATAATATCCTAATAGACTTTAGCATTGCAACCGGTGAGAAAGTCTCATCATAATCAACCCTTGAGTTTGAGTGAAACCTTTTGCTACAAGTCTAGCTTTATAAGTATCCAAGTTTCCATGCATATCGGTTTTCTTCGTGAAAACCCACTTACTTCCAACTATCTTGGAGTTAAGAGGTGGTTCAACCAAGTCCCATACTTGTTTGTCATACATAGATTGCATCTCAACGTTCATGTTTCAAGCCATTTGTCACAATCCAAATTGGACATTGCATCACGATAGGTGGTTGGTTCAGCGGAATCTACCACATAGCATCCATCTACAAAAAATCCATATCTTTCAGGTGGATTACTAATTCTACCAGATCTGTGAACGTTTTGTGTATATTGATCAACCATTTGATCATTCTCAACATCCTTATGTTGAGTGCCACTGTTAACAAAACGTGTATCGGTTTGTGGTTCTTGATCCTCCTCAAGATCCATAGTTCTACTGCTAGTTCCTTCCGTAAGGAACTTAGCTTCTAAGAACTCAGCCTTCTTGGCAACAAACTCCTTTTGTTCCAATGGATCATAGAAATAATATTCCATAGAATCTCTAGGATATCCAATGAAGATACACTTAGTGGAACGGCTTTCTAACTTGTTTGAGGTAAGAGTCGTAACATAAGCCTCATAACCCCATACCTTTAAATATGATAGTGATGGAACCCTTCCATGCCATAGTTCAAAAGGTGTCGTTTCCACTTTCTTGGTTGGGGCCATATTCAAGATACGGGCCGCAGAGAGCAAAACGAAACCGCAAAATGATAGAGGCAATGAGCTTCTAGCCATCATAGATCGAACCATATCTAATAGAGTTCGATTTCTCCTCTCGGACACACCATTGTGTAGTGGTGTTCCAGGTGGAGATAGTCGTGAGACAATACCACAATTTCTAAGATGATCTCTGAAAGCATCACTTAGGTATTCACCTCCTCTATCGGTGCGGAGAATTTTTATTTTCTTGTTGAGTTGATTTTCTACTTCATTTTGGAAGATTTTGGACATTTCAAAAGCTTCATCTTTGTGTCTTAACAAGTACACATAACCATATCGACTATAGTCGTCGGTAAAGGTAATGAAATATCTTTCATGGTACCTAATCATTGGCTTAAAAGGACCACATACATCCGAATGTATGATGCCTAATAAATCTTTTGCCCTTTCGGATTTGCCACTAAAAGGTGCCTTAGTCATTTTTCCTTGTAAGCAAGATTCACATACATCAAATAAATCATATTCACTTGCTTTTAAAAGACCATTCTTTTGAAGTGTTTGTATGCGCTTCTTGTTTATATGACCAAGACGGCAATGCCAAAGATAGGTATCACTCAAATCCAATTTGAGTTTCTTAGTGGTGGTTTGGTACAATGAGCTATCATATAATGTGTTTTCAAGAACTAATTCATAAATACCATTAATAGGAATAGCTTTAAAATAAAATATGCCATTTAAAGAAACATGAATTTCATTTTCAATAAATGTCAAAACATAACCATATTGTCTTAATGGCAATAGAAATAATGTTCCTAGTCAAACTAGGAGCATACAAAATATTGTTCAAAATTGCTTCCAAACCATTTGGAAGCTTCAAGATGTAGTCCCCTCGGCCTTCAACATGAACTTTTGCCCCATTCCCCATGTAGAGGCTAACATCCCCTTTCTTGAAGTCCTTACTTCTTTTGAACCCCTACAATAAGTTGAAAATGTGAGTTCCACATTCGGTATCCAATACCCATGTGTTAGAGGATATTAAATTTAGATCAATATGAATCATGAAAATTGTACCTAAGGTTTGCCCGGCATCCCTTTTAGCTTGCAACTCTTTGAGATGGACTGGGCAATTTCTTGCCCAATGTCCTATCTCCCCACACTCAAAGCATGGGTCATTCGAAGCAACCTTTTGCTTCTTCTCCGCTGGTTTTGGTGGTGGTGCTTTTACCACTCCCTTTCCTTTTCCCCTAACGTGCCCCTTACCCTTGGCAACATTTGCCTTGGGTGCGGGGTGAGGCCTCTTCTTGTTCCCACCCTCATTGATGGAGAGAGCGGGTAAAACCCTTTTACCCATGGCCGCCTTGGCAGTTTTAAGCATAGAGTGAAGTTCACTTATGTTCTAGTCCCACCCGTTCATGTTATAATTCATGACAATGTTCTCAAACCTTTTTGACAAAGAGTTGAGGATCAAATCCGTAGCCAACTCTTTCAAGACGGGACAATTCAGCCTTTCAAGGCGGTCGATGTGGCTTTTCATCTTAAGTACATAAGATGAAACAGATTGGGTGTCATCCAAACGACAAGCATGGAGTGCTCGAACCGTTTCGAAGTGCTCTACCCTTGCTTGTTGTTGGAACGTTTCCTTCAACTGGGTTATCATGTCGTATGCTCCATGATGTTCATACCCATTTTGGATGCTAGACATTCAAGAACATCATCATTTTCATCTCATCCATCTAAATGTTGGATCTTGTATGCCCAAGACACATACAAGATTGATGTGGTTAGTACGTTATGATCCAAGTCAGGTCATACCCAATAACAAGCCAAACAAACACCAATAAATATTTATTTGTTGATGAGATCATACAAATAAATATTGACACTTATTTAGAAAATGGGTTTTCTAAAACATTGCTTTTGTGATAAAACAACATTATATGGATAATTTGTTCATGAGAAATTATATGTTTCATTATTTAAGTTGGTTAAATAATAACAAATAAAAGTGTGTTAATGTTATAAAATTAAAATAGGTTTTAATTTTATAAACTAAGGGTTGAAAGAGTACAGTTTTATAAAAGTTTCAAAATGGGGGGGAAACCATTTTTAAACCATGTTTCGGCCGCCTCATGTGGGGCCTTGAGGGGTCTTTTAGTCTTGGTTTCTTCAAGACTTTAACTTCCCTTGCACTCTTCCATCAATCTCTCTCTAACACACACAAGAGCAAGTTCATTTCCTCTCTTCTTTGGCTGCATTTTCGATTTTTAAAAGCTGAAAAATTGGGTTTTGGCTTGGCTATTTCGGATTTGCAAGAAGAAGGTCTTGAGTTTTGGTGTTCTTCTACCTAACAAGATTAGGTGTTTGCTAAGGCTTGTGGGTATACAAGCTTGAGGACTCCCATTTTGGAGGCTAGACATTCAAGAACATCATTATCTTCATCTCATCCATCTACAACAAAACAGCCCCTAATGGGTTGAAAAAGTCCATGAAAACTAACTTTTCAAGAATTTTTGAAGCACATATTCCACATATTCGGCTCTGATACCATTGTTGGGTTTTGTAACATGTAAATCAAAGCTAGTTTAACCATTTAATCTATAAAAACGCAGCGGATGTAAGGTTTAAACATGTTGTTAACAATCTGAAAAATGAACCATTTTAAACCATAAACAAAACCCAAGAACAAGGATCATTTATATATGTTAAATAGAATACTATCAAAACCAAAACAACAACCATAGAGTGTTCATAGAAACAACCTTTCAAGCACAAGATGTTGTAGATGGATGAGATGAAGATGATGATGTTCTTGAATGTCTAGCCTCCAAAATGGGAGTCCTCAAGCTTGTATACCCAAAAGCCTTAGCAAACACCTAATCTTGTTAGGTAGAAGAACAGCAAAAGTACTATACATTAGGAAACTAGTCTAAGTATTCATCACCATTTTCTTCTATTCATCTGCATCAACTAATACGGATGTGTTGATCTTCATTAGCATTTCTTTTTCTTCTTTAGCATTAGTGTTTGGTTTTCATCATTGACATTTGCGGATGAACAAACACTTATGCGCTTTTGTTGTTGAGCATCCGCATTAGTAAATGCGGATGTGCAAATACTTGGCAACACTTGTTCGGTTGTCCGCATTTGTTAACACGGAAGAACAAACACTTATCAGCATTTGTTCCATGGTCATCCGCATGAACTAATGCGGATAGCTGATACTTTTCTTCTTCTTTGTTGCGGATTCTTCATCCGCATATCTTCTTGGACTTGGGGAGAATTATAGCAGAACAACCATCAACCACCAATTGGCAGGTATGACCCTTTCAGGGTTCAAAAGGGAGTGTGCTCATTCAAAGTCACATTGGCTGACTTCTCAACTACTCTAGTTTTGAGATTGTATGCTCTATAAGCCTTAGCTTGATAAGAGTATCCAATATAATGTCAATCATCTGATTTATCATCAAATTTGGCTATTTGGTCTTTTGTGTGCAAGGACATCCAAATGACCTGAGAACACCAATAAAAGGTTTTCTCTTATGCCAATGTTCATAAGGAGTCTTACCTTGAGTCTTAATAACTAAAACTCTATTTTGCATATAGTAAGCAGTGTTTATTGCCACTGCCCAAAAGGTGATGGGTAGTTTAGAGTCAGACAACATAGGTCTTACAGCTTCAATTAGTGTCCTGTTTCTCCTCTCAGCAAACACCATTTTGCTGAGGAGTCCTGGGAGCACTATATTGTATTGAAATACTATTTTCATTAAAAAATGTATCAAGGATTTGGTTCTTGAATTTAGTTCCCTGATCACATCTTATGGTCTTGACCTTATGATCACATTGATTCTCAATCTTTAAGATGAAATTCTTTAGGAACTCGAGGGTCTCATCCTTAGGTCGAAGAAAGAAGACCCAAGTGAAGCTTGTAAAGTTATCTATGATCACCAAACAGTAACAGGTCCTTCCTAGACTCATTACATTGAGGGGGCCAAAGAGATCCATATGTAATAAGTGTAGGGGAGTAGTGACATAGTTTTTTTCCTTTGGCTTGTGAGATACTTTGCGTTGCTTCCCTTTGAGGCATGCAACACAGTGATCATCATTTGTAAACACTTTCTTTGGCATTCTAGTTACCAAATCATTCTTAATATATTTATTCATGTTTTTAAAGTTTACATGGCACATTCTTTTATGCCAGAGGAAAGATTTATCACTATTGGCTTTAGATGGAAAGCATGAAACTTCTCCTGAGGGAGATGTTTCTTGCAAGTCTATCTTGTACATGTTCCCTCTCCTAGGGGCTCAGAGCAATATATGCTCTTGAGGAATTACAACCCTGGCTTGAGAACAATGCACTGATGCTCGGTAAAAAGCATGTTGTGTCTGTGATCACAAAATTGAGATACACTTAGAAGATTGTATACAACCTCCCTAACAAAATTTACCCTTTCAGTGCTGAGCATACCATTTGTGACCCTGCCTCTTCCAGTAATGTAACCTCCAACATCTCCTCTAAAAGCAACCGACCCTCCATCAATTTTCTCAAGATTTTGGAGTAGTGACCCTTTCCTGTCATGTGCCTGGAACAACAACTATCAATGATCCATATATTCTTGTTTGTCTTGAGCTGTTCCTGCACAAATGAGATGGTTAGTTACATTTGAAAATCCAAGCCTTGTTGGTATTGGGCTCATCAAAAGAAGTTGAAGACAATACAACAGTAATTAATCATAAAGTCAGATTTGGAGGATCATTTGCTGATGTTGATGAAGAACTTTCAGTCACATGGTCTTTCTTTGTCTTCCACACCACCTTTGGAAGCTTAGCTTCAATGGTTCGGAAGTTTCGGCAACTTTGGATGTTTTAGAGACTGGACCTTTAGAAGATCTTGCTAACACTACAGCAGGCTTCAGTACTTCGGAAGTATTCCTTTCTTCCGAGACCAACTTTTCTTCCGAAGGCAAGTTATCACTTGTCTTCTTCTTTATTCTTGAACTTCTGAAAGGAAAAGATTTTCCTTTCGAAGCTTGCTTCTCCTTCAAACTCTTAGAAGTGTCTTTCTTGGTCATGTGGACAATACCTTTTGGATTGTAGAGGCAATCCTTAGCAAGATGGGAAGTACTACCATACATAACACAATCCAATTTCTTCTTTTAAGAGTCTTCCTTTGAGAACAAAGCTAAACTTGATCACTTTCCTTCTTCATCTTCATCTTTGCAGATGATGTGTAAATTATTTTAGGGTGAGAACTACCTTTGGAGCTAGATGGTTAAGGTTGTGTAGCAGTGGTACGCAACTGATCAGCCTTCTTCATGATGATGGGATGGTTTGAACATGAACTAGAAATCCTGGTTCTAGAGTTCAAATTTGAGTTTTCAGCCTTAACCACTTCAAAACCTCATAGATAAAAACTTGTTGCTGCATAGAGTTGAAAGTGGCTTTGATCTCTTGAGCCTTCTTGGACTTTCTTTTGGCCTTCCTGATCAAGTTCTTCCTTGTAGACTTGGTCATCCCAATTTCTTTTCTCTTCTCAGGAGAATAGTGACCCTTCTTAGGATGGTCCTCAGTAGAACATTACTTCCATAACTATCTCCTCTTCATCCTTTTCACTCATGGGGTCTATGAGGGGAAGCTCATGTTGACAAGTTTCACACCTAGGAGATCTTATAGACAAGATTGTGTGTGGAGGAGCTATCTCAGTAGATCCCAGTCCTTGCTTATTCTGATAACAAACGTTTTCATGCAAAGATAAGGATATAATGTTCTTGAAGGTCTCTACTTTAAAAACACATTTTTCTGCCCTGGCTTTGCTAATCACAAGCTCAGCCTGGCATTCAGTTAACTTAGTGATGAGATCTTTGATTTGAGTCCTGTAATTGGTGTTCTCATGTTCAAGAGTTGAAACGGGTTTCTCTAGATCTTTTATTATACGTTTGTAATCATTTTCAACTCTTTTGAAATCATATTTTAAGATATTCAAGGACTCAAGATGAGTTCTCATCTCTAAGATGTAGGACATGTATCTGTTAACTTTAGCAATACATTCAGGTGTACAGAGATGTTCTAATACCTTGGCTTCATCATGGTCATCCATCAGTGCTTGATTTGGAGATACATCCTCCACCTGAAAGCTCCTGTCAAAGCCTCCTTCTTCAACAACAACTGCAGCTTGTTGCTTTGACTTCTCATTCTGGGTGGCTTATTAAGTGTAGTTTGGTCTGGTTTCTGCTTGGCTACCATTTCTTCTAGGTGCCTTGCACACTCAAGAAAAGTGTGCCATTTGGTTACATTTGTAACACTTCACTTTGATTTTATCCAGGCCAAAATTTCCAGTGGCTGCATTGCTTAGAAACTTTCTTCCTGTCCTCTTCTTGAAGTTCTTCGCTTTGTGAATGAGAAGAGCCATTTGTTGAACTATCTGCATGTACTCCAAATTATCTGGATGGATGCAGTCAAGATGTTTAAGGGTGAAGAGAAAGTTGCTAGTACTTTCATCAACAGACACAAAATTATGATAAGAGCTTGCCTCTTGGAATGAACTTCCTTGAGTGTAACTCTCCCTTGGTGTCTCCGGGAAGGTGATGAAAGGACCCTTTTATGAGTTGTCAGGGTAGCAGATAAAATAATGTTGTGGTTCTCTACAATCCCTTTCAACCACATGAAGGGCTGAACTCAGTTGATTGATGAAGTTACTAGATGGATATTTCATGTTGATCTCCATCTAATATCCATTAAGTATGCCATACAACTTTGTAAGAGTGAGAGTCTTAAGGTTCACAGTTGTCTTGTAACAACACAATAATGTGTCCATTGTCTAGGAAGAGCAGACATGAACTTCCTCATAATGTCTCTATTTTCAAGAGTTACTCCACTATCCATTAGAATATCCACAATCTTAACATACCTGAAGTATTGTTGAGTCATGGTTTCAACTGCTATAAAGGTGATGTTTTCAAACTGCTGCTTAAGTAGGTCCTTATTGTTTTCTTTTGCTTCAGTAGACCCCTCATACATGAGCTTCAGTGCATCCCATATCTGCTTAGCAGTTTTGCACTTCATGAATTCCTTGTATACCGAATTTGGAAGAGCAGTTTTGAGGGCAGTCATGGCTTTCTGATCTATGTCTATTCTTTTTCTATCTTCTTCTAAATAGTCAGCCACCTCCTTTTGAATCATACCACCTCCAGCAGCTGCTGAAGAGGTGCTTGGTATGTGAGGTCCAGAGATAAGAGATTCCCACATCCTGGAGTCTTGTGACTTGATAAAGCCTTCCACTCTTTGACACCAAGTATCAAAGTCTTCAGGAGTGATCAGTGGGGACTTTGTCATGATTTCGGTTTCCTTCTCAGCCTTTGTGAGAGCTGCCATTTGAGTTGTTAAGTGTTTTGTGAGACTGAGAGATCTAAGATGGTGAGATCTTACAATCAAGAGACTGGAATGCTCTGATACCAATTGCAGGACCGTTAAAGGGATGGTCACTTACACTTAGTCTCACAATGAGGAGAGTGTTTAGAATACTTAACAGATCAAATAGGGAACCAGAACTTTTGGTTATGATACTATGAACAGAAACAAGAGATAGAAACTTAAGAACAACAGCAAGTATTTGGTTTTTAAGATTGTAGTATATTGCTTCATAAGTTCTATTACTAGTGTTACAAAAGCATAAGAAATAAGTTACAAGGACTTGAGATACTTTATACTACATCCTACAGCCGGCCATACTTGGAAGGCCAGCAGGATACATTTGATCTAGATAACATAAGATCAATGTAGCGTCAAAAAGCAGATTGCCTTTTTTTTTTTTTTTTTTTTTTTTTTTTTTTTTTTTTGACTACTTACTATGACATGCCATAACTCACATCCTAATATATTACAAAAAGGATAAAAGTACATAAAATAGAAAGTTACACACATAAGACCTCAATGCACAGTTACCAAAAGCATGAACCTTTTCACCAACTTGTATAAGTTGTGAGTTATCAGAGTTGCAGCAGAAAGTGGTCCAGCTTTATGGAAAAGTACATAAGAAAAGCATGTATTAAAAGTCTTTGGAAGAAATTTGTCTTCACTTCATTAGGTTTGGAAGACTTTGTCTTTGAAGCTTCGAAAGACTTCACTTTTGGCTTCAGAAGATGTTGGTCTTGGCTTCGGAAGATGTCATACTTAGAATATTTTCTAGTGAATCAACTTCTACTTTGCATTACGTGCATGCATGCAGGAAGGACTTGTGTTGTTTTGGGTGCATCAGCCTTTCATTAAACCTTACAATATGATTCCTGAATTTGATTTTCCAGGATTTAAAATCCGCTTTGGTTTCCAACTTTGGGTGTTGGTATGATAATACACCAAAAGAATTGCTCATTTTAGTTAATGTATTAATTTTCAACTAAAACAAAATTCCTTTTGCAAATGAACTAATTAATAATAAATTCTTAATTATCGAATAATTAAGTTGTTACAGTCATTAATTAGTTAATCCTCTTAATGAGTATTAAAAGTTATATCAAATCGAGGATGATTGTTGATATGTTTTTGCTCAATTGAATTGAACATTTGTTATTATCAATCAATAACACAGATCTACGTATCAAATTAATGAGAATGTAGATTAATGTTAACTGAGCAATGTAACGGTACTCGCTGAACGATAAATCTTGGTTTGATTATTTTAAATTGATTTACACCAATCGTTGAGTATAATGCGATTGTTAGCTCAACTTATATGTTGATCAGTTTGTAGGGTTTGTTAGAACATAAAACCAAGTTTAACCATTTAAACTTTCAGAAAACGCAGCGGATATATAGCTTTAAAACCGATTTTAAAAGCTGAAAAATATGTTCTTTAAGTGACCATACAAGTGTAAAACAAACCCATAATCAAAGGGATCTTTAATATGTGAATGAACAAGCTATGAACATCTATTAAACTACATAAAATCACAGCTACATAGAGCTGTGATTATCTACCTTTATTCAGCTGCAAAGTCGACCAAAAGAGGAGAATAAGATGCAAGAAATCACGGCCAAGACTCCAAGCTAGAAGTCCTCAAGCTTGTATACCCGAAGCTTGTGAAGAACACACCACTCTTGCTAGGGAGAGTTTACCAAAAATCAAAACCAAAAGCCTCAAAACCTGCTGTCCAAGCCGTGGATTAAGAGAAAGACGGAGAGAGTTTTTGGTCTTGTTGCATGTGTGTTGATTGTGAGAATGGGGAGTGATGGATGATCAAAAGACTTGTGTGTTCCAAGGACATAAAGGTCCAATGGGGAGCCCTCAAAGGGGCGGCCAAAGTTCAAATTTTAAGTGGTTTCCCTCTTAAAATTATAACACATAAAATATGTTAACAAGTCTTTTAACTAGATATGTATACAACTAACCCATTTAATTGTATAATCTAGTTACTCCCATTATTAATTTGTAACGTTATCTAACTTATTTAAATAACATTACAAATAACTCATTGAACAAGATATCCTAATAAATTGTTCCATCTCATATGCAACTTATTTAGAAAAACCCATTTTCTAAATTGGTGTTAATATTTAATTGCATGATCATATCATCAATTAAATATTAGTAGGTGTTTTCTAAGCTCGTTATTGGGTATAACCTGACTTGGATCATAACGTACTAACCACATCAATATTCTAAGTGTCTTGGGCACACAGGATCCAACAATCTCCCACTTGCCCAAGATTCATAGAAGATTGATGCAAGCAGTAAATACCGCCTAACAACGGTTTACTACCCTTAATACGCATGACTTATAGCCATTCAATAACATCATCCCTCTCAAGTACCCTACTTGAAATGATTTAGGTGAATCAATCATCTATCCTTTTGTTACAGGTGTCATGTTAAATCCAAGGACACAGAATGATCATTCCTTGTTGATTTAACTTAATCAGGCCTTAGACATCTAACTCTCAACGAATAAGAGGAACAAATTCCATCTTGACTACATACGTTTCTCACAAACACCTCGTGTTACACCTGAACATACCCTTATGTACTGTCCACTATTTCAGGACAGTGAAGAAATAGCTCAAGGTATAAAACTTGGTGAATATCAAAACCCAATATGTATCTCAGGTCTGAGGATACCAAATGATATTCGCCTTTTACTCAAACTTACTTATGATCAATCGATAAGATTCTATGTAGTAAAATTTGAAATGCGGGTTAGTCCAATATTTGTATCCCACAAATATCTATGAACCTTGGTAGCAACCCATTGCTCTATATTCATCCTTATGAATATCAACCAATCCAAGTTCATAATAATCTTACTTTCACACTTGTTCCCACAAGTATGAGCGACTACGGACATTTTAGAGTAAACATTTTACTCATGGATAAAACATGCTAATTTGGAACATTAATTGAAACATTATAACCAAATAATTTTATTCAAATAATAAAGAGTTCCACATATCCAAATACAAAATGTACAGATCAAATCCAATCACTAGAATATCGAAGTCCCATGGCACAAGTATGACATTCATGCTTTGCCTTTTCAAGGAGCTTCGTGAGAGGATCCGCAATGTTTTGATCCGTGTGAACTTTGCGAATACATATCTTTCCCTTTTCAACTTCATCTCGTATGTAGTTGAATCTCCGCTCAATGTGCCTAGTCTTTTGATGAGCACGAGGTTCCTTGATTTGAGCAATCGCACCCTCGTTGTCACAAAAGATCTCTAGGGGTTCCTGAATGGAAGGGACAACCCCTAGATCGGCAATGAATTTCTTCAACCATGCAGCTTCTTGAGCTGCCAATGAGGCGGCGACGTATTCTGATTCTGTAGTTGATAGAGCCACCACATCCTGCTTGGAGCTCTTCCAAGAGACAGCTCCTCCATTCAGAATGAAAATGTATCCCGATTGTGACCGTGAATCGTCACGATCGGTTTGGAAACTCGCATCCGTGTAACCTTTTACAACGAGCTCCTCGTCACCAGATCCATAGATCAGGAACATATCTCTTGTCCTCCTTAGGTACTTAAGTATGTTCTTAACAGCCATCCAATGACTGTTTCCAGGAACTTTCTGGTAACGGCTTGTCATGCTCAAAGCGCATGACACGTCCGGTCGAGTGCATATCATTGCATACATGATGGATCCAATAGCAGATGCATATGGGATTGCCTTCATTTTATCTTGCTCATCCTTTGAGCTTGGACATTGAGTCGTACTCAATATCGTTCCTCTTTGAATAGGTACGATACCTTTCTTAGAGTTCTCCATCTTGAACCTTTTCAAGATCTTATCAATGTATGCACTTTGATTCAAACCAATCAACCGCCTTGATCTATCCCTATAGATCTTTATTCCTAGAATATAGGCGGCTTCACCAAGATCCTTGCTGGAAAAACAACTTCCAAGCCAGGTTTTTACACCTTCCAAGGTTGGAATGTCATTTCCAAATAGTAGTATGTCATCAACATACAATACTAGGAAAGTTACTGTGCTCCCACTAGCCTTCTTATACACACAAGCCTCATCAGCGTTTTTGATGAAGCCAAATTTCTTTACTTCCTCATCAAAACGGTGATTCCAGCTTCTCGATGCTTGTTTCAATCCATAGATTGATTTCTTTAACTTGCATACTTTATTAGGATGTTTTGGATCGACAAAACCTTCAGGCTGAACCATATAGACATCTTCCTCAAGATATCCATTTAGGAAAGCGGTTTTGACATCCATTTGCCAAATCTCATAATCATAATGAGCAGCTATGGCAAACAATATCCTTATAGACTTTAGCATCTCAACAGGTGAGAAGGTTTCATCATAATCAACCCCTTGAGTCTGAGTGAAACCCTTTGCTACAAGTCTAGCTTTATAAGTATCCAAGTTTCCATGCATATCGGTTTTCTTCTTGAAAACCCACTTACTTCCAACTACCTTGGAATTAAGAGGTGGTACAACAAGTTCCCAAACTTGATTGTCATACATGGATTGCATCTCAACGTTCATGGCCTCAAGCCATTTGTCACAATCCATATTGGACACTGCATCATTGTATGTGGTTGGTTCATCTGAATCTACCACATAGCATCCATCCATGAAAAATCCGTATCTTTCAGGTGGATTACTAGTTCTACCACTTCTGCGAACGTTTTGCGTGTATTGATCAACCATTTGATCATCCTCAACATCCTCATGTTGAGTGCTAGTTTCAACCAAACGTGCATCGGGTTGTGGTTCTTGATCCTCCTCAAGATCCACTGTTCTACTGCTAGTTCCTTCCATAAGGAACTTTGCTTCTAAGAACTCACCCTTTCTGGCAACAAACACCTTTTGTTCCAGTGGATCATAGAAATAATATCCCATAGAATCTCTAGGATATCCAATAAAGATACACTTGGTGGATCGGACTTCCAATTTGTTTGGGGTGGGAGTCTTAACATAAGCCTCACAACCCCAGACCCTTAAGTATGATAGGGATGGAACCCTTCCATGCCATATCTCAAAAGGTGTCCTTTCCACCTTTTTGGTTGGGGCCATATTTAGAATACGGGTCGCGGAGAGCAAAGCGAAACCCCAAAATGATAGAGGTAATGTGCTTCTAGCCATCATAGATCGGACCATATCCAATAAGGTTCGATTCCTCCTCTCAGACACACCATTATGTTGTGGTGTTCCAGGTGGAGTGAGTTGTGAGACAATACCACAACTCCTAAGATGATCTTGAAAAACATCACTTAGGTATTCACCTCCTCTATCGGTACGGAGAACTTTAATTGACTTGTTGAGTTGATTTTCAACTTCATTCTTGAAGATTTTGAACATTTCAAAAGCTTCATCTTTGTGCCTTAATAAGTACACATACCCATAGCGACTATAATCGTCGGTAAAGGTAATGAAGTATCTTTCACCATTCCTAGTCATTGGCTTAAAAGGACCACATACATCCGAATGTATGATTCCTAATAAATCTTTTGCCCTTTCGTTAGTTCCACTAAAGGGTGCCTTAGTCATCTTTCCTTGTAAACAAGATTCACAAACATCAAATGAATCACATTCATTTGTTTTTAAAAGACCATTCTTTTGAAGTGTTTGTAAACGTTTCTTGTTTATATGGCCAAGACGACAATGCCAAAGATAGGTATCACTCAAGTCCAACTTGAGTTTCTTGGTGTTAGTTTGGTACAATGAGCTATTTAAAGTACTTTCATGAACCAATTCATAAATACCATTAATGGGATAGCTTTAAAATAGAACATACCATTTAAAGAAACATGAATATCATTTTCAAGAAAGGATAATACATATCCAAATTGTTTTAACAGGGCTACAGAGATAATATTCCTAGTCAAACTAGGAGCATACAAAACATTGTTCAAAATCGCTTCCAAACCATTTGGAAGTTTCAAGATGTAGTCACCACGGGCTTCAACTTGAACTTTAGCCCCATTGCCCATGTAGAGGCTTACATCCCCTTTCTTGAAGTCGCTACTTCTTTTGAACCCCTGCAACAAATTGCAAATGTGAGTTCCACATCCGGTATCTAATACCCATGTGTTAGAGGATATCATGTTTAAATCAATATGGATCATGTATATTGTACCTGAGGTCTGCCCGGCATCCCTCTTTGCTTTCAACTCTTGGAGATGGACAGGACAATTCCTTGCCCAATGTCCAATCTCCCCACACTTGAAGCATGGGTCGTTAGTAGCAACCTTTTGCTTTTTCTCTTGTGGTTTGGGTGGTACCCTTACCACCCCTTTCCCTTTTCCTCAAACGGGTCCCTTACCCTTGGCAACCTTTGCCTTGGGTGCGGGATAAGGCCTTTTCTTGTTCCCACCTTCATTGATGGTGAGAACGGGTAAAACCCTTTTACCCATGGCCGCCTCGGCTGTTTTCAGCATTGAGTGAAGCTCACCAATGCTTTTGTCCCAAGCATTCATGTTGTAGTTCAACACGAATGTCTCGAACTTCTTGGTAAGGCCATTAAGGATCAAATCCAAGGCCAATTCCTTCGAGACGGGACAGTTAAGCCTCTCGAGGCGGTCAATATGACTTTTCATCTTAAGAACATAAGATGAAACAGATTGGTTGTCATCCATACGACATGCATGGAGTGCTCGAACCATTTCGAAGCGCTCAACCCTCGCTTGCTGTTGGAACGTTTCCTTCAGCTGGGTTATCACGTCATAAGCTCCGTGATGTTCATACTCCTTTTGGAGATCCGGAGTCATGCTCGCTAGCATGAGACAAGACACTTGGACGGAGTCCTCAGTGTACTTCAACCAATCGTTGAAGGCCTCCTGATCATCCTCGCTAGGTTGATCGGGGATAGGGTCGTCTAAAACATACGATCTTCTCTCTTGCTTGAGAACGATTCTCAAGTTACGATACCAATCGATGAAGTTGTTATGATTTAGACGTTCCTTTTGGAGGATCGCTCGTAGAGATTGGTTGGACGCGGATGAGTTATCGGAATTATCATTATTTGACGCCATCTACAAAATTTAACAAAGTTTTTAGTATTTTCGATATTGTAATTTTAATAATAAATGCCTTTTAAGGTCTTTTCATATTAAAATCTAGAACCCAACATTACATTTAAATTGTGGTTAGGTGACCTTTATCCCACGTTTTAAATTAATAAGGTGGTCAACGTTTGACGATTGCAACCATTTGCAACTTCTAGAAATATGTGATCGACTTGAAACATCATATGTAAAGTCGGCATGTTAATCCCATCAACACCATTTGGAAACCACATCGTAGGTGATCCATTTGACATGATTTGCAAATCAAGACACCCTACTTACACCCACGTGTGAGTTTGCCAAAACAAGTGGTTAGGTGACCTTTATCCCACAAATAAGGCATTCTCACCTCAAGTCACAAGTTCCCTCAAAATGGTTAGGTGACCTTTATCCCACTAAGAGTTCCCATGTGACTCAAGTGTTGTGTAAAAGGACGGTGTTGATCTTGTTTGTAAAAAAAAGTTTAGAGGTTTCAAAATTCTAGTTTTGAAAACTCTATGTACTTGTATTTGCATGCTTTCAAATACAAGGTACCCTATGGTTCTTTGATTAAAACCTATTTTAATTTTTAAAATCATTAAATCATTTTAATAACCTTTTATTAACTTTTAAGAACCATCAATTTTTAGCTTGATAAGTTTGTTAATGAGTTTGTTATGAATATCCAAATATCAACCAAACAATCAAACAACAAACAATCAACCAAGCATAAACATAAACAACCATATGTGCATATGTGCATAACCATAGCATCTAAAGTGGTCCACACTTGTTTGCCATCACAAGTGTGGTCCATAGGACATTCCTAAGGGTCACAAACAAAGCATATAGAAAACTTCCAAAAGCCTCCCTCTTGAAACCGCATCCAAAATGCTCCATGTTTCTTTCATGACCTTCCTTTGTGCTTCCAATGTGTATGTCTTCATATTACAAGATATAAAGTCCTAATACAAGATATCTAGTAAAATGAAAATACACCTAATCTATTTATTACAACCCAATAATAAATAAATTACATTTGGAACAAAGCACAAACAACAAATAATACAACCCAATTGAATGAATGAATACAACCATCACAAACATCCAAACAATCACAAGGTCAATGGCTAGGTTATGCACTAAAACAAGCATCTATCATATCATCCAAAATATAACCATGAATCCCCTTAAAACCAACGAATTTTCAGCCAACATAAACTGAAAAATTCGGGTTTAGATGTTGTCCAAACAACACAACATATCAACATATATATATCTTTTAAGATTTAATCTTAAGCATGTAAAATATAATCTTGAAAGTTGGGGATTCAACAAAACAGAAACATAGCAGCCCCAAATCAGTTTATATATAGATCATTATCATCCTTTAAAACCTATTTTAAAGGACAAAACAAGCAAGTCATCCACATAACCGGCTCTTGATGCCATTGTAGGGTTTGTTAGAACATAAAACCAAGTTTAACCATTTAAACTTTCAGAAAACGCAGCGGATATATAGCTTTAAAACCGATTTTAAAAGCTGAAAAATATGTTCTTTAAGTGACCATACAACTGTAAAACAAACCCATAATCAAAGGGATCTTTAATATGTGAATGAACAAGCTATGAACATCTATTAAACTACATAAAATCACAGCTACATAGAGCTGTGATTATCTACCTTTATTCAGCTGCAAAGTCGACCAAAAGAGGAGAATAAGATGCAAGAAATCACGGCCAAGACTCCAAGCTAGAAGTCCTCAAGCTTGTATACCCGAAGCTTGTGAAGAACACACCACTCTTGCTAGGGAGAGTTTACCAAAAATCAAAACCAAAAGCCTCAAAACCTGCTGTCCAAGCCGTGGATTAAGAGAAAGATGGAGAGAGTTTTTGGTCTTGTTGCATGTGTGTTGATTGTGAGAATGGGGAGTGATGGATGATCAAAAGACTTGTGTGTTCCAAGGACATAAAGGTCCAATGGGGAGCCCTCAAAGGGGCGGCCAAAGTTCAAATTTTAAGAGGTTTCCCTCTTAAAATTATAACACATAAAATATGTTAACAAGTCTTTTAACTAGATATGTATACAACTAACCCATTTAATTGTATAATCTAGTTACTCCCATTATTAATTTGTAACGTTATCTAACTTATTTAAATAACATTACAAATAACTCATTGAACAAGATATCCTAATAAATTGTTCCATCTCATATGCAACTTATTTAGAAAAACCCATTTTCTAAATTGGTGTTAATATTTAATTGCATGATCATATCATCAATTAAATATTAGTAGGTGTTTTCTAAGCTCGTTATTGGGTATAACCCAACTTGGATCATAACGTACTAACCACATCAATATTCTAAGTGTCTTGGGCACACAGGATCCAACACAGTTCATTCAATAACACCTTTGAATATGAGTTATGAACACTCAAGAGGTTATGAACACTTAAAAGCAATTTTACTCAAAATCAATAGATCAGATCACAAATCCAACAGATCTAATGATATAAACAATTATCAAACAAATCTAGCACCGATAGATCAATCGATCTAAATCAATGAGCACTTGGCTCTGATACCACCTTTGAATCTAAGGATCGCAATCAGGAATTATTAGGTTAGATGGAATCCGAATAATGATCGCGAAATTATTGTTTAATTGTTTGAATATGAATATTGCAATATGAATTAATAATGAAGAACAGAACAATTAAGTGCAATAAATGAACAAACATGATTAGATTCAAAAGTATTTCATTAAAACAAGTTAATGATTACAATTGAACAAATAATAATTGGTAATAATGATTATTGTTTATGGATTCAATTGATGATTTTGGTGTGAATGTTGTTACGGCTGCTAGGGTATGATCGTAAGTTTAGGATCACTAGCAACTAGGGTTTTGTGATTGATTGATGTATTGATGGACGAATTTTATTGTTAGGGTTCGCTATCTAAAGTGTGAGCCTATGCCTTGTATTTAGATGCTCATGAATTTACTATTAGGGTAACAGTAAATTTCTTGCAAACTGTAATATTTTTATCGTGGTAAGAAAGTTACTCTGAGAATATTATGATGTGATATTTTCTGACTGAGTTAAAGTCGTCCGTAGGAGTTGACTTTATGACATCACTCAGTGTTTGACTTGTTGACTTGATGTACTTGGTGAAGTACTTGCAAGTGATGGTCTTCCGCAGATCATTGGTCTTCCGAAGGAATTTTGCCTTCCGTAGGAATCTTCAACTTGGGAGACTTCATCCGTAGCAAGTTGTTCACCAGCAGCAGAGTATCTACGGAAGAGCAAAATGTTAATCCGTAAATGTTTCTTATACTTAGTCAATTTACAAAATTGACTAAGTATGGTGTTAAACCTGCAATCGCACATATAATCAACACAGTCATGGGTTAACTTGTATATACAAAGCATACATTAAGATAATGATATACAAGAGTTTATTATAAAATATGTTTAAAGTTCTAAGCTATATACAATGCATCTAAACCTATCACGACTAGATCCAACGGATTTGATGTAGTCTTAGGGATGGATTGGCTAGCCGCTTATGAGGCCAATATTGTGTGTCGCAAGAAGATGATACGACTTACCACACTCGATGGGGGCTCCGTTACAATTTATCGGGATAGAGTTTGCAAGGTCCTGAGGGTATGTTTGATGATTATGGCCAAGAAGTGTATGAGACGTGATGTCGTGATTATCTAGCCTAGGTGAAGTACATGGATGCGTCAGTGTTGCGGCTGTTAGACGTACCGGTCGTGTGTGATTTCCTTGACGTTTTTCCTGAAGATCTATCAGGGTACCACCTGACCTTGAGATCGAGTTACAAAGCGATCTACTACGTGGTGCTCAACCCGTGGCTAAGGCGCCGTATCGTCTAGTTCCCTTTGAGATGAAGGAATTGATTACTCAGTTGTAGGATTTAATGTATAAGGGTTTCATTCAACTGAGTATCTCTCCATGGGGTCCTCCAGTTCTGTTTGAGAAGAAGAAGGACAATATTATGATGATGTGTATCAACTACCGTGAGTTGAACACGTTGACTGTGAAGAACCGATATCCATTACGAGAATTGATGACTTGATCCATCGGCTTCAATGTGCCATTTGGTTTTCAAGGATAGACTTTAAATCTGGTTACCTATTCAGCTGAAGGTGAAAGAGCAGGATATCCCTAAGACAACTTTCCGCATACGTTATGGACACTACGAGTTACTCGTGATGTCTTACGGTTTAACCAACGCGCTAGCTACTTTTATAGATCTTATGAACCCGGTATGCCAACCGATGTTAGACAGATTAGTGATCGTGTTTATTGACAATATTCTGATCTACTCAAAAAGCAAAGAGGAGAGTTCCCATCACCTTAAAGACGTACTAGAGACACTTAGAAATTAGAAGTTGTACGTGATATTCTGCAAGTGTGCATTTCGGATACAAGAGATCCAATTTCTTGGCCATGTAATTAATCCAAAGGAAATATGGTGGACCCCCCGAAAGTCGAAGTTGTAATGCAATGGAAATCTACAAAGACGCCATCCGAGATCCGTACTTTCTTGGGTTTGGTGGGTTACTACAGGAGATTTACCCAAGATTTCTCTAAGGTAGCTTCTCCATTGATCAAGTTAACTCATAAGGATGTGAAGTTTGAATAGGATCTAGATCAAGAAAGTGCCTTCCAGAAGTTAAAGACAATGGTAACTCAAGCCCCTATTTTGTCGTTACCTATACGGAATAACGACCTAGTGGTGTATTCGGATTCTTTCTATTCAGGCTTAGGTTGCATGTTGATGGAAGGAGGAAAGGTTATAGCCTAAGCATCCTGGCAGTTAACGGTCCATGAAGTCAATTACCCCACTTATGATTTAGAACTTGCGGATATATTGTTTGCATTAAAGATTTCGAGGCACTACTTGTACGGGACCTAGTACACCATCTTCACCAATCACAAGAGCCTAAAGTATTTTTTTGAACAAAAGGATCTTAACATGAGGCAAAAAGGAAGCCATATTTAGGAGTAAATACCTTCGGTGGTAAAATCCAGACTGCTCGGATGTTGATTTCTCACTACGGGAATTTGAGGGGAAGGATTGTGGATGAAGCCAAAAGATTTGGTACTCCATTTATCCTGGTGCTACGAAGATGTATCATGACTTAAAGAAGGAATATTAGTGGTCGGGGATGAAGCGTGATGTGGGGAAGTGTGTGAGTAAGTGCCTAACTTGTTTACGAGTGAAGGCCGAACATCAGAAACCCAACCCAATGGGAAGATCCAACCTTTGGATACTCCCTAATGGAAATAGGAGCACATCACAATGGATTTCATTACGAAGTTGCCCCGCACGATGAGAGGATGCGAGACCATTTCGGTGATTGTCAACCGATTGATGAAAAGCGCTCACTTTCGGCCAATCGGGAGATGTATTTCTCAGAGAGATTGGTGGGTCTGTACATTAAAGAGATTGTAACTCATCATGGTGTGCCAATACCTATTGGTTCTTATAGGGACACTCAGCTCATACCTAACTTTTGGAAGAAATTCCATGACACGATGAGGACGAGGTTACACATCAGTACTACTTATCACCCTCAGACAGATGGTTAGTTAGAAAGAACGACACAAACATTGAAGGATATGCTCAGACCAAGTGTTATTGATTTTGGAGGAAGTTGGGATGAGCACTTACCGTTAGTAGAGTTTTTATATGATAACAGGTATCATGTAGTATTGGTATGATACCTATGAAATGTTATATGGTAGGAAATATAAACACCTATATTTTAGGGAGACATTGGGTAGAAGGAATCGGGAAGTATTGAGGTGATCGAGGCGACGACCAAGAAGTCAGATAAGCTTAATGATCGTCAGAAGTCTTATGCTAATAAGAGGCGAATGCAGGTCGATTTCCAAATTGGTGATAAGGTGATGTTGAAGGTATCTCCCTTGATCATCGCAAGGGTACAGGAGGTGGCCTACCGATTAGAACTACCTGATGAGCTACGTGGGATACATCCGATATTCCATGTGTCTCAATTGAGAAAGTGCTTGGCTGATGATGACATGGTCATGCCACTCGAGGATATCGAGGTGGATGAGCAGTTGAATTATATGGAACAGCCGGTGGTCATTTTAAATACAAAAGAGAGGCGTTTAAGGTATAAAGTGATTCCACTTGTACGAGTATAGTGGAGGCACAGAAAAGGATCTGAGTCTACATGGGAGACTGAGGAGGAGATGAGGTGGCATTATCCGCAGTTATTTGAGTATTGATAGGTTTTGAGGAAGAAACCTAAATAAGAGGGTAGACTTGTAACACCCTGAATGTCCAAGGAAAACAAAAGAAGAAGAACTTCTCGTGCAAAAGAGAGTTCTCGCCCGAGAACACCGGGCGAGAAGATGGGATCTTATAAATGGGTTGGAACACTTGTTTGTCCCCATTTCACGCGAGAAGTGCTGCTACTAGAGAGAGAAAACCGCACTGTGAAGTGAGAAAGTGAAGATTTGAAGTGTTTATGGTATGTAACTCATTTAGTAACTCGTGTTATACACTATGAATGGTATATTGATGAATAAAATGCATGAATGTGTAGTGTTAGTCCTATAAGATCTCTGGAAAGTTGGTTTGGTGTTAGAATATTCAATAGATGAGTTTCTAGCCTCTTTTTATGGAAGTTTTTTACATTTTCGGGCTATCATGCAAACTAAAATGCCTGATTATGCTTGTGACGATGTTTGCATGACCGGTGAAGGGGACAATGCACAAGTTTCACAATGTGAAGAGGCTTAGAACACTTAAGAAATCAAATAAAGAACCTATTTATGATGATAGTAAGAACACAAAGACAGAACAAGAACATGATAATATAGTTTTCAAGAATGATGTATATTGATCTCAAGTTCTTTAACAAGTGTTACAAAGCTTGGTTCTAATGACAAGTACGTGACATACTTTATACTACATCCTACAGACAGCCATACTTTGGAAGCCAGCTGGAAACACTAATCTAGACAACAAGATCAATGTAGAGTCAAAAGGCAGATTTCCTTTTGACTAGTGACTATGACATGCCATAGCTTTCATCCTTATCTATTAAAAATGATAAAAGTACATAGTTGGAAATTTACAGACTCGACACCTTAATCTACAATTAACAAAAGCATGGAATTTTCACCAACTCATGCAAGTCAGTGAGTTTTTTTGAGATGGCAGTGAAAAGGTGTTTCAGCTTTTGTCATAAGCATGTCATAGAAGACATGCCTCGTCTATCTTTGAAAGAAATTAGTCTTGGCTTCAGAGGACTTTGTCTTTGAAGCTTCAGAAGAGTTCGTCTTTGGCTTCAGAAGAATTGGTCATTTGGCTTCAGAAGAATTGGTCATTTGGCTTCAGAAGATTTTATACTTAGCATAATTCACTGAGTTATATCAAATTCTAAAGTAACTTACTTATACTTCACTTGTGCATGCTAAGAGCTCTTTGGTTGCATTAGCCTCTAAGTGTAATCCTTACAAACTCCCCCTAGGCTGATGCTACAAACACTGAAGGAGAACTTTGAAGTTTGATATTTATCAGTTGATAGTCCTCATCAGAATCAAGACCATTCCTATCATCATTAGTTGGTCAGTATTGCTCATACTTTCAAAGTACCTCCTCATGTCATAGAGATAATGCAGAGGAAGGTCAAACATGTTTTAAGATAAATAAATATCTTGACCCCTTTGATCTCTAATGACATACCATCTATCTAGGTTAGAAGTAAATCCCTAAGACAGAAAGGGTCTCTCAACAACAAGAGGCTCTATGATGATTGGACTTTATTGAGCAGCCTCCTCTTGAGCACCCTCTAGATGTTTTGACCTATCCTGAGGTGTAGAGGTGGATGCCTTGGACTTTTTCTTCTTTTCTTGTCCTTTTGGATGGCCATCCTCTTCCTCTTTCTAAACATTAACAGAGAAGGCTGGCCTTCAGTACCAGATGGTTCTTGTTTCTCTTTCTCAGTAGGGTTATTTTCCTTCACAGGTTCAGAAGGAGAAGAATCAAGACCCTGTTGTGGGTCAGAAGATGAAGCTGGCTGTGAAGTAGCACTACATCCTAGTTGAGTTGCCTCTTGTGGTTCAACCTTGACCTCGGCTTTAGGTGCCACCTAACTTGGTGGAGAATGAAACTCAACCAGCTCACCCCTCTTGATTTTCTGCTTGATCACCCTAATATGCTCATCCAAGATGGATAGAGACATTACACCAAATCTATTTCTTAAGAACCTATACAACTTCAAAAAAGCTACCATCTTCTGTCCTTCTAAAGGGCTCCTGCCTGATAGAGGCATGTGGCACTCAGGTAGGTTATCATATTTTGTCTTACTTTTTTTTACCTACCTAAGTTTATTGCTTATTAGCCATAGTGTCAGGATCAGCGATCTCAAGTTTGATGTATTAGGGAGTAATGCAGCGGAATGAGATCAAGAATTAGACAAATTATAGCAAGAGTTTGATATTTGTAAACAAATACGAGAGAATATTTTTCTGTGATAAGGAATGTTTCAATAATGCCCAATATTATTGCTAAATCATTCACCTCTTACAATAAGGTTGACACTGCTTATATAGAGTGCAATCACTGCTGTAATCACGGGATAGTGATAACTAGCAGATCTAGTACAAAAATAACTAACACTTAACAAACTACTGAAATGTTCACAACTACTGAGAACATGTCAGAGTGCTAAGTATAAAACATGAAACTACTAAAAGGAAAACTACTGAAACTACAACGACTGAAGAACAAACTCTTCAGTCGTTTTACAAAACTACTGAAAAGATAAAACATAAAACTACTGAAAAGTAAACCGTCACAACTACTGAAGAAGTCCTCTTCAGCTGTTATGACATCTGATATTTGGTCTTCAGCACTTGTGTCTTCAGACTTTGTCTTCAGCACTTGTCTTCAGACTTTGTCTTCAGCACTTGTGTTTTCAGACTTTGTCTTCAGGTGTTATCTTCAGCTGTTGTGGACTTCAGTAGTTGTTGTGACGTCTGTGGGACTTAAAGGTTTTTCTGATCCGGCTCATTGGTTCTTTTGGTCCAACAAACTCCCCCTGAACCAATGCAGCCAAAACCTTTAACTTTATTGAGTTCCCACTTATTGTTGGCAAAATAGTTGGTATTTTTCCTTCTTGATCAGTTGAGAAGATGACCCATATAAGCACTGGCCTGGAAATAAGTCTCTGATGATTTGGTTGGCAAGGTATGGATGGGAGCTCTGTATTAGGGAATTGGACACTGAGCTGTTCCCCCATCCATGAGACTTACTTCCCATGTATAAGCCTGTAGGATTCTCTGGTGTATGCTCTGAGAAACATGATTTGTTCTTCCATGGTAAGATTCTCTGGTTCACCATCAAACAATCCTTCACGCCCATACAGCTCTGAGATGTACTTGGCCTGTTTGCCACTTTTGAGCTCAACTGTTGTGATCTGTCTGTATGCAAACTCATCTGGGTGATTACCCTCATGTAACAGACTGAGCTCATTTTGTTTGAAGTTTTCAAGCTTCTTGTAGACCAACCCCTTTTTAATAACTCTATTCTCTAACATCTTTTGGGGTGGATGTTTAGTCTCATAAGCCTTCTTGAAGTCTTCTACAATTTCCCAGGGTGATACTACAAGGACCATAGTGATCTCTTCATATACGATCCTTTTTACCTGGCCCTTGTATCTCGCAGGAATGTCTTTCTTTACAATTCTGTGAGCCACCCTAGGATCAGGCCATATCCTCACCTTTTCCTTTTGATATTGAAATGTGTTGGCAAGGGTGTACAATCTCAGAGCCTCTTTCTTCATACTTATTATTGATGAAGAAGCAGCATACGTTTTGTCTATGCTTTTCAGCATTTCCTCATCATGAAGCCTTTGCTGCTGTTCTTCTTCAATCTTTACTCTCACTGTTTCCATCTGTGAGGTGGGAGTGATGGGCATAGATTTTGCTTTAGGCAAAGTTAGGACTGCGGAAAGAGGCAGCCTATCTTCTTCCTCATCATCCTCTTCTTCTTCTTCTTCCAGCCTCAACATCCTTCTCTTATTCTTCTTGGATGCATCATCGGCTGTTGGTTTTGAGGGTAAAGGAGTTGGTTTAATGGGTTGTGGTAGTGGTGATTTTGAAGTGGTAGGTTTTGCAGGTTGTTCTAGCATTCTTGTAGTGAGTGAGGCTTTGGAGTGTTTTGCTAGTTTATTTCTGTTCCCAGCACCTGCTTCATTTAGTGCTTCAATCACTAATCCCTTAGTGTATGCTTCAGACGTACAGATCTTGGTGGTTATTGCCAAGATATTGTCCCTGGTCCATGACTCAATCTCTATCAATGATCTCCCAAGATATTTTGCAATGAATCTAATCATGATCTCCAATCTTTCTCTTTCTAACACATCATAACTTTTCCATCTTGAGTTAATTTCTTCAACTTCAAGTCTTCTAATCTCTGAGTCAAGCTGTGCAGTATCGAACCCTTATCTATACAGTTGATCAATAATGGAGACAATAGATTTACTATGCGTAGCATCCGCCATTTTGATCATCTCATCAAGTTTGAGTTCTTTTTGAAGTTCTTTTTCTTTCCTTTCAATCTTCCTCTTCTTATATGTGATATGAAAGTCTTTGTGACTTTCACTCACTTGATCAGTGTCAGCTCCCTTCACATGCTCTTCTTCCTTCTCAGTCTCCTTCACAACCTCCTCTTCCTTCTCAATCTCCTGTTCTTTCTCTTTCAATATGCTCTTCCCTTTTGCTTTCACTAACTGACTCTCCCCCTTTTTGGTTGCATTGGTTGCAAGGGTTTGAGTAGTAGAAAGCCTTGTGCTCACAATCTCCTCCACCAGGGGCTGTATGATTGAGGGAAGCCTCTCATCCAAGGTTTTGATCACAATGTCTGTGATCATTGGGGTGATGAGAGGTAGGGATTTCTGGAAGATAACAACTGTTTGCTCAGAGGGGTTCTGTCCCTGAGAAGCAGTGCCAGAGGTAGAGGCTGGTGGGTTGTATGTTTTGATTGGCTGAGTGTTTAGGAGACCTTCAGGTGAAGGTGCCATCTGTGGGTGTATGGTGGTGTCAGATGGACTTGCTTCTTGAGAGAATTGGTCAAGTAGTCTTTGTAGTCTACTGACTTCTTCCTCAAGAATTGTGTTCTGGGCTAGAACATCATGAAAGAAGCCCAGGTCATCATCAGCAGATGCTGAATCACCTGACCTCCTGCTAGTAGCAGGATGTACATGCCCTGGGTGTAGACCAGTTGTAGCATTTGCCCCTTTTTCTTGGAACTGGGGACTTCCAGCCTCAGGACGATGTCCTTCATCAGCTGTTGCCTCTGATGAGGTCTTAGCAATGTTACCAGCCTCAGTCTGATCATGTGCTGATGCAGAAGAGGTGGCAGCCTCACCAGATATTCTGATCTCCTTATCTACACTAGGAGACAGAACATTTAAACCCCTGTGCTGTGGGTTGTCAGAAGCATGTTGATCCTCTTCCCCTATATTGTGGTTTTCCCCTTTGGTGGTTGTTGGGGAGGAGGAGAGGCATGCAGCTGAGTCAGCACGTTTGCAATTATAAGTGTTCGACTTTGGGGGGCATTTTCATGGGGAGATAGGGTAAAATCAGTATGCACCTGGGGAGAATGGTGCGTTTCAATGGCAATCTCCTCAAATGAGGAAGATTCCAGATTTGTGGGTACCCCTCTTTGGTTGCTTCAGGCTCCGTTTGAGAGGAATCCTGAACGGCTGTGGCTGGTTGAGTCTCTGATACTACTGGGGGGTTTACACCAGCAAGTATATCCTGTCTTGGTGGTACAGGAGCATCTTCAGGGGACTCATCTTCCTGAATAGCTGTTTTGGTTCGTTTTGTTTTTGGTTTGGTGGGGATTTTGGATTTTGTGGTGGTGGCTGTGGGTTCTTGCTGCGTGGGTTTGCGCAGCTTGGCAGCCATTTTGAGTGATTGGTCAGAGTTGTGCCGGGAGTATACTTCAGGCAATACAGCCATAGCAGGGACTCCCAGGCCAACAAGTCCCTCAGCTTGAAGCTGGTTTTCAATTATGGCCATTATGAACCGAGGATATAATATCCAACGGTTAGAAAGTTGTTTTTGGGCCATATCCTTGAGCTCTAAGAATAGTATTTCAGAAAAATTTAAAGGTTGTTGCTCAAGGATGGAGTACAATACCTGTTGCCACCTTGTGGACATTTGATCCCATGATGAAGTCTTGGGGGCCAGGCAGACATTGACCATATGAAAGATGAGCCGTTCAGCATCCAGGAAATGTTTCTTCAATATGGTAGAGGCACTCAGGTTACCTTCGTATCCATGGTGGGAAAATGATAGATCTGTTGTGCCCTTTGGATAACTAGTCGGGAAAGTGGCATCATCCAGATTGAGGGTTTGTCGAAGAATGTCTGGAGTGATGACCACCTTTTGACTGTTGACAAACGTTTGAAGAGACTCTGTGTCATTCTCCTCAGAGACAAGAGTGACGTTTGTGCAGAATTGGCCAAGAGATTCGGCATATATGGTGGGGTTTAATAGAAAAGCTGTTTGGTAAGGTGACTGGACCATTAAATCAATGGCGTTGTGAAACTTGGTCCAGTATGGCGATTTGGTAAGGTGAGCGACACAGTTGTGTCGTGGTTTTAGTTGCATGGTCGCCATGGATGAAGAGAGGTTACAGAGTTTTTGAACGTTAGGTTTGAGAGGAGAGGTGAGAAAAACTCTGAAGGTAGGATAAGGTATTTATAGGGTAGGGTTATGAAACGACTGAAGGTTTTGGTGTTAGTCATCATTCGTTGAAACTACTGATGACGTGGCATTAACTTTCAGAGGTTTAAAATGACTGACCGTGTTGGTATGATCATCAGTTATTATAAAACAACTGAAGACTTGGTTTTAACCATCAGACGTTGAAACAACTGAAGTCTTGAGTTAGTCTTCAGTAGTTATAAAACTACTAAAGACAACTTTGACTTCAAGTGGTGAAACAACTGAGGACATGGTGTTTGTCATCAGTATTTGTGAAACTACTGACGATAGTGGTTTTGTCATCAGTTGTTGTAAACAGCTGAAGACTTGGTGTTAGTCTTCAGTAGTTGTAAACTACTGAAGACATAGGTTTGGCTTCAGTTGTTTAGAAACAGCAGTTGTAGAAGCAACTGAAGAGAAATTACTCATCAGCTGTTTTCGTCAATTCATAGCTTTTCAGTTCTTTCAGTCTGACCTCCACACTTGCTCATCAGACTTACATCTGAGTTTCAGAGGTTTCATTGGTCATCAGTACTTATCTGCATTTTTGACATCAGTAGTTGTAGCTACATCAGCTGTTGTGATTTCATCAGCTGTTGTAACTACATCAGCTGTTTTAACAAATAAAGTACTTCAGTACTTGTGAGAATGTAGCCTTCAGTAGTTATAAAAACTACTAAGGGGAAAGGAACTCATCAGTACTTATATATGACATGGTTACCAATGATCATCAGTATTTATCACTGAGATCATCAGTAGTTGTCACTTATTCTAGCTGCAGCATACCAAGCCTTAACACCAGGTTGTGGAAAGTTGAACTATCCAAAGGCTTAGTAAAAATGTCTGCAAGCTCACCAGCACTAGGAATAAACTTTGGATCAATCAGACCTTTTTCAAAACAATCTCTAATAAAATGGTGTCTAATTTCAATATGTTTAGTCCTAGAGTGCTGGACAGGATTCTTGACAATATAAAGAGCTGAAGAGCTGTCCATTAACAATGGTGTCTTAGTCTCAGTTATGCCATAATCCAATAATTGGTTTTGAAGCCATAATACCTGAGATGTACAACTTGCAGCAGCAATGTACTCGGCTTCAGCAGTTGATGTAGCAACTGAGGTTTGTTTCTTACTCTGCCAAGAAATCAAACAGTTGCCTAGGAATTGACATCCACCAGAAGTTGATTTCCTGGTCAACTTACACCCTGCATAGTCACTGTCAGAAAAAGCAACTAATTTACCAGAATGTCTAGTAGAATACCATAAACCTAGAGATGGAGTGCCTTGCAGATATCTAAAGATCCTCTTGACTGCAATCAAATGAGACTCCTTAGGTGCAGCCTGAAATCTAGCACAAACACATGTAGCAAACATAATATCTGGTCTAGAAGTTGTTAAGTACATCAAGGACCCAATCATACATCTGTAAAGTGTTTCATCAACCACTTTACCTTTCTGATCTGTATCCAGTTGTGTGGTGTTGCACATGGGAGTAGAACATGGTTTACAATTTTGTAAATCAAATTTTTCCAAAAGATTTTTTGTATATTTGGACTGATGAATGAAAATTCCATCAGCCTTTTGTTTGATTTGCAAACCCAGAAAGAATTGTAATTCCCCCATGGCACTCATTTCAAACTTTTGTTGCATCAACTATGTAAAGGCATCACACAACTATGGATCAGAAGATGCAAAAATAATATCATCTACATAAATTTGAACAAGTAGATTATGCTACCCAGCTTTTTAATGAATTAAGTTTTATCTATGGAACCTCTAGTAAAATTATTTTCAAGAAGAAAGTTTGATAATGTCTCATACCAGGCTCTAGGAGCTTGTTTCAACCCATAAAGAGCCTTATCAAGCTTATACACCCAATTAGGATGCTTATTGTCCTCAAAACCCGGTGGTTGACATACATAAACCTCTTCTTTAATTTTCCCATACAAAAATCCACTTTTTACATCCATTTGAAAAACTTTAAGATTTTGATAAGCAGCATAAGCTAAAAACAATCTAATTGCTTCCAGTCTGGCTACAGGGGCAAAGGTTTCATCATAATCAATACCTTCTTCTTGTGCAAACCCCTGAACAACCAGTCTGGCCTTGTTCTTAACAATAAGCCCATTTTCATCAGTTTTGTTCCTAAACACCCATTTAGTGCCTATTGCACACTTACTGGAGGTAGAGGAACCAGTTCCCACACTTGCTGTTTCTTGAACTGAAGAAGCTCAAGCTGCATGGCATCAACCCATCCATTATCCTTTAAAGCAATGTGATAATTCTTTGGCTCTTGCTGACTGATGAAGAGAGCATAGAAGCAGAAATTTGACAATTGACTTCTTGTTGATACTCCAGCGGTGATATCACCAATGATTTGAGACATAGGGTGATTCTTCAGATCTTGGTACATAATGAGATCAGTGCAAGTGTTTGTAGCAGGCTCAGCAGCAACAGATGGTGATGGTGAAGTATTTCCTTGAAACCAATCAGTAGATGGTAATTCAAAGGAAGTTGAAGTTGTAGAAATCTCATCAGCATTTGTTATGGATTGTGCTGCTGGAGCTACAGGAACATCAGGTCTAGCTGAATCAGGCAGTTGATCACTAAACTTGAAGAGGTGAGTACTACTATCATCATCATCAGCACCAGCAGTACCACCAGGTGGTGAACAGTTGACAGGAGCAACAGCAGGAGTTTGATGAGGAGCATATTGCAGTATGTCCAAATCAAATATCTCCACAGGGTTTTGTGGAATCTTGTCCTTTGGAGATTCATTAAACTTAACATGTAGAGTCTCTTTAACCATCTTTGTTCTACAGTTGAAGACTCTGTATGCTTTGCAAGTTGATGAATAACCAACAAAGTACCCTGCATCCACCTTAGAATCAAATTTTTGGAGTTGATCCCGTGTGTTGAGAATGAAACAAGGACATCCAAAAGCTCTGAAGAATGAAATTAGAGGGGCCAAATGATGAAGAACTTCATATGGAGTTTTCATCAACCTCTTATTTACTAGAGCTCTATTTTGTACATAGCAAGCTGTATTGATAGCTTCAGCCCAAAAAGTCATTGGCAATCCAGAGTCAGCCAACATGGACCTTGCAGCTTCAATAAGGGTCCTGTTCTTTCTCTCCACTACTCCATTTTGTTCAGGAGTTCTTGGAATGCTAAAATGCCTCTTGATTCCCTTTGAGAGGTAGAACTCATCAAGTGTATTGTTTCTAAATTCTGTTCCATTATCACTTCTAATACATTTGACTGAGAGGGAATACTGCTTCTCAACATACAACACAAAGTTGATAATCTTCTGAGCTGCTTCATCCTTTGAATGCAAGAAGAAAGTCCATACAAATCTGGAGTAATCATCCACAATTACCAGACAGTATTTCTTCTTAGCCATACTCATCACTCTCACAGGACCAAAGAGATCCATGTGAAGAAGCTGTAAGCAGGCTGTGGACTTAGGTTCTTCTATGGAGGGAAATGAAGCTTTGTGCTGTTTTCCTTTTAAACAAGCAGTGCAGTCATCTTCACATTTGAACTCCTTCATAGGCAATCCCCTTACTAAACCATGGTTTATCAGCTGATTTATGTTTTTGAGATTAACATGACCCAGCCTTCTATGCCATAGTGTAGATTCTTGAGGGGAAGCCTTGGAAAATAGGCAAGGATGGCCTTTGAGATCTATTTTCTTAGAAAGATCTAAGGCATACACTCTTCCTGTCCTGTTGGCCTTAAGGAGAGTGTATTTACCCAACACCTTATCAATCAAACTTAGAACTTTGGATGACAGAATCCAGTAGTTCTGACTTGTGAAAAGAGCAACATGGCCTTTGTCACACATTTGACTGACACTCAAAAGGTTGTACTTGAGATTTTCCACATGGTTAACATCATCAAACTTTATTTCCCCATTGGAAACAAAGCCTTTGCCGATGATGTAACCCTTTGCATCATTGCCAAAAGATACAAACCCCTTCCTTCCTTGAGAGTAGTCATTAAGAAGTGATCTGTTTCCTGTCATATGCATGGATCCTCCACTGTCTACATACCAGATGCCTCTGTGGCATGTTGAACAACCCTGTGAAGATGATGCAGTTGAGCAGGAACCCTCAGTTGACTCCAGAGCCATAAGTGCCAGATTCCCAAAAGGAATATCACCACCATGTTGATCAGCACTTGTGAACAGTTGTTCATGACCAGACATGTCATCTGGCAAGCTGCTCCAGTCAACAACTTCAGGGGTGAAGAAGCTATGTTGTTGAGGTTGAGGGGGTTGATGAGATGGTTGAGGTTCTGGAAGTGCATGAGGTTGTGGTACCATAGGAGCTTGAACTTGACTTGTTTGTGGCATGTAATAACAAGGGTAAGGGTATGGCATTTGACCCTGAGGAACAAAATATGCAGGAGATTGTAGTTGAGAATGATGACTAGAATTGACAGGATGTTGCCCTTTGTTTTGTTGACTATTGCTAGGGAAAGTCACAAAAGGTGCAGAGGAATTAGATCCAGATGATCTACATTCTCTAGCAAAGTGTCCAAGCCTTTGGCATTTGTGACACCTCAACTTACTCTTGTCAAAACCAACTTTGGTTTTGCCAGAGAGTCCTGGGAACTTTCTTCCAGTTCTTTTGTAGAACTTCTGAGATCTGATATTTATCAAGGCCATTTGGCTCAAAATATCCATCTCTTCTAAGTCATCATCAGCAATCCCCTTGAGATCATCCATGATGAAACATAGATTGTCATTATTACACCCAGTAAATTGACTATCAACACTCACAAATGCTGAATCAGAAATGTTTGAAGAGAAATCAATATGCTCATCATACTGGCATTCAGATGAAGCATATTCTGACTCATGACTAACCAGAGAAGTGTTGCCTGGTACAAAGTCTTCAGTGAGCTTACCAGATGAAGACAGTTTTCTCTTTTGTTCTATCTCTCTCTCAAATGTGAGCAATTTCCCATGAAGTTGGGTGAGAGATAGTTTGTCCAAATTTGCACTGGAGCGTAGGACAATAGTATATGTGTCCCATCTCTCAGGCAGTGATCTGAGAAATCTGTTATTCATCTGGATATTAGTATACTCATGTTTGACCATTTTTAATTCAGAGATCAAACAAGAGAACCTCTCAAACTGTTGAGTCAGTGTCTCACCCTTCCTATGAGAGAATGTCTCATATTGTTGGGCAAGGATCTCTCTATTATTTGCCAAGACCTCATCTGTTCCTCCAAATTGTTCTTTCAAGGCATTCCAGAGGTCATGGGCAGATTCATAATGCCTTAGCCCAGAATAGATTTCATTGGGTAGTGCCATGGCCAGAATTCCATGGGCTTTTGCATCAATCACAAACAATTTCTTATCCTCATCTGAGTATTGATCCTTCCTCTTCGGAACCATTTGATTGGTTTCCGGGTTATTCACCATAGGCTTGTGTGGACCATGTACCACTGATGTCCAACAATCTGAGCTGTTAACAGATAGGTGATGGAGCATACGTCGTTGCCATATGTTATACTCATTCCTAACCAGCATTGGAGGCTTGGTTGAGGAACCAGTATTGTGAGGATCATTGGAAGGAGTAGTCATTTTGGGTCCAAAAACAATTTTATTCAAGCTTTTAAAAGATTTTAGACAGACCACAACACACTCAATGAAAACCAAGAATAAGTCTCAGGATGAATGATTAAAAACACAGAAAAATCAATCTCTATAACCGTTTCTTGCACAAATGCTAATTCGATCAAACTTGGATCTTGAAGAGCAGTTTCAATGATCAATTATTAGATCGATCAATGATTAACCAGCTCTGATACCATTTGTCAGGATCAGCGATCTCAAGTTTGATGTATTAGGGAGTAATGCAGCGGAATGAGATCAAGAATTAGACAAATTATAGCAAGAGTTTGATATTTGTATACAAATACGAGAGAATATTTTTCTGTGATAAGGAATGTTTCAATAATGCCCAATATTATTGCTAAATCATTCACCTCTTACAATAAGGTTGACACTCCTTATATAGAGTGCAATCACTGCTGTAATCACGGGATAGTGATAACTAGCAGATCTAGTACAAAAATAACTAACACTTAACAAACTACTGAAATGTTCACAACTACTGAGAACATGTCAGAGTGCTAAGTATAAAACATGAAACTACTGAAAGGAAAACTACTGAAACTACAACGACTGAAGAACAAACTCTTCAGTCGTTTTACAAAACTACTGAAAAGATAAAACATAAAACTACTGAAAAGTAAACCGTCACAACTACTGAAGAAGTCCTCTTCAGCTGTTATGACATCTGATATTTGGTATTCAGCACTTGTGTATTCAGACTTTGTCTTCAGCACTTGTCTTCAGACTTTGTCTTCAACACTTGTGTTTTCAGACTTTGTCTTCAGGTGTGATCTTCAGCTGTTGTGGACTTCAGTAGTTGTTGTGACGTCTGTGGGACTTAAAAGTTTTTCTGATCCGGCTCATTGGTTCTTTTGGTCCAACACATAGCTTATGCCTCTGGGCTTTCCTGAACTAGGGAGGGGGTATGAGCTTTGTATAATCTCTTTCTTCTCCTATTTTCTATGATTTTAAGGAGCAATTCTACATCCTCAGCTTCCTTCCTCTCCTCTAACAATTCTGTCAGCCGGTTCATTTAGATCTTGCAAGGGAAGAGCGATGAGTTCATAAATAATTTAGTTCCTAAACCCTAGATCATTCAATCTGGCTGCCGTCAACTCACCCTCTTGAGTGTTTGGCCATGGGGTAGTGCTGATTGCAGCCTTTATAAGGCCTAGGTACTTACTTGAACTCTCTCCCCTTGCCTTCCTCTTCCTCTCTCCCTTTTCCTACTTAATCTCCTCATAGGTCATCTTCCTCCTCCCTTTGTTAGCCAATGGCATGTCTGACTCAGGGTGGAGAGAGATTTGGCCTTCATTACTTGGTATAGCACTTGAGCTCTGGCCAGAGAGAGGTTGAGAGACACCTTTACTAGTTGGTGCCTCACTAAGAGTACTAGGTGTTGAAGAAATTCTTGTCTCAAGTTTCACAAGTTCAACTACTAGGCCTTCAACTAAGGTTTCCCCCTAAGTTTAGGGTCCCCCTCAGTATCCAGTTGACCAACAGTTTTGCCTGCTAGCCTTTATCTATATAAATAGGTTCTCAGTCTGAACTCTTCAACCATCCTTTGTTGAATCCTCTCAGCTAACCTGTCAGCTTGCCTAGTTTAACTTAAGTTTACAAGTTGCAGATGAACTAGAGGAATACTCTCATAGTATTTTAGGTTTTGAAAGTTGAAGACTTCTTGTTGCCCCTAAAATCTAGAGAGTAACAAGTCTCTCCTATTACCATCATACCTCCATCCTACAATTTTATTTTTAGCATGGTAGGAAGGGAAGACATTGTTGGAGCATATATTGTCATATATAGTGTGTCTGTCGCTTGTCGAATTGTCTAGGCTTAATGTAATATACCTGATATACTGTAAACACATGAAACTGGGTCATTCGTAGGAGCATATGCGAATGAGACTCAGTCGTGCGACTGAGCCTTGCTAATGGGCTAGTGTGCGACTGAGAGATGCGATTGACCATTCGTAAGACTGAACCATAAGTATGGTCCAGTCGCACGATTGAACCATATGCATGGTCCAGTCGTACGATTGAACCATACGCATGGTCCAATCGCACGAATGGGCCCAGTCGCATCTAATATGGGCCGAGGCCTATATATACCAGTTTCAATGTGTAAAGAGATTAAGGGTTTGGGGAGGGAGTCTGCCCGGGGCCTAGGGCTGCCGGATGAGAGGGGAGGCCATGCTCGATCTCCCCTTGCCAAGAGTCTTGATTCTTATGTTGTAACAATCTTGTAATCATTAGGCTTTATCAATGAAACCATTTTATTATAGATCGTGTTTGTTGTTTGTCTCTTGGTTTTGATTTTGTTTCCTTCCGTCAAGACATGCTCGGATGTCTACCGGTCCAGTGACTTCACAGACATAGCCCTTGTATATCCTCCTCAAATAGGCTTTGAATCATGGCTCCCATATTAATGTGGGCCTGAGGAGGTTGTTGAGTACGGACAACTGCAAGTGATGATGGTGAGTCCTCTATGTCCATAGTCTAGGCAGAACTCCCTGGTTCTGTGATTGTAAGTAGGACTTTCTCCTACTTTGTAGTAGCATCACCCTCTTGCATAGCGGAGCTAATGGTTAGGTCCACCACATCCATAGGTTATTGTGGACCTAGTTCAATTTGCTTGACAGGTCTCTTAACTAACTTTCCCTTGAGATCAATGATCTCAAGTTGTTGGTCACTAACCTGTCTTTGTAATGTAGCCACCTAAAAATCTTGATGATATACCTTTGAAACTAAATAGGTTCATGTTTTTAATAGTTTTTGCACCTTTAGTTTCATACTCCCCTCATCTTCATCAGAAGAATCAAGGGGGATAAGAGAATATGACCAAAGTCTTCTTCCTTATCACTAGCTTGGGGTACTTGGTTGCTAGATTTCCGTTATACCATGACAGCTTTAAGAGAGGTGTCAATGGGATGGGTTGCCATGGTTGAGGTCTTAATAATGTAATCACTTGCAGAAGCGAGAGCCTCTTCCATATGGACTTCCTGAACATGTTCATACTCAGTTAGGGATGAATGTTGGGGACTGGATATGGGTGATTTAGGAGCATTCATCTCGCCTTCAGCAAGGGTGGAGAAGAAAGACTCATAGTACTCACTAAATCTTATATCTTCATCATCATAGAATTGAAGGTCAGAGATGGGTTGGTTTAAGTCTAATGGCAGGGGATGGTAGCTTTCCCCTCAAGGTTGATCACTTGAGTTTTGAGACTCAGAGTGATGGCTTAAGGATTTGGCAATGAGCTCTTCAAGCCAAGCATGAGGAACCTCAGCACTAATCAAAGAAGTAATCCTAGTGGTCTGCTCCATAGGGGAAGTGGGAGTTATTGGTTCCACTTCCTCCCTTATAGGTGAGTGTATGGGGACCTGCACAACCTGAGTAGTTTGTGCAGGGGTTCGTTTAGATTTTCTTGAGTAAGTTAGGGTGATTTGTGGATGTGAGGGTGGTGCAAAAGTAGAACGTGTGTGTTCAACATTGGCTAGTGCTGCCAAGTTGTCATCTACGGCATTGAACTCTAACATTTTTGGGATCACGACAGTTTCTACCCTGAGAAGCTAACAGTGGACTTTCTTATTGTTTTGAAGATGTCGGGCTTCATTTGTCCTAATTTAAGAGTTTTACTTGTTCCCCTTAAATGTGAGCCTAGTTCATAGTTAAGAGTGTGTTGAACATATCTAGCGAACATATAGTACTCTACGGAGTCCAAGTTAGCAACAAGGTTTGTATGGACAACTATGAGTACATGAACTTGACCCCTCAAACCATCCTATAAGCTATGTAGGATAAGTCCTCAAGAATTTGGCCCTAACCTCCATGTTTGTTACACAGAGAGTGAATCACAACATGGAGGTGGTACTTTCGTTGAGAAGAAACCTTACCCTCTATGAAGGTTCTTAATGAGTAGTCCGTTTCATAGCCCATCTGCCGGAATGATTTGTTGACAGTGGACTTTGGGAAAGACAACTCGCCTTCATATGAGAGTTACTGGTGGCTGGAGTTATGAAATTTTTCTTCCACTGCAAGGTGGCAAATAGTGCCTTCTCACCGTCCAAGATGACCTATTGGCAGGTCCTCAGAACTCCAGGTGTTGTTATTCATATAGTGGAGGGTCTATTGTGAGTGTAGTGAGGTAGTTTTAGAGAGTTAAGAAGCTGCAAACATCTGAGAAAACCTTAATCTTTCTCGGATGATAAGAGAGCAACTTCATTGTGTTTCCTATGTAAATGCATAGAAAAATCAGGTGGGTTTCGGGGATCAGGGTTAGCCATTTTGAGTAGCTTAGAAGTGAAGAAAGCTAAGAACAAAGGTGATTTGTGGGTGAATTTAGGTTATGAACTTTTTCATATAAAGGAGAATGTGAAAGATGGATAACCGTTATGGGTATATTTATATGGTTGGAATCGAGACAAGTTAATGTAAAAGAATAAACTTTGAAATCCGGATGTCGGTCCCACCTCTGAAAAAGTGCCCAAAAAGGTAGTTTTCTTGGAAGTCTAAAATCCTTCGAAGGTAATTTATCTTCGGAAGTTTTGAGAAAACTTCCAAAGCCAATTTGGCTTTGGAAGATGTTCCTTAGCTTGATTAAAATTTGCTTCTAAAGAAAATACCTAGAGAATTTTTGCTTCAGATATATATTTGGTTTCGGAAGTTGTTAAATTTCAGAACATATATTCAAAGGATGAATGAAGCTTCCGAGACTTAATTACTGTTGGAAGAAAATTGTCCTTTAAACATATAAATACATAGAAACATATTTAAGGTTCGGAAGATATATTCGAATTTCACCCGAAGTTAAATTTCTTATTAAGTAGTTATTAGCTTTGAAGATATAGTTTTCCTCCGAAGTCAATTTAATGTTCTAAAAGAATATATATCTTACACTTTCAAGATTCTAAAGAATATCATTTTAAAAAATTTATTCCAAAGTAAATTGGGCTTATATAAGTTATGATATACACAATATAAGACACACATATTTGGAAAAATAATCTTAAATTTAGTTTAAAAAAAATCTACTCAAAGTTAATCATCTCAATAGCCGATAGAAGATACTTCAATCTCTGCTCATCTAAAGCTTTTGTGAACAGATCAATGTATTGCTCATTTGTGTTAACTTTGACTAGTTTTATCAATCCTTTTGAAAAACTATTTCTAATCTAGTGATACCTGATATTGGTGTGCTTTGTCTTTGAGTGTTGCACAGGATTCTATGTAATAGAGATAGCACTGTTGGTTTCTATGTGGATGGGAATCTATTTGAAGTTCAATCCATAGTCCAGCATATGGTTCTAAATCCAAAGCACTTGAGCAAATCAGCTTGTAGCAACAATGTATTCAGCTTCAGCAGTTGATGCAGACATAGAGGAATGTTTCTTGCATTGCCATGAGACTATCCTTCCACCAAGAAATTGACCCCCCTCTGATGAAGACTTTGCAGTCATGTTGCAGCCACCATAGTCACTATCTGTGTGAGCATACATATTGAAGTCAGAATTCTTTGGATACCAAAGGCCTAGTTTGGGTACACCTTTATGACTGGGTGGTGAGAATGATATTTTTGTTGATGTGAATCAAGAAGGATAGAATATGATGATTGAGTCAGTGATTTATGTAGCGGAAATACACAAAACACAGATCATTAAATGCTGACAATTCTCATAAATGCTTTTGCATTAATGATGGTGAAAAGGTTACAATGAATTCTAGGGTTTAGCAAGATATAGTAACTGTGAATCCAAGGATCGCAATTGGAAATTATCAGTGTTAAACGCAATCAAGTTAATGTTTGAGGAATCAACATTAACCATGTTTAATTGTTTAATTAATAAATATCAAATATAGTGAATAATGATTATGACAAACACAATGATATGAACACAATTATTAAGGTAACAAGATTTGATTCAAACGTATTTCATTAAAACTGATTAATGATTACAGATGAATAAATAATGAATGACATAAACAATAAATGCTTTGAATGTGTTGATGTTGATGTGACGGTTGCTAGGGTTTATGTTTGTGTGAATTGATGTGATGTTTGGGTTTGTCGTTTGGTTGCTCGTGTGTTCGTGTTCGTCTATTGATGTGAAACCTAGGATCCATATTTATAGGCACACGTGTTTCAGTTAAGGAAACACCAAATCACTTGGGATTTGCACAACTGTCTTGTTAACTTGTTGATTTGTAACACTTGTATTAAATAAATACAAGTGCTTGGACTCTGCAGCTTAACAGAACTTCCGGAGGTAATTCGTTCTTCCGAAGGTAATGTGTTCCGAAGGTACTTTCTTCCGAAGGTACTTAGTCTTCCGAAGGTATTCAGTCTTCCGAAGGTGTTTGCTCATCCGCAAGAGTCTTCACTTAAACTCTTTGATTGACTTCATCTATAGCTGATTGTTCATCCGGAGACGATCTTCGGATGTATGTTACTTGTAAGACACATATCTACGGAAGAACAAAATGTTCATCCGTAGATGTTTCTTACACTTAGTCAATTTAAATTTTTGACAAAGTATTATGTTTGTACTTGCAAGCATACATAAATCCACACACATATGGGTTAACCTATATACATAATGCATACATCAAAATAATGAATTATAATCATTCATTACAAGTATTAATTAACGTTCTAAGCCTATACAAAATAATCTTGATCTATTGTTCCTAGATCTAACAATACTCCCCCTTAGGCTTAGACACTTCTAATCAGTTCTTCAAAATTGAAAGCTCCTTTAACCTTGACACCATCTTCTTGTTGAAATAAGATACTGCATCCTTTTGATCATCGTATTTGTACTTGATCTCCATTCTGCATATCTTCGGAAGAGTCTCAAAACTTAGTCCCAAAATGTCTTCTTCTGTTGTTAGAGTTTCCACAACACTTTGATTGTGAACTATTTCAAGCTCATCTTCTTCTGTGATTCTTAGTTCTGATACTTCTTCAATGTTAGCTCCTTTCAAAAGTCCAACATCATGTCTTCTTCTCTTGTATGCTTTTGCATGCAGTTTATCCACCACTTGAATCATTAGAACATATAAGCATAGATCATATTGTGCTCTTTCATCAGATAGCTTTGGGAAGAATTTGTCATGCAAGTATGATGTGTAGCTGGGGTGTAGCAGCTTGATCTACACTGGATCAAAGATTCTCATCTTCTCTGCTTTCTTTCCTTCTGCATTCCTCAACAACACCAATTCTTTGGTCTTCTTAACATATCCCCATTCTGTTATGGGATATGTGTATTGATTTCCATCAAATCTTTTAACAGCTCTTGCCTTCCTGTTTCGATATCCAACCCTCTTTAAAAATTCATCATCAACTAATGTAGAGGTGTTGGTGTTTGATCTTCTTTCCTTTTGAAGTCTTTTCTTACGTTCAACATCTTCTCTCTTAGCCTCCTTCAGTACATCATCTATAAACCTTGTTTTTAGCCTACCCACAGACACAGAGAAATCTCTTCCCGTTGGATGAATTGGATAGTTGGTGATGATTAGGCTTTGCAAGTCTTTAATGTCTTTCTTAGGAAGGCTTAGTAATGCTTCAACATCATGGAAGTATTCAATTCTTCCAGATGACCTCTTGATTATTGCACAATCCCACTCTTGATCATACTTCCAGGCCATGATCCTGTTGTCTTGCATAGAGTTGAGACTTGTGATGTGATCAAACAGCTCTATCAAGGTAGACTTTTGCTCTCTAATCTCTCTAACTGTTGTACCCAAAGGCCACATTTTGCCAGGTATAACTGCTCGTGGCTCTCTGATTAGTGTTTCTTTCCCTTTGTGCTGATCTTTAGATTCAACAGTTATAGGATCAGCAGGGAGTTTGCTTTGTTGCTCACAGGATGGGTTTGGAGCTTCAGTTATGAATCTCACCCCTGTGTCAAGCTCAGCAGCCATTACATGTTCCATCATCCTCCTAAGCTCACCAACTTTTCTTCCCTTAAGCTCATGTGCCTTCTAGTTGTGACCCTATAGCCAACATATCATATTGTACTTGCTAAGCTTTGCAGTATCACAATGGCCTAGATCTTTCATAATTTTCTGAATGGCTTCAAATGTTATGAATGCTTCATAGTCGCAATTATGGATCATGAATCTAGCAAGCTCAAATTCTTTTAGTAGATCCTTCATTTCAGTCATATTCATCCTCTCAACCATATCAAAAAGAAACCCATAGTTGATAAGGGTCATAAACATGTTTGACTCACGCCTTTCTTCTAATATGTCTTTGGTGGTCAGCAGTTCATCAACTTCTGATTCTTTTTGTTCTTTGGGGGACTCATCTTTAGTAAGTTTATTCCATTCAGCATCACTTTAACTTTCAGCATGAGACATAGGCTTTAAAGTTGAAACATTCACTGAGGGAGTGTGCTCAGGTGATGTAGGCCTTCATCTTTTAGGAGAATCTTGTACTTCAATCACTTCCTTATTAACAGGACCCAAGTACTTCCTTTTCCTTGAATATTGAATGATTGGCATTGAAGCTTTAATAGATTCTTTTGTTTGGTTTGATGCAGGAGCATTAGTTTCAATGTCCTTTATCTTCTTTCTCAGTCATTCAATCTCCTCATCCTTTCTTTTCAACTGAGCAAATTGTTCTTGTAGAGTCTTGTTATCTTTGTTGCTCTCCAAAACAAGTTTTTCTTTTTAAGCCTTCTTTTGTGCAACTGACTCTTTTAGTTCTTTGACAAGCTCATGCAGAGCATCAATGACTTCATTGTTTTCTTGTATATTTTCTCTTAATCTTTACAGACTAGATTCTTGCTTCATCAGCTGATCAACCTTTTTCTTTTATCATTCCCTTAACCTCTTGAATTCTTTTCTTTCTATTGTTTGACTTGACAACAAGCTTGTTGTATTCAGCAACCAGACAACTTTTGCTGACTGGGATATCATCATCACGGAGATCATCTTTATTATAAGCAATCACATCAACATAGCTGGTTTCTTCTTCTTCTTTCTGATATTAAGCAGCAATCTCATCATCATTTACTTCTTCAGGGGCTACACTAGATGAGCTTGAACTGGACTCAACAGCTTGATCTGCCTTTTCTTGATGTGGTTGTTGTTGTTGCTGATGGTCAGTGACTGGAGAGACAGGTTCAGTATCATTTGAAAGGACAGGGGATTCAGTCATGGTTACTGACAGTTGAACTGTACTTGCTTGTGAAGCTAACTCTGTCTCCCCGGTGTAGAAGCTGTCAGTGGATTGATTTCTGGAGTTGGAGGTTGTTGAAAAAGTTTTATTAGGAGTTGAGTTGGTGATAGAGGGTGAATTGGAGAGATTGGTTGAGTGTTTTGACTGGCTGGTGATTTTGGTTGGGGTGATTGAGGTTGTTGGTGAATGGGTGATTGATGAGGTGAAGGTGAGGCTTCCACAGAGTTAGTAGGAGAACTCCCTTGAGGTTCCTCCCATATCAATTTTTGGGGAATGTTGGCATTGGGGTCAGCTACATGCGTAAACATAGGCATGTCTTCTCCTTCATACCTTCCACTTATCTTATTTAGTATAGATCTCCCTATGTGTGCTTGAACAAACACATCACCATCTCTAGCAATACCAGGTAGATCATCATTGATGATTAATCGTAAGAACCTTGGAAACAAATACATCTTGTTGGCCTTTTGCACCCTAATTTGGTCACACAAATTGTTGATACATGTGTACCTAGTTTATGAGCTAAATGTTAAATGTCTTTCATGTCTTACATATATGTAATGAATGAGTTGAATGAAATGAAATATGTGTTTGATGCTTATTACATTTAATGTTTCATTGCTTATTGTGTTATAACGCATATTGAACTAATTATATAGGTTTGTGGTTGTTTACATAGTTCTTAGTCAAGAATGGTTGAGGAATGTGTTTAAACTTAATCGTATGAAGTATTCATACGAATGGACCATGCTAATGGACCATACGCATGAACACTTCATGCTAATGGACCAGTCGCATGACTGAACCAGGAGACTAGATCAGTCGTACGATTGAGACATAAGATTGGCTCAGTCGTACGACTTAACCTTCAGTCGTGCGTATGGAACAATCGTATGATTCAGTCGCACGACTAAACCATACTAATGGTTCAGTCGCACGATTGACAAACCCTAACCTATAAATACCAATTAATTCGTGGAAAAATGCAACACTTGAAGAATTTCGACTCACAGACGTACCCTAGCCGTCCAGAGACTCTAGAAAACCTGTTCCAACATCATAGATCGCAGTTGATCGTGTTCTAATCGTTCATAACGTTTCTTTAATCTCTAGATTGATCGAAACTGCTTTCTCACTGATGGGATCACCAATCAAATAGGATTCCGCACTATTTGATTAGGTATACACGCATTATCAGTTAGTACTCCGTCCGTACACGGTCCTAACAAGTGGTATCAGAGCTTTGGCTCTTGATTTTGCGTGTTGATTCGATTTGTTTTGGTGCAAAAATCACGTTTTTTATTCAAAAGAGTCACTTTTTTGAGTAAAAACACTGTTTTCAGTGTCTCTAGATCAAAAAGTTTACATTTTTCGGCATACGGCAGATTAGGGTTCTTGAAAAATCGTATTTTTGTGTCAAAGTACCAAAAACCTTCGAATTTTCAAATCCAGCAGCCTCAGTCGCACGATTGACTCAATCCCACGACTGAACTCAATCGCACCTATCATACGCACGATTGAACTCAGTCGCCCATCCATTCGTACGACTGAACACCCCATTCTCATTGTCCATTCGCACTTGTTCAATCGCACAATTGACTCATCCGCATTGGTTCAATCGCACGATTGATTCATCCGCATTAGTCCATCCGCACGATTGACCCAATCGCATCTCTCCATTCGCACCAGTGAAACATTTTTGTTCTAACTCTCAAAGTTTAAAGAAATGGAAGATTAGCACTTTGCGTTTACTGCCACTAGAGACTCTCGAATCCAGAACCTTCTGCTTCTGGAGACTGAAGTTGGGAATCACAATAAGCCACCTAAACTTATAATGTTAGATGAGTACCCGCAATGGAAGCAAAGGTTTAAGATTTATCTAAATGGAGTTGATCCCAATATGTGGGAAGCAATCGAGACAGGTTATAGCATGCCGGTTGGTGCTGATGGTGTTAAATACCTTGGGTGGCATGACTGATAGCCAGAAGGTGAAGTACAATGCTGAGAAGAAAGTGTATGCTCTGTTGACTCAGTCGATACCTAAGGATATATTGCACCAGTTTTCTGAGAACACACAGGCAAAGAAGCTATAGGATGCCTTGGAGAAACGATACGACGGGAATGCATCCTTGAAAGCTCTAAAGGCACAAGCTTTGAAGAAGGAGTTTGATAACTTCTCTTCAATGGGTAAAGAGAGCTTGGATGATGTCATAGACAGATTCTACCATTTAATGAGTGAGCTGCACACTCATGGAGTCACAACGTCAATGGAAGATAAGGTCTCAAGCTTTGCCGATGGTCTGCCAGAGAAGTGGGACTCGTTTGTGTCAAATTTGAGATAGAACAAGTTACTGGAGACATAAGAAATAAACGACTTCATCCTGAAATTGAGAGAGGAGGAACTGAGGATGAAATACAGGTCACAGAAAGGATCCTATGACCAAATCCTTCACTTTATAGATCCTCTTCCACTTCAACAAGTTCAGGAGCACCTCTTCAAACGGCATTTGTGACTAGTTCAACCGCTCCTTCTCAATCCACAGCTTGAGGATCTGAAACGTCAGGGTCGTCTTGCACCCAATATATAGTGCCTGAAGCAAATGCTACAAAGTTAAAGACCGAGAATCTCGGGAGTATCACTGTGGAGGTTTCAAATGAGCATATGGACCTTTTAGTTGCGGTCGTTCATTCTTATGATGGTCTAGTTGCAGGAAAGATCGGGAACTGCCATTTGGCTGGTGATGATTACGGGCAGGTGGACGAGAATGAATTAGAAAGAATGGACATTATGTGGGCTTTAGCAAGTGCTGTCAGGTGAGCTAAGAAGTTTGTGAAGAAGACATGACAGAACTTGATAGCCACAAAGGATACAACCTTTGGTTTTGACAAAACCAATGTTACCTGCTTTAACTGTGGAGAAAATAGGCATTTCAAACGTGAATGTGTAAAGCCCAAGAAGACACGTAATGGGAATGCATTCTCGTCTTTCAACCGTCAAGACAAACCTACGAGTGGAGGTGCATTGTCAAGCAAAGATACAAAGGCCTTGACTGCTCAAGATGATGAAGAACAAGATTGGACCTTCAAGTTTGTGTCTCCGGGCGAATCGAACATTGGTAATGTTGAGGGTCTGGATGATGACACTGCAAGTGAAGGTGAAATAGCAGTTGAACTAGTGATGTCAGATCAAGAAGATACTGCTAATATGGTCAATCACCTGATTGAAGAAGATCTCAGAACGACAAGTTCAGAATCTCCAGCATTCGAGGAATCAAACTCTACACTGATGGCTGATTCAACCAAATCTTCACAGGTAAGTAACAAAGATCAACTTTTTGAAAGTCATGCTTGTAATGAATGTAATAAGTTTAGAGAAAGCATTGATCTTAAATTTACTAGGTTATTAGATCACAATGATAGCTTAGTAAACGACTTACAACTGTGCACAGAAGCTAATCGGATTTTAAAACAAAATGAGTGCAGTTATAAAGAGAAAATAGAACTTTTAAATAAACAACTAGGGGAAACCGAGGTTTTATTTTAATCAAGAAAATGATATAAAGTTTTATTTGAACTCTTTGGAAGAAACTAAGAAAGAAAAAGCAGTTTTGGAAGTCGAAGTCAACACATTAAAACAAAAACTGCACAGTTGGACCAGTTCCTCTCACATAGTTCAAAACTTAGTGTAAGAAAGGAACAATGGGAAAGGGTTGGGTTACAAAGTGGTTCCACCACCACATGATATATTCTTAAATGCTAAATGTAGACTAGTAAATAACAATCATATTAAGGATCATGTGGTGTCCACTCCTCTAGTTAGTGATCCAGCTTCCACGTGTAAACCAATGGATTCTGTCACTAAACAGAAGGAGGCTACTTTGAAGTCTAAAGGCAAGATGCCTATTGTGAATTTGGAAGAACAATTTTAAAAGGTTAATGTAAAGTCAGGTACCAACATGTCTTCTTCAGAATCCACACTGACCAAACCAGTTAACCAAATACGTGCTTCACGTCAAAGTCCAAATAAACAAAAGGCCAAAGATGTTAAAAATGTTCAAACAGTAAACTTTGTTAAAGAAAAAAAACATCTAAACAAGAAGTGTCCAAACCCAACCAGACTAAAGTCACTCATGTTTCAAACACTTCCCCACAGAGACATTTTTCCCAATATGTAGAAGGTAAATCATGCTACAATTATGGAAAGAGAGGACACATCGCTTCTAATTGTCCTCATTATCAGACACCAAGAAAGAAAATTGAACTTTATGATACTAAACCAATTTCTTCATAAAGGAGTTCTATTACTCCACCAAAAAGAAGTAATGAACCTAAAGTTCAAACCGTAAGCCAGTCGTCTGTTTATCACAAACAAGCCTTACACAAAACTGGCTTATGGAAAGAAAAGTCAAGTTCAGTGTCTGAACCTAAGAACACTAACAAGCATGATATGCCCTCACCTTCGAATTGACAGTGGGTTGAATTTATAATGTGTTATGCCTCTGGGTCACCCAAGCCAGTTAAGGCTTGGGTACCTAACCTAAACTAATCATTTCCTTTAAATGTGCAGGGTGTCCGCTATAGTGCTTCTACAAATACCTGGATCGTTGATAGTGGGGCATCAAGGCACATGACTGGGAACTTGTCTCTCCTTTTCAATGTCAAACAAATTAAAGGGGGACATGTATCCTTTGCTGGAAATAAAGGAGGATACATCACGGCTCAAAGCGAAGTGGGAAACCAGAAAGTCAAGTTTGACAAGGTCAACTATGTTCAACAACTTCAAAATAACTTGCTTTCTGTATCCCAGATCTGTGCCAAAGGATTCAAGGTAGTCTTTGACAACAAGAAGTGCTATATGTTGAAGAAGGAGTATGTGATACCGGAGGACCAAGTCTTAATGTCACCTTCAAGATATAATGATTTATATGTCTTGGACCTATCAAAGGCCTCCACAATCGATCATCAAGTTCAATGCTTCTTGTCAAAGGCAACAGAGAAAGACTCCATTTCCTGGCATATGAGAATGGGACACATTAATCCATGGAAGATGAATCACTTGATCCAGAATGATCTAGTGCGTGGAGTAAATGTTAAGAACTTCCAATTATCCAGAATGATAAAGGAGTTCTATTACTCCACCAAAAAGAAGTAATGAACCTAAACTTCAAACCGTAAGCCAGTCGTCTGTTTATCACAAACAAGCCTTACACAAAACTGGCTTATGGAAAGAAAAGTCAAGTTCAGTGTCTGAAACTAAGAACACTAAGAAGCATGATATGCCCTCACCTTCGAATGGACAGTGGGTTGAATTTATAATGTGTTATGCCTCTGGGTCACCCAAGCCAGTTAAGGCTTGGGTACCTAACCTAAACTACAAATACCTGGATCGTTGATAGTGGGGCATCAAGGCACATGACTGGGAACTTGTCTCTCCTTTTCAATGTCAAACAAATTAAAGGGGGACATGTATCCTTTGCTGGAAATAAAGGAGGATACATCACGGCTCAAAGCGAAGTGGGAAACCAGAAAGTCAAGGTTGACAAGGTCAACTATGTTCAACAACTTCAAAATAACTTGCTTTCTGTATCCCAGATCTGTGCCAAAGGATTCAAGGTAGTCTTTGACAAAAAGAAGTGCTATATGTTGAAGAAGGAGTATGTGATACCGGAGGACCAAGTCATAATATCACCTTCAAGATATAATGATTTATATGTCTTGGACCTATCAAAGGCCTCCACAACCGATCATCAAGTTCAATGCTTCTTGTCAAAGGCAACAGAGAAAGACTCCATTTCCTGGCATAGGAGAATGGGACACATTAATCCATGGAAGATGAATCACTTGATCCAGAATGATCTAGTGCGTGGAGTAAATGTTAAGAACTTCCAATTACCGAATTTTTGTGTCGCGTGTAAGAAAGGGAAACAGACAAAGAAGTCTCATAAGGAAAAGAAAGTTCACTCAATTGACCTACCTCTTGAGCTTCTTCACATAGACCTGTTTGGACCAGTTAGTACAAAGAGCATTGCCGGTGATTTGTACTACTATGTAGTTACAGATGATTACTCAAGATTCTCTTGGGTGATGTTTCTGAAATCCAAATCAGAGACATTTGAATCATTCAAGGAGTTGGTAACCACATTGGAGTCACTTTACAAGCTGAAGGTAAGGCAAGTCGCTCAGACAACGACACCGAGTTCAAGAACCAATGGATGGAGGCATTCTGCAAAGAAAAAGGAATTGTGCACCAGTTCACATCTGCCTACAATCCTCAAATGAACGGAGTCATTGAGAGAAAGAATCAAAGCTTGATAGAGACAGCCTGGACGATGCTAGCAGACTCAAAACTGCATATCGAATTCTGGAACGAGGCAGTTGCCAATGCATGTTACACCCTAAATCGAGTCTGCGTGGTCAAACGTCATGGTAAAACGTGTTACGAGTTGCTCCAACGACGTAAACCTAATCTAGAGTACCTCGAACTGTTTGGCGCACCATGTACAGTGCTGAAGAAAAATCGATCAGGGAAGTACAGTGAAGAGGCTGAAGAAGGAATTTTTCTAGGATACAACATACCAAATAAGAGAGTTTATAACAACTCAACGGGTCAAGTAGAAGTGTAGTGCAACGTCAAGTTCAGAGATACACCACCCCCTACTAGTAAAGGACCCGCATTCTTTTTCGATTATGATGGATTCTTTAAGTGCTTCAACATCCATCTCTCCCCTTATGATGATGAGTTAGCAACCAGAATGATGTATGATGTCTTAAACACACCGTCTCTTGACTCGTCAACCTCAGTTCCACTCGGGGAGTCTTCTAGTTCTTCAGGGAGAGCACTTGATGTAAGTGACTCCTCCTCTGAAGATGAAGAAGTGGAGACTAAACAGGTGAACCAGGAGGAACAGGTTCCTACTACAACAAGTACACAAGCATCAAACCCTGATGCCTCTGACTCTTCGGAACCTCAAACTCCAACTGCTTCAGATACAGAAACTGGTGTTCACAATCGGGATAATGAGGTAGTTGTTCCCACCGCTCCTGGATCACGATTAAATGTTTATCATCCCTTGGACAATGTCATTGGAGACGTTCGATCAGGAGTACAGACTTGAAATCAACTATACTCAGCTGATTATGCCTCAGTCATGGAAAAGCGATATCTTCACGACGGCGCATATCGATGTTTTGTGTCTCAATTTGAGCCAAAATATGTTAGTGAAGCATTAAACGATGATGCATGGGTAAGTGCGATGCAAGAAGAACTCCTACAGTTCAAGAAGCTATGAGTATGGACCATTGTGGACAGACCAAAAGGTGCTAAAGTCATTGGAACTAAATGGGTCTTGAAATGCATGAAAGACGATCAAGGGGTCATAATTCGCAACAAGGCTCGACTTGTCGTTCAAGGTTTTAGACAAGTCGAAGGAATCGATTATAATGAAATGTTTGCACCTGTGGCAAGGATGGAAGCAATCCGTATCTTCCTAGTCTATGCCTCTTACATGAAGATCAAAGTTAATCAATTAGATGTAAGGAGTGCATTCCTTCTTGTCAAATCCTGGAGACAGTGTACGTCAGTCAACCCGAAGGATTTGATGATCCGTATTATCGGGACAGAGTTTACAAACTACATAAGGCTCTCTACAGGCTCCATCAAACCCCAAGAGCATGGTATGAGAAGCTCTCGACTCATGTTGTGAAACACGGCTTTCGCAGACGAGTGATTGATTGCACACTGTTTATCAAAGAAAAGGATGGTGACTTACTGCTCGTACAGATCTATGTTGATGACATAATCTTCGGTTCCAAAAACGAAGATCTATGTAAAGAATTTGAAGCAGTAATGAAAGCTGAATTTGAGATGAGTGCCATGGAAGAAATGAAGTTCTTTCTTGGGTTATAGGTGGATCATACACCAAAGGGGATATTTATACATCAGACAAAGTATGTAGGTGATATTCTCAATCGAGTCGATATGGAGAATGCTTCGACAGCCGGGACTCCACTGGCCACAAACCACGATGTGGCACCCGACGGAAATTGTGATCTGGTGGATGCCACCATGTATCGAGGAATGATTGGATCCCTCATGTACCTCACAGCCTCATGACCTGATATCATGTACGCGACGTGTCTATGCTCCAGATATCAGGCAAAGCCGAAAGTCAATCATCTCATAGGAGTTAAAAGGATATTTCGTTATCTGAAGGGTATTCCAACACTTGGGTTGTGGTATACTCATGACAATGACTTTGAGCTTATAGCTTATAGCGATTTGGATTTTGGCGGATGCAAAATGAACTACAAGTCCACTTCAGCAGGATGTCAATTCTTTGGGAGAAGATTAGTCACGTGGCAATGTAAGAAGCAGACATCGATTGCTCTGTCAACTTGTGAAGCTGAATACGTTGCTGCTGCAAGCTGCTGTTCACAAATCATCTGGATTCACAAGCAAATGCAGGACTACGGTTTGATAATTCTGCTGCTATAGCCGTAACTAAAAATTCGGTCCAACATCCTAAAACCAAACACATCGGAATTAAATATCACTTTATGTGTGATTGTTTTGAAAAGAATTTAATCGATGTTAAAATTAATACGGACTTTCAACGTGCTGACCTCTACACAAAAGCATTTGATAAACCAAGATTTTTATATCTGTTAGAGGTCAACGGCGTGAAAATGAAATGTGAAGTGATTCCTGAAGATGACAGTACTTAGTCCAACAAGTAGAGTTATTTTTTATTTGTTATTTTCCTTTATTTTTCGTATTTTAAATTCCTGTTTCTATAAAATCCAAAAACTTAAAAAAAATATATTTTCGGTTTTAGAATTTTACGGGGAGAATAGGTTAGAGTAGTATTAAATTAGGTGTTTTAGTTTCAGTACTTAAAAAAAGAAAAAAAAGAGGGAGGAGGACAACGTAGCTAAAAGGATAGAAATCAAATCTGTGATACTGATTCAATGCTTATGGAAAGTGATAGTACACGGGGAAAGAATTATTTGGGACTTAAAAAATTTGAATGATTAAGATGCAAAATTCAAAGTATAAATCTGAGAAGTCTAAGCAAAATAAAAGGAAAAATGATAGTAAAACTAGTATGCTACTAAGGTAACATAGACAAAGTAGACCTAGAGGTTGCAAGTTTATTATATGATGTCTCGGTAGATTCAACACAATAGATGAGTAGACCTCATTGGTGACTTAAATTCAAACTACATTGTTCAACTTGCTGTGGGTTCCCATCTTATCCCCGGTTAACACAATCAACGTAGTTCCAATAAGGGGTGACGAGCAAATAAACGCAACAAATGTGTGCGGATGACCATAAAAAGAGCAAAGCACGAAAAAAATGTGTAAGCGCTATCAAGCTGATAACAAATGTCGTTGGTGCGTTACGTGTAAAAAGAAAAGGAAAAAACACTCTCACAAGAAGATAGGTTGTGTGCCTCTCTGCTGTGCGATGGCACAGACCTAAGGATTAGCATAACCTAACTATTCTAGAATTCATTGTTGTTTGCGCCTCTCTGCTGTGCGATGGCACTGACCTGAGGCTTGGCATCTCTTTGAAACCTCATAGAATAGTTTAGTCTTGTCAAAACACCCGTAGACCGCTCAAAAATCTCCTGAGGAATGTTGATTACCATATAAGCGTGGGATCCACAAATAATTGTTGAAATAATTAAACCTTAATTCATCACCAATGAGTGTCAAAAATCTGTGTATGGATTTAAAAGGGTAAGTATACTGACAATCATCATGAGCAGCAACTCTTGAAAGTCCAAATCAGCGTATGCATCTTATAGCTCTAGTATGATTTCCTAAACTTGCTAATGACTCTCGATAAAAACAAGAATCTAACATGAAAAGGTTTTGGTAACATGTCCCAAATGATTATGGAATACCTGTATGATTCCAAAATGAATCTTACCAAAAATGATTAACTGGAATTGAAGCTGTGATGTCCATGAAGTAAAATCAATTAAAATTATTCTAATAGGTTGTATTTCATCTCTAATCAAAAATACGAAAATATGTCTTGTTATTGTTTTTAGTTTCAAAGTTGTTCTGTTTAGCTTTAGTAAATTGTAATGTAAGAGTCGGACTTAACAACTCGTCGTAATCTGGGATTAACTCACTAAAAGGGTCACGTTTGAGGTGACCAATGGGGTTTTCAAATGTAAAAGGTTCACGTCTGAGGTGATCAAAAGTTCTCTAAGTTAAAATGGTCATGTCTGAGATGATCGAATGCTCGAAATGTTTTATCAGTTGTTAATAGGGATAAGTGTCAAATGGTCAAAAAGTCAAAATCATAAGTATGAGCCATTCGCACGACTGGACCATGAGTATGGACCAGCCGTACGATTGGACCATACGTATAAGCCCAATCGCACGATTAACCCACACGTATTGACAAGTCATACGGTCGGACCATACATATGGGCCAATCCATACAATTGGATCATCAGAAAGAACCAATCGCCCGTATGGAGGTGATGGAATGAGACAGTCGCACGACTGACACCTAGTCGCACGGCTGAAAGTGACCGACTATGCCTGTCGCACGACAGTCGCACGAATCAAGTATGCGACTAGGTTCAGTCGCACGATTGGAAGAAACCCTAGTATAAATAGAGGGGGAGTCGGTCGCAGACACCCATTCACCCCAATCGCTTACTTTATCGCACGAAGTACCATTACGCTGCCTGATTTACGTTTGATTGTTCTAGACTACTTATTATTGTGATCTAACGATTTCTAGTGTTTATCTAGGTAGTGTGCGATGCTATTCACTCCAAAGTTCAATCAATTCGTGCCCTAATGATCGAATTTAAGCCCTAAACTTAACCGAGACTCAGTTTGCCTAAGAAACCTATAAAACTAAGTATATTGTACAAATAAAGGTTATTAGGTGTTATGTCACTCATTTGCGAAACTAATGAGCCAAACCACGACGTCTAACATCAAGTTTTGCTAAAAATTTAAATTTGAATGGAAAAACAGTCTGTCATGCGAATGGACACTCTGATGAACTTCAATCGCACGACTGAACCATGCGTATGAGTTCAGTCGCACGACTGGTGTAAACGCATGGAATAGCATACGACTAAGCCCAGTCGCATGCTCAGTCGTACGTATGAGCTCATTCGCATGACTAGATCTCAGTCGCAAAGTTCATTCGCACGACAGAACAGAAGATTTCAAGTCCAATGAATCAAATTGTTAACCATTGACACACACTAACATTTATATACATTGTGTAACAGATGGCGAGTCGTTGGACTATGAGCACAAAGCATAACATTTGTGCTCATCTGGATCTGACCTCCCGGAACGCGGCTGATTTCTCGGGTATAATTACATTCTTACGGAGATCGAGGATCTTCCGTGCTATATCGACTCCGTGCACTCCGTACCGTTCAGTTCTGCAGGCTTTCTGGGAAAGTGTTGTTGTCGACAGGTCCTCAGAGCCCCACTGCATCAGGAGCTCCATTTTTGGTCATGCTATAGAGATCAAAGAGGACGATCTCAGAACAGTCTTGGAATTTGGGGATGATGCGACTGCCCTACACGACTACACACACTAACTGTACGAGGATGTTTTCTGCGGGCCAAGTACTCGGGGGATATCAATGCAGGTGTGCTCAACAAGAGCAACCTGTGCCCGAAATTTAAGTATTTAGCCCATGTGCTGCTTAAGTGCATTGACTCAAGGAAGGGAGGCTTCGATGAGCTATTTGATCAGATTCAAAACGCCTATGTGGCGTTGGTGCTGAACCATCCGTTCAGCTTCTCGAGGATGATCTTCACCTACCTGGTGGGGAACATGGAGGCGAAGGGCAAGGAGGGATTTTGCATGTACCCTTGCTTTATGTAGATGATTATTGACCAGAAGCTCCCTTTGCTGCCAAAAGAGAAGGAGGATGCAGTGGTGCTTGAGGTGATGGATGATACCACCTTAAGCAGGATGAAGGTATACAAGGGGAAGCAGGTGAAACCCCCTGTCAGGCGATTGTTTGGGCATCTGGCCCGTGAGGATTATATGGCGCCAGCTCGGAGGAAGTGGCACCACGATGACAGTGACTCAGACACTGAGCAGATTGTGCTCCCTGCTGATGATTTTGATGATAATGATAGCGGTGATGGTGGAGATGCTGGCCCCACCCAATCGAGGGCCACTACTACTGATGTGATATGTCCATCATCCACCCGAGGATGAGCAGAGACTGTGGGATTCCATCAGGACTTCCGACCTGATGAGGAGAAGGAGGAGGATGAGGAGCTGTTGACTCGAGCAGTGGGCAGCAAGGTGATTGCCACCGAGCAAGGGATTCGGGCAGTTGGTGGACGCCCGGGCGAGTCTACGGAGACTACGACTGATCCTACCTACACCCCAGGCTAGCCCAGCATCCCGGGGGAGCATCCTCCTTGAAGGGTTCGAGGAAAAAGAGGATGGCTCAGCCCCACGGGATGAAGCCCAAGAGACGGAGGTACACGTTGGTCACTACCTCTTCCCCCACTGCCACCACAGCAACCACCACCAGTACTTCACTCCCCACCACTACTACCACTCCACCCACTATTACTACCACACCTCCACCTTTCACTACTACCACTCCACCCACCATTACTATCACACCTCCACCTTCCACTACTACAGCCACCCCTCCACCATATACACCTATGCCACAACCCATCTACACTACAACCACCACCACTACCACCACCCACAGAGCAGGGACCTCATCTTAGGTCCCACTTACTTTTGGATCCTCTCTCCCCACGGTTCGGTTAGAGGAGTAGCTGGCCAATCTTAACCGGATTGTGCTTAAGCTGCTGGCTACTGATGAGCAGTGAGCTACTCAGCTCAATCAGCTGATGGAGCTCATTGTCTCCCAGGCTCGGGAGATAGCTGAGCTTCGTGAGCAGCAGACCTCGTCCGTACAGAGGATACAAGATTTTGAGGTGAAGAACAAGAAGTTGATGCTGAGGCTCAAAGGCTATAAAGATGAGCCTATCAAGATTAGAGAGGGAGATGATGATGGTGGTGATGAAGATGATGATGAGGATGAGGATGATAAGGATGATGATGAGGATGAGACAGAAGGAGGAGGTGATGATGGTGCAGGAGAAGAAGAGGGAGGAGATGATGAGGAAGCAAATGATGCGGCTGCATCGGCTGCCACACAAGCCAATGAAAGGCGCACCAAGAAGGCGCAGGATCAGGGAGCCTCGTCCTCAGCCCCGGCTGTAGAAGAGCCCATGATTCTGGATAAAAGTAATGTTTAGATGTTTTTGTATTTTTAAATCTTGTGTAATTGAATCATGTATTAAAATTTTGCACTTAATGTTTATATATATTTAATATTTAACTGTCTTGATTATTGACAAATGATTGTTGTGTTAAATGTTTACATCAAGCAGATCAACCATCTCAACAAGACGAGTATGATGTTGCTCCCCTACAGCAAATCAAGTCTCAATTCACTATGATACTTGATTTGCAAGGGATTGTCAAGAGGTCTGTGAGTTATACTCCCAAAGAAGGAGAAATAATTCATGATCTTACTGATAAGCAACTTGCGGAGATGTTCCGGCTAAATCCGGATGAAATTGTTAAGGATGCCCCTTACGTTGACGTGGCTAGTGACGACGAGCGTAATGATGTGGACGAAATAGAGATTGAAGACGTCATAGCCCAGCATTATCCAGAATATACTGATCGAGAGGGAAATGTGGTTCCTAACTTTGGGGATACTCTCGACAGTGGTACATATGACAGTCTGGATACGATGGAGAAGGAGGAAGAGAAGGCTGAATGGGCGGCTTTGGGGATACTCAAAAAGTCAAGCCCAAGCCTCGGACGCTGATGTTGTAATAAAGAAGGCTGAATGGGCGGCTTGTTTTGCAGAGATCCGAGCCCAACGCACTGCTCCAAAGCCGAGTGCCTACACCAAGCTCTAGAAAGTGAAGAAGCATCTAAAGGTGTCAGGAAAGATTATAGCGTGGGCATATTTTGAGGATCTAAATGTCTATGCTGTCAAGAGGGAGAAGGGAATAGAGTACTTCAGATTCCCAAATGATCTGAAGACTCTCCCTGGTTTTGAGCTCAACCAGCTGGCCAAACTAAAGTTGTTATATGCTAACCCAAAGAAAATGGCAGGCTGGTTTGAGGCTGCCTTGAGGAAAGGGTACCACACCAAATGGGTTAACTTCCGACCTCAACAACCGACGAGGTATATCAGAAGGTCTGAAGTTGATTCCATTACCGGAAAGCCTAAGGTAGTGTTGAAGTGGAGTCCTTCGCGCACAATGTCAAGAATCCCTCTAAGGGAAATGCCACAGGACTTCACTCCACACTTCAAGTGGTGGTATTACGATTGGAGAATAGGTGAAGTTGTTATAGTCTTGCAAAAAAAGGGCCAAATGGATACTATTCGGGTATTTGACCCAATGGGGCTGACTACCTTGTCTGCTGATGATGTATACACATTATACAAGTGGCCACTGTTCTATGATTCGCAAGACATTGTACAAGCACTCCAGTTTCAAAACGTGACAAGACTCTATTTTGTATTTGAGATACATGCTGGAGTCACAAGAGAGGAAAAGTACAAGAAGTTTGATGAGCTGATGAAGAATGTTGGACAATGATGTAAACTAGGTCCAAGGGGGAGTTTGTTGATACATGTGTACCTAGTTTATGAGCTTAATGTTAAATGTCTTTCATGTCTTACATATATGTAATGAATGAGTTCAATGTAATGAAATATGTGTTTGATGCTTATATTGTTTAATGTTTCATTGTTTATTGTGTCATAACGCATATTGAACTAACTTTATAGGTTTTTTGGTTGTTTACATAGTTCTTAGTCAAGAATGGTTTAGGAATGTGTTTAAACTTAATCGTATGAAGTATTCATGCGAATAGACCATGCTAATGGACCATACGCATGAACACTTCATGCTAATGGACTAGTCGCACGACTGAACCAGAGACTGGATCAGTCGCACGATTGAGACATAAGATTGGCTCAGTGGCACGAATGAACCTTCAGTCGTGTGTATGGAACAACCGTATGATTCAGTCGCACGACTGAACCATACTAATGCTTCAGTCGCACGATTGACAAACCCTAACCTGTAAATACCACTTAATTCGTGGAAAAATGCAACACTTGAAGAATTTAGACTCACAGACGTACCCTAGCCGTCCAGAGACTCCAGAAAACCTGTTCCAACTTCATAGATCGCAGTTGATCGTGTTTTAATCATTCATAACGTTTCTTTAATCTATTGATTGATCGAAACTGCTTTCTCACTCATTGGATCGCCAATCAAATAGGATTTCGCGCTATTTGATTAGGTATACACGCATTACCAGTTAGTACTCCATCCGTACACGATCCTAACACAAACAACTGAAAATATACTTTGAGTAGTTGTATGTCCTTCCCTCAAAAAATGCCAATAATGAAAGGTGCCTCGAGAATCTGTCAAGCCCAGACTTCCTGTTGGAGATGCACTTTAGATAGGTGTGACATAAGAATCTATATGCCTTGCATAATCTACGTTTCTTTATCTCACCCTTGCCAAAATCACCATCATACTCCATCGGGTAGAACACTTTCTATATGTATTCATTCTTGAATACATCAGGGTGACCAACTTCTTGTTTTCCCAACTCTAGTACCCTCCTTATGTTCTGCTCATCTATCCTTAGTCTTTAATTTATAAGAAGACTAAGGAAATTTTTTTCATGATTCTACTCCCCCTAAATTTTTGATCAATGATGAATGTAAGCATTTATCATAAATTTATAAGAAGAATATCATGAAAGACACATGTCTGTCCAAACATACCAAACAAAAAGAAATTAAAATAAACAAATTTGAAATTAGTACAATGTACAAGCATATATACACATAGAATGGGATCATACTATAACAGTAAACATCTTCCTGATTAATTAATTTGTTGAAATGATACCTGATCTTGGATCTGATTGCAAGTATGTTTGTCCACTTAAATCCATACAAGAGTATTGTGTCAACTAGGCATGTTGTTTATCATGTTTTCATGTTTATTAGTGAGCAATTGTTATGGGCTCCACATTTAATTCACTTAGAGTTTGTCCTCCCTTTGTGAGTCAAATCATCACCTTTTTACACTTAGAAACTATGTACTTTAAGTTATAAGTTCTATCTTGAGATGCATTTGACATCTCATTAATGCATTGATGTAAAAGCTCTAAATTAAATATACAGTTGATCACAGAGGATTCTTTTGAGAGCTTAGATATGATGATCATCAGGTCACCAGGTCTTTACTTACGTAAAACAGAGGTGCCTTAAACCCAGGTCTTTGTTTTCACAAAACAGAGGGATGATGAGGATCATGATCTTTTCACCAGTTGGTTACAAATGTATACCATGGTGATCATACACCCAGGTCTTTGTTTACACAAAATGAACCCACTCACATATGAACCTACTCACATATCAAGAAAATTGATTAGATTTTAATGATATTTAAGAACTCTGGAAGTAAGCAAAGGCATAGTGTTCTATCATTTCCCACACATATATCATGTTGAATTAAAAGACACAGAAAGAAAGACAATATATTTTTTTATTCTAAGCTTCGGAAGATGTTTCAGAAGTTTCTTCCGAAGGTAAATTGCTTTCGAAAGAAAATTGTTCTAAGACATAAGTTTCTTCCGAAGGTAATTATAAATCTTCCGAAGGATAAAATTTGTTATTAATTTTTTTTAATTTTTTAATTTTTTATATTTATTATTACTATTTACAAGGACAGACACATGCTTTTCTTTGTTTGTTCATAATGATTAATCTAAGTTAATCATTCCTAGAGACTCAATTAAAAAATTAAATCTAACTAAATCGAAGGCTTTAGTGAATAAATCAGCATGTTGATTTGTTGCATCCCCTTTGACTAACTTGATCAAACCTTTTTTTGAGCAATCTCTCATAAAATGGTAACTTATTTCAATATGTTTTGTTTTACTATGTTGCACTGTATTAGCAGTTATAAACATCGCAGCTGAATTGTCAATGTAAATTGGAGTCTGAAGGAAATTGTAACCATAATCAAGTAATTGGTTTTGCAACCAAAGGACTTGAGAGCAACCAGCTGAAGCAACTATGTACTCAGCCTCAGTTGTGGATAGAGATACAATTGTTTGCTTCTTGCACTACCATGAAACTAGTCTTGGTCCTATGAATTGACATCCACCAGTTGTGGATTTTCTGTTGTTGTTGCATCCTCCAAAGTCACTATCAGGATATGAGTAAAGAGTAAAGTCACCATCCTTTGGATACCAAAGTCCAAGGGCAGGTTTTCCTTTCAGATATCTAAAAAACCTTTTCACATCATTCAGATGAGACTCTTTTGGATCTGATTGGTACCTAGCACAAACACACATAGCAAACATAATGTCAGGTCTACTGGCACTTAAATACATAAGTGATCCTTTCATTGATCTATATAATCTTTGATCAATAGTTTTTCCTGTAGGATCAGGTACAATCTTATCAATTGTTGAGGCTGGTGTTTTGTATGAAGATATATGAGCAAGGTTGTACTTTTTCAATATTTGATGTATGTACATCTGTTGATTGATGAAAATGCCATATGTCTTCTGATGAACTTGTAGACCAAGGAAGAAAGTTAATTCTTCCATTGAACTCATTTGAAACTCAGATTTCATCAACTCTTCAAAGCTTACACATAATCTCTTGTTAGTTGATCCAAATATAATGTCATCAACATATATTTTAACAACTAAGATATCTTGATGTTCTTGTTTGAGAAAGAGAGTCTGATCAATGGTTCCCCTTTTGTATCCATGCTTGAGCAAGAAAGATGATAATGGTTCATACCACTTTCTTGTTTCTTGATGAAGACCATACAAAGCTTTATCAAGCTTGTATACCCTGTGAGGGTAATGAGGATCTTCAAATCCAGGAGGTTGTGATACATAGACTTCTTCATCAATTTTTCCATATAACAAAGCACATTTGACATCCATTTGATAGACAGTGAACTTCTTATACGATGCATATGCTAGGAATACTCTTATGGCTTCAATTCTTGCAACTGGTGCAAAAAATCTCATAGTCTATCCCTTCTTCTTGTGTGTAACCTTGTGCAATCAACCTTGCTTTGTTTCTCACAATTATACCTCTGTCATCTAGTTTATTTTTGAAGAGCCATCTTGTTCCAATTGGATGTTGACCTTCAGGTAAATCAACTAGATTCCAGACTTTCTGCTTTCTAAATTGTTGTAGCTCTTCTTGCATAGCTTCAATCCAACTATTGTCCTTTAGAGCAGCTGTGATGTTTGGACGAACCACCTTTAAAAAAAACAAGTAAAAAGACACATGTTTACAGCTCCACCTTGGCTTCTTGTTGTTCTTTTATCAAGATCACCAATAATGTTGTTTACTGGATGAGTCTTATGAGTTTTAGTTGTTGGAGTAGATTTAACTGGAATAGATGATTCCAAGTTAGACATATTCATTGATGCAGATAGATCCAATCTAGCTGATGAATTTAGGAAGTAATCAAAGTGTTCCTCCTATTCATTATTAGGTATGGAGTGATCTTCCTAAGTTTGAACATCAGGTGCATCATTAATATCTTCCGCATGAACTTCTGCGGATGTATTTTGAGCTTCCATAGGAGTTACAGCTGCTGAGACATTATTCATATCTCCGGATGCAGAATGCATATCTGTGGATACAGAGTCAGCAACTGCGGATGAAGTGTTTCCATCTTAGGATGTGCATCCATTTTGCTAGACTTGCGCATCATCATTGTTTTTATTTGTTGTTCCTTGTTCCATGAAACTTGATGTGTGTATTCTTGGAGGATCAGCAGACAATGACACTTCATTCATATTTGTGGAAACAAATGGATAACATGTATCATCAGATCCTGCATTATTCAAATAACCAGAGTTAAATGAGTCTGTTAGTGCATCTATATCAAACAACCATGATGATCCATTTACAGATTTAGGAAATAAGGATTCATCAAATGACACAGAGTTTCTTCCATAATGTTATGTTACGGAATGTAGATCCTATAAAATTTAGATGTTGAAGAATATCTAACAAAGAAACCATCATAGGCTTTTTCTGAAAATTATCCCAATTGTTCTTTTGTGTTTAAAACAAATACATGACACCCAAAAGCTCTAAGATATCCTATGTAAGTTTTTCTTTTAAATAGAAGCTCATAAGGTGTTTTATTATGTTCTTTTACAATCAATGTCCTATTTTGGACATTGCAAGTTGTATTCACTGTTTCAGCCAAAAAGGTGATTGGCAATTGTGAATCAGCTAGCATTGTTCTTGCTGCTTCAATAAGTGTTATGTTTTTTCTTTTAGCAACTCCATTCTGTTATGGAGTTCTTGGTGCAATAAATTGTCTTGCAATACATTTATTCCTGCAAAAAGAATCTAATTCAGAATTAACAAATTCAATCCCGTTGTCACTCCTGAAAATTTTAACTTTTAAATCCAGTTGATTCTCAATCTTGATGACAAAGTCCATTAATGTTTCTGATGTTTCACCGTTTTGTTTTAAGAAGAAGACCCATGTGAATCTAGTGACATCATCCACTATCACTAAACAATATTGCCTTTTTCCAATGCTCATCACATTGGTTGGACCAAACAGATCCATGTGAAGCAATTTGAGTGGTGTAGTGTTTGTATTGATAATTTTGGATGTATGAGACACCTTATGTTGTTTTCCTTTATAACAGGAAGAACAATGATTTGAACTATAAAACTCTTTTTTGGCAATCCAATGACTAGGTCATTTTTCACCAATTTGTTTATGTTCTTCATGTTAGAATGAACAAGCCTTCTATGCCACAATTGAGATTCATCTTCTGATGACTTAGATAGTAAGCATGTTTCATGTCTTGTGAGTGAAGTGTTGTTCATGTCCAAAACATATGTGTTTCCTTTTCTTGATGCTTTAAGAAGGATCCATTCTTCTGGAACTGAAAAACCTGGCTTAAGAATGTAACAATTAGTGTTATAAAATATTTTGTATAATTTTGATCAGAAATTTGAGACACACTCGGTAAATTATATTGTAAATTTTCACAATAGTTTATTTCTCAAATTTGAGCACACCATTAGCTACCATTCCTTCACCAACTATTTTACCTCTCTTCTTATCCCCACCAAATGCCACATATAAGGCATTTTTATACTTGAAGTCATGGAGAAGTGAACAGTTTCCTGTCATATGCCTAGAACAACCACTGTCAACATACCACTTGTTGTCAGCTCTCCAAGATCGTTCTTGCACACAAAAAAAATCAATTAGAATTGACAACCCAAGCCTTAATGATCTTGGGTTTGCTAGCAGTGTGTAAAATTGTTACTCCTTCATGAATAAGTCTTGAAGTTTCAGTATTAATTTTAGTTTTAATTGATTCATTATGAGTTGTTTCAGGTGAGGATGATTCTGTTGAAGATGAGGTTGTTAAACTAGGTCCTGGTTTCTCAATCTCTTCTTCATACACCTTATTTTTGTTGGTTTGATGCTTTGGTTTTGATAATGAATCTTGATTGTTGAAAGTTTCATTATCTTTTGATTTTAAATGATCTACATGAGTTCCCTTTTCAAAATTATCAAAGAAAGCATCATCAGCATTTGTTTCTTTTTCAGTCAAATCCACCCTTTTATGAGGTGATTTTGATTGCTGAAATGTTGTTCTTATCTTCAAAGGTTGAACATCAGTGGATGTTTTCTTCTTGGGTTTTGGCTTTTGTTTTTGTTGCTGCTTCTTAGTTTTTGAATCTTTTTCACAATTAGTACATTGAGTGTCTGATTCAGCTTTATCAGATTGTTTCTTCTTTGTGCTCCCTGTCTTGGTCTTAATGTTGAAATAACATTCCTGAGTTGAATGGTTATTTTTGTTACAAATAACACAATGTTTGTTGAAGTAGCAGTCAGATGTCATGTGATTGTTCATATTGCAAATAGAACAATAATTACGGAAGTAACAATCTTCAGTATTATGGTTTTTCATATCACACCATTTGCAATACATTTTCTCTGATTCTTTGTCAGAATCAGTTATATTCTTCTTCTTTGTCAACTTTTGAGGCTTTGCATCCTTCTCCAATTTTGCAGTCGATTTATCTTTTTACATCTTTTGAGACTTTGATTTGTTTGCTGCGGATTTTGCCTTCCGCGGAACATCTACTGAATCAGTAGATTTGGTTTCTGCAAATCTCCAACTGAAGAAGGTTTCTTCTGCTGCTTAAGATCTGCTGATTGTTTCTTCTTTCCTTTTTCTATGGAAGATGTGTGTACTTCCTTAGTAGATGCACATTTTTCAATTTCTTCCTTTGAAGGTTTTTGTTGCCGATAAAGTTCTTGCAGACCTTCATTTAGCTGAGCTATTCTCTTGCAAATAGTCTTCAACATGTTTCTTTGTTTGGAGGATATGGCAACTTTGTTTCTTCAAGAACTTTGGGAATGATTGTTTAAAAAGCAACATTCTTACCAATGTCCAGTTGATCATCATCATGTTCATCAGAATCATCCAAGTCATCCACTCATCAAAGTCAAATTCTGAGTTATTTTGTTTAATATTTTCTGATTCAGAACTCAGTTTCATTCACCTTAGTTTCATTGTGATTAACTTTTTTATTAGAGTTTGTTTCAAACTTGGTGCTTGGCACAAAATGATTTGACAAGTTATTTGTCATTGATTCAGGTAAAGGTGGGTAATTATTGCTTATAGGAGGTGCCACGACATTATATCCCAACCCATACATGTTCTTTGATTCAGTATGAGAATTTAATAATTTCTCATATTGCTAAGATGAAAGTTGAAACTTCTGAAGTTTCACTTCAGTTGATGCATGATCAGCCATGGATTTAGTTAAGGAAGTGGTCAGATGCTCAACTTGTGCTATTAAACTGTAATTTTCTAAAACAAGTTTATCTAAATCCTTTTGTAAGGAGTTATTTTTGATTTGATATAATTTATGTTTTCTTACATGAGATTCATTCAAAATCATTGTTTCTTTAACTTTATCAGCCAGTTGTTGAGCATGGATTCTATATCATTCAACTTCCTCAACACATATTGATGAACATAACCTATATCTTACCTCTCTAGCCATGGGTGGAACTTTGTTTTCCATGTGAGACATTAAAGCTTGGTTTTCTTCCAAGACTTCCTTCTCATACATACTCCAGTCACAAGTTCCATCTTGAAGTATGATCAGTCCGGTTTCTTTAGAGTTACTTGTTCCTGCTGATGTATTTGTGGCTGGTGGGGATGAGTTGGTCAGTTGTGATTGTCTGAAAGATCTTTGAGATGATGATGGTTGATGAGACTGATGTTGCTGATGTTGTGTCAAGTCAGGATTTGATTGTTGATTACATTCTCTAGAGTAATGTCCATAGAGATTGCATTTGAAATATCTTACCTTTGACTTATCTACACAAATCTTTGATGATTTACTTGCTGCAGCCAAATTTTTATTTCTCCTAAGATATTGATTGATTTTATAAGCAATCATTTCCATTTGCCATTGTAGATCCATCTCCTCCACTATATCTGGATGTATTTCTTCCAAGTCTTGCTGGAAAATGTTGGCAGATGTTAAGGAGCTTCCTAGGTAAGCTTGAAAACTTGAACTGAAAGCTGCAAAGGCTGCTTTTTGTTCTTCAGAGTCAAGAATAACATTGATGGGCTCTGTTTGGTTGTTATTTGATGAATAGTTTGCTGATGATGTAGATGTATCTCTTCTATCATCAGTTCTTCCTTTTTCTCTTCTTAACTTACTTTGAGAAGATTTCTTTGAAGGCTTTGATGCATAGAAACTTAATTCCTCTTCATCTTCACTCAAAGTACAAGAGTTATCACTATCATTGTTGGAAATGAATGCACTTCTAGCACTTTTTGTTTCTTTAAAGTGATAAGGTGAGACATGTGTTCTCACACTCGTGTTTCTTGATTTTTCATCCATTTCAAGAGCCTCAACTTTAGCTACCAGTGTATCTAAACCAGTTGCGTTGAGGTCAATGGTGTTCTTGAACATGGACACAGTTTGCTTCCAACTTTCAAGAAACGTATGGAGCATCTTTTTGTTTAATTCCTCATTTGTATACTTCAACTCCAAGATATTCATCTCTGTTACAAGTTGCATAAATATATGGAGTTGTTGAGGAATTGATTCACCCTCAATATGATGAAAGGTTTCATATTGTGAACGAAGGTGTCCTTCCTAATGCTTCTAATTTCATCACTCCCTTCACAGTGTATGAAGTATCTTCCACAAGGAATTAGATTTTTTTTAATTCTCACACCTGATTAATATCTCTTCAGGTAAAGCCATACTAAGCAAGATGTATGTTTTAATATCAACTTTGACCTTCTTAATATCATCAGGTGACAGATCCTTTGTACTTATGGGTTGATTATTATAATTATATTCCGGCCCAAGAGTGCGTGGAATGTAAGGACCTTCAATTATTGACACCCATAAGTCAGAATCTGTATAATTCACATGATTCTCGAACTTGATTTTCCAGGATTTAAACTCTGCTTTTGTTTCCAACTTTGGAGGTTGGTATGATGATCCACCAAAGTTACTCATGTTTAGCTAAAGTCTAAGATATTAACTATTACGAAGTATGTTTTAGGTAATTAACTAATTAGTGACAAAACTTAATTAACAAAAATTAAGCAATTGTGGTCACGAATCAGTCAATCCTTTTAATTATAATTAATTATCATATCAAGGATTTTGTTAATGTAGTTGTTCAAATAAACTTAAAAAATTGATGAATGTCAATCAATAACCCATATCTACTATTCAATTGATTTGAATATTGATCTAAGTTAATCAAGCAATGAAACAGTACTTGCTGAAAGACAATTCATTGTATTAATTAATTCACACAAAAACAATTTGCTTGAAAATAGTAGATCTAATCAGCAAAAACTGACAAATCTAGTCAAACAAGCAAACAATTAAACACTATTAACACTGATAGATCAGTCTATCTAAATCAATGAGCACTTGGCTTTGATACCACCTGTGAATCTAAGGATCGCAATCAGGAATTATCAGTCTTAATGGGGATTCAAGTTAATGTTTGCGGAATCACCATTAACCTTGTTTAATTGTTTAATAAATAAATATCAAATATAATGAATAATTATTATGACGAACACAATGATATGAACACAATTAATAAGCAAACAAGATTTGATTTAAACGTAAATGATTAAAGTTGATTAATGATTACAGATGAATAAATAATTAATGATATAAACAAAAAATGCTTTGAATGTATTGATGTTGATGTGACGGCTGCTAGGGTTTATGTTTGTGTGAACTGATGTGATGTTTGGGTTTGCCGTTTGGTTGCTCTTGTGTTCGTGTTCGTCTGTTGATGTGAAACCTAGGATCCATATTTATAGGCATACGTGTTTCAGTTAAGGAAACACCGGATCTCTTGGGATTTGCATAATTGTCTTGTTGACTTGTTGACTTGTAACAATTGTATTATTTAAATACAAGTGTTTGGACTCCGCAGCTTAACAGAACTTCCGGAGGTAATTTGTTCTTCCGAATGTAATGTCTTCCGAAGGTACTTAGTCTTCCGAAGGTATTCAGTCTTTCGAAGGCGTTTGCTCATCCGCAGGAGTCTTCACTTGAACTCTTTGATTGACTTCATCTCTAGAGCTGATTGTTCATCCGCAAAGGATCTTTCGATGTATGTTACTTGTAAGACACATATCTATGGAAGAACAAAATGTTCATCCGTAGATGTTTCTTACAGTTAGTCAATTTCAATAATTGACCAAGTATTATGTTTGTACCTGCAATCATACATAAATCAACACACATATGGGTTAACCTATATACATAATGCATACATCAAAATAATGAATTATAATCATTCATTACAAGTATTCATTAAAGTTCTAAGCCTATACAAAATGATTTAGATCTATTGTTCCTAGATCTAACAGTAACTTGACACCAATGAAACATAGTACTGGTCGAAGATTCTAATATTATGATTGTCTAAGATCAGTCACAAAAGTAGGGTTTTCTATTCTATTTATAGGCTTATAAAAGGACTTTACAAAATGACCAAAACTACCCTTGTACTATACATCAGGAAACTAGTCTAAGTACAAAAGCGTAATCAACATTTCTTTTGTTCATGTGCATTAAGTAATGTGGATGACTTGTTCTTCATCAGCATTTCTTTGTGGTCTTCAGCATTGGTGTTCGGTCATCAGCATTAAGAAATGCTGATGAACAAACACATATGCGCATTTGTTGCTGAACATCCGTATTAGTTAATGCGGATTTGAAATAATTGGCAGCATTTCTTTCTAGTTATCCGCATTTGTATATGCAGATGAACAAACACTTGTCAGCATTTGTTTTTAGTCATCCGCATAGACAAATATGGATTGCCAACACTTGTCTTCTTCTCAAAAAGTCTTCAACCATATATCTTCTTGGACTTGTGGGATAATATCAGCAGAACAACCATCAACCAACTCTTGAATTGGCATGTATGATCCTTTCAGGGTCCAACAATACTCCCCCTAAGGATTATACAACCTATGTACTTTAAGGGTTTGATGGTGGTTAAGGTTGTAATGATTACGCTGGGTCTTGGACAGGTGAAGGAGATGCCGCTGGTTCTGCCAAAGTAGGATCCAATATGGCCTTGATCATGTTGGAGAAATCCCTGGCTTTAGCAATCTTGTCTCTACTCAACACATGTATCTTCATTTGGCTCATTGAGTAGACAGCTTCAATGGGTAGTTGCCTCCGGGAAATGGGCTCCCAAATTGAATAATAGATAGCCCATCCATGTGGATCAATAGAGATCCTTCAGCATACACCTCCAGCTTGACAATGTTCCCCAGTTGTAGAGGAGTCTTCTTGTTCTTTCTCTTTTTTCTCTTGGTGTTAATCCGATCGTATTCAATCTTTAAAATCTTGATACACTTCAGAAAGAAATACATGTCCACCTCTCCAAGCTTGTTGTTTATTTCCCTAAAGTGCCTTGTGTAGATGTAATGGATATAGGATTCATCTAACAATCTAACTTCATACCCTTGAACAACCGAATTTGTACTCCTTCTTTTCCTTCCCACCTTCTTTTAATCACCAATTCATATGTTTTCTTCTCCATAAACACATTGGCGATAGGCTTTGATGATTGTGTTCCTGCTACAATCTTTTTTTTCAGGTATTCAGTAGGCTTTACATTTAACTCAGGGAACACCACCTCCTCAGCCTCTTTAATTTTCTTTTTCTTCTCTAGAGGGTTATGAAAATATCATCTTTTCTAATACATATTGCTTTTAATGATTTGAAGTTGTTGGTTCTCTTAAACTTTTTCAAAATGTCTTGAAATTCATACCTACTGTACATAGCTTGATGGTTGATTAGCTTCAACTCAGCTAGCTCTTTCAAATCATGAACCTGCAGGGAGTTCACCAGAGCAGTGTCCTCTGTGAAGAATTCAACAAGCCTGAGATCCTTTTGATCATGAACATATTCCAGTCGTCGTCATACTTCCAAGCAATGATTTTCACATCAATTTTGCCCTGTGGAGTAGACACACCCCGATCATCTTTGAAGTGGTGAGCCCTTCTTGTAACTTAAGTTGAGAAGGCTTAGCAAACCACTCAGGAATCTTGTGGAGTACGGGTGCCAAAGTGTCATGATCCTTTGGTGTGAGCTGGATGTCTTGGGCAAAGACCCTTGTTCTTAGTTTTTGGCTCATAATTTCTTATTTAAGTTTCTTTAATCTTTCTTTCTTCTCATTAATTAATCTCAGAATTTCAGCAATTAGTGAATTGGTCTTCATATTCCTAAGTTTTCTTTTTGTGTAGCCTTGCTCAGAAAGATAATCCTTCATCTCCATGTCAGTCATGCTATAGGGATCCGGATACATTGAGTGAGGAGCTTCAACCTTCTTAGATTTGGTTGTGGAAGGTGACATAGGTGTCTTGGTTGTTTGTGATTTCTCATATTCAGTCACAAAAGTAGGATCCAAAAGCTTGTTCAGCTTGTCTTCCTCTTCAACCGTACCTTCCTAGGTCATTCCAAATACTTCATCAGCATCATAACCATGATTGATCAGAAACATTGCCTTTATAATCAAATCATCAGATTGTGCTTTCTCGACCATCTCTTGTACTGAAGTTTCAGCCTTCAAAGGACGTTCTTTTGCTATTGGTTCATCAACCACATAGCCTCCTTCAATCTCACCTTCCTCCAAGTCTACAAACTCGATCCCCTTCTTCAGTTGTTCCTCAGCTAATTTATGTTCTTCCAAAAATTCTACAATAGCAGCTAAGCTTCGAGGGTCATCTTTTTGTTTCTTCTTAACAAGTTCATCTTCTTCAATGGGCCTTTTCCCTTTTGCCTTTTCAGAATGGTACTTTCTTTTTCTGGTGTAAGTTCGCAATAAGGGATCAGATGAAGATGACTCTGGTATTTCAGCTTCTTTCTTTTTGATTTTGTTGCTTTCTTCACGGAATCTTCTTTTTCTTGATCTAGACCCTTCGCTGCTCATTCTTCTTGTTCTAGCATATCTTCACATAGTTTCTCTGATAACTTCCTTTTGCTCATCAGATAGGGTGACAGTTGGTACAACTGTAAACTCAGCTCATTTCTAATGACACTGGAGAGTGTGGAATTACAACTATGGGTTCAGCAGGCTATCTTTGATCTTTCACAAAATCCTAGAATTCATCATCAATAATGAATTCCTCAGAAGAGTAGATATCTATATCTTTCATCATATCTCTAAGCTTAGATTCTTCATCTTGGGTTTCTTTAGATTGTTCACTATATTACACCACCATTGTCATACTTAGTTCTTCTTTTCCAGTCTCACCAGATTCTGCTTCATGTACAAAATCAGTAGTCTTTTGCTCATTGACTAGTGAAGAGTCATTGTTGTCACTCTCATCTGAAGAGTTTTAATCTTCCTTTTCTTTGTCACTTCCATCTTTCTATTCAATCTTGGACTCCTCATTTTTTTGTTCTTTTTCTTTTGCTATCTCTTACTTAAGCATAATCAACATATCCAACTCTGAGACTCTTTTCTTCAGTATCTTAATATGTTTTTGCATATCAGAGATGATGTCATTTTGTACAGCAAGCATGCTTTCTTGTTCTTCCATGGCAATGGTTTGTAGAGTGACAATATCTACATGATCACTGCTTTCATCTTTAGCTAGTTGAAGAGATGCATTGAGTCTTTTAATCTTTGTGTCTTTATCTTTCTTCTCAGCTTCATATTTCTCCTTAAGATCTTTCAATTACTTTTCTTTTTCATCTAACTCCAAAAGTCTATCCCTGATGATGCCAGACCTTCTGTCAATGAGTTTTCCTATTCTGGCTACTTTCTTTAGTAGTTCTGATAACATTTCATCTTTTTCATCTGGTCTATTCAATTCTGCTACTACATAGCTTTCAGAAGGACCTGCCTCAGATGAAGCTTGTCTCATAGTTATTCTCATAGAATGATCCTCCTCATCCGAAGACGATTTTGATTCGTCTGAAGAGCAGGTAGATTCACCAGACTCAACAGGCTCAGCAGCAACTGAAGGTGAATGGACAAGAGAAATGACAGGAGAAATATGATGATGATGGAATGGAGATATATGAGGTGAGAGAATGGGAGATGGTATAAATAGTGATGCAACCTCAGCTTTTTGAACAGAAGGCCCAGTGCGAAGATCACCACCTACATCCACCAGTGGTGACACTGGCCTCTATCCTTGTTCAGCTTCCTCAGTATTCTTATCAACATGATGTTGATCATGAGCAGCTTGTGGTTCTTCTTCATGAACATGCTCATCAACAGGAGCTTCCTCTTCTTGTTCTTCTATTACCTCTTACTGATTAATCTTTTCTAACATCCATGGCAGCAAGGGAACAAATACTCCACCGTAGAAATTCCTTGGATCCTACTTCTTGATGTACTTGTAGGACTTGGCATTGTAGTGAAGAATATTCATCAGTGGTCCTTCAACACAATCTTCGGAAATTCCTCATTGATAAAGCATTGAAGAAATCTTGGATACATGAGGAACATATGCCTTCTTCCCTCTTGGATGTTAGAAACTAGACCATTGAAAACATAAGCAGACATGTTGAATGGTTTGTTTGTGCACAAAGCACATATAGCAGATGATGTGGTGATAGGAAAGTCATTCCATCCAGTCTTCCTCTTGTATAAACAGTGTTGGAAGACCTGAATGTGAATCTCCATTGTAGATCCACCAATCCCTTCACTATCTACTTTCCTTCATACCCTTCATCATATCCAATTTCAGCAAAGAAGGTAGTAATCACATCATCGCCAAACTCTAATGGACTGTCAGCATCATCACCAAACTATAGACACTATCTTACAGTCTGTTCAGTGATGGATAAGATATGATCTTCAGAGATTCTTCGAGATAGGGTCTTGACGCCATCAATTTTTGCCACTTAAGTAGTGTTCCAGAAAGACCCACTAGTACATAAAATAATCTTTTACAACGTTTATACATAATATATACAGCGTGTAGTGAAGCGTTGTATAACTATATGTTGTTTAAAATAAAAATTCTTTTTACAACATAAGCTTAAAGCGTTGTAAAATTAATAATATTTTTTAAATTATTTTAAATTGAATTTTTTAATTCTTTTTATAGCGTAAAGATAAACAAGATAAAGTGCTGTAAATTAATAATCTTTTTTGAATTGAATTTTTAATAATCTTTTTAAAATTGAATTTTTAATATTCTTTTTACAACGCTTGCTAAATATATATTTTACAGCATTTTTTACTTTTTTTTACTTATTTTCTTTTTCAATTAGCTCTTAAATAATAATATTTACAAGGATTTTTTACTCTCTTTTACATCCTTCTTTATATATTATTTATTTCTATTTATTGCTTTGTATTTTTTTAGCTTAATAACCAAACAAAAACATATATTTATAGATAGATCACATAAACTTACATTTACAAATAAAACACTTACAAAACCCAAACAATGTTCCATGTGCTTTCGAAATAAAAAATTGCCAGGTGAAGAATTCGAGTACATATATCATTAAATAAAAACCAAAAGGCTGAAACGGATAAACTACTTTGCCAATCATTAATCCTTAATCAATAGCATAAAATTCTCTAATGTATCTTCAACGGATGAGTCAATTTCATGTTGACGAAGAGGCCTCATATCATCCATCATCTAAAATAGTAAATAAATAAAAGTTAGATTACAATTCAACACGCGCACGCACGCACACACGCACACACATATTATATTTATACATATATATATATATATATATATATATATATATATATATATATAGATATATATAGTTTTTAATAAAAAATATACATAAAAAATACTTACAATATGTTCATTGCAAATAATCACAAAATCATACATGACCTTCATTACATAATATCCACATTCCCAGGTTTCAACTTGTTGATGGCACTATATACAATGAATTAACTATTAACTTTAAAATAAAAAATAAACAAATTGTAAAAAAACAGAAAAGAAAACATACCTTAACCATTTGCCATGAAATTTTCTTTCCCGTAACTTGTTCTAATAGCTTCGTAATGACATAACACGAAGAATTTTTTCATTTTCTAGTTGAGTCGATAATAAATCCATAGCATTTATGATATTTCAGATCGTGACGAATCATAATTAATGACCAATGATGTCTGCATAAATGAAAATCTTAAGAAAAATTAATGTCTCATTTTTAAAATAAATGTATTCCCATTTCTTCCATGTCTCTACGAACGTTAATACTATCCTTAGTTTTTCTAGGAATGTTTAACAACAAGCCCAACAAACTATCACATACATTTTTTTCAATATGCATGACATCTAGACAATGTCGAACTTCCAAACATTTCCAATAAGGTAGATCCCAAAAGATAGACCTCTTTTTCCAATAGCCTCCTTTCTCGTTACGAGTTCTTTTTCCCAATACAACATTAATATTTTCTACTCGTGAAAATGCATCAAAACTTCTCCTAACCATTCTGAGCTCTGTCTTTCCGTCAAACTCTTTCGTTTTTTTTCAATAATGGTGATTATTTGGTAGAAATCGCCGATGACCCATATACACTGTTTTTTTTGCAATTATTTAACCATATTGAACTTGTTTCATCTTCACATACAGGACATGCTTGTTTACCTTTCGTACTATATCCTGACAAATTTCCATACGCTGGAAAATCACTTATAGTGCAAAAAATCATGGCTCTCAACTTAAAGTTCTCCTATTTATACGCATCGTACACGTTAATGCCTGTACTCCATAGTGTTTTCAAGTGATCGACAAGAGGAGATAAATAAACGTCAATATCATTACCAGGTTGTTTTGGACCTTGAATTAACAATGACATCATTATGTACTTTCGTTTCATACATAGCCACGATGGAAGGTTGTAGATGCATAAAAGAACTGGCCAGCTACTATGACGACTACTCATGTTCCCAAAAGGGTTGATACCGTCTCAACTAAGACCAAATCGTATATTTCTAATCTCTTTACCAAAATCTGGGAATTTATAATCAATATTTCTCCACTGAGGTGAATCTGCCACATGTCTTAACTTTCCATCAACTTTACGCTCATTAGAATGCCAACGTAACAATTTTGATTCTTTAGCATTAGCAAATAAACGTTTTAGTCTTGGTATAATGGGGAAATACCATAATAATTTTTCCGGTGGTCCATTTTTTGTCACATCATCATCATATTCATCGGTTGCAATTTTTTGCTTTTACCTCGATGCACCACACGTAATACATTTATGAATATTCTCGAATTCATTTCTATATAACATACAATCATTCGAACATCCATGTATTCTTTTGACTTTCAATCCCATTGGACACATTAACTTTTTAGCTTGATATAAGGATATGGGTAACTCGTTGTCTTTTGGAAGCATGTCATGCAATATCACTAATAGACTTGTAAAACTCTTATCGCTCCATCCGTAGCTTGACTTTAAGTTAAACAGTTTCAACACAGCACTAAGTTTGAAAAGTTCTCACAACCAGCATATAACGGCTTTTCTAAATCACCAAACATCTGTTGTAGCTTTTCTTGATCATTGTCAATAATATTGGTTTCTAAATCATTAAACATGACATTTAAATTATCATTGTTCTCATTTAAATTGTCATTATCATCAGCAATGTCCTTATCATTATTCTCATTTAAATCATAATTTTCATCACTAATGTCTGGATCATTATTTTCATCATTATTACCAACTATATTTGTTGATGTCATGGTACGATTTGCAAGTGATTCCCCGTGTTTTGACGAACATGTATAATTATACATAAAACCATGTCGAAATAGATGATACTCGATATCTTTTATGTCCTTAAATTCAGTAAAATTTTTGCATTCCATACAAGGACATGGTATAGACTCTATTCTTTTTATCACACGATCATCTTCAGCAATCTTAAGAAAACTTTGCATGCCGCTCGAATATGTCGGGTGATAACGTTCAACTTCGTACATCCAATGACTATGATCCATCTGAAATTTTTAAATAACAAAATATGAATGCATATATATGATGTAATTCAACAAACCTAAATTAATCTAGGGTTGTGGATCCTAACCCACTTTTTTATTATTCTATCTCATATATATATATATATATATATATATATATATATATATATATATATATATATATATATATATATATATATATATCTATATATCTATATCTCTATATATCTATATTATATATATCTCTATATCTCTACTCTCTATCTCTCTCTATAGATATCTCTATATAGATCTCTCTATATCTCTCTCTCTCTATATCTCTCTCTTCTATCTATCTCTCTCTATCTATATCTATCTATCTCTCTATCTATATACCACATACATTTTTAGAGATTTATTATTTAAAAAAAAATCGACAGCATTTCCCTTTAACTCTCAAGTATGGATATAAACAACATACTCAATGGAGTGTAAAGAGAAATTCCTCGATTTTTTTTATAAATAATCAATCTCTAAAAATATATATACATCCTAAATGAGATAAAATAATTAAAAAGCAGTACTGATAAAGGGACAATCTAAAATTAATCTCTAATAGATTAACATTAGATAGGCACAACTATAAGGTTTCTTATATGATTTTATAAATATATAGATGCAAAAAAACATATGAAATAATTTCTAAGCCGATGTTGAAAAGGAAAAGAAATAACAATAATTATCTTAAGTTATATGAATCGATCCAAGAGAAGTAATGGACGGAAAAAAATATCTTATTTTGACCTTCACTTCTTTGTTTTTCCAATAATTGATTGAGAGATAATGAGATTGATCTAAAGAATATGAACCATACTAAGAATGAACCATACGAAGAATGATCAGATATACAAGATATATTATAAATTCTATCAAAGATGCTATCTCTTCTAACTATTAGGCAGTTAAAATTGAGATAAAGTCGTGTAAATGGTTATCTTATTAAAATATCAATTTATTTTTCGATTAATATATATTATATTTATGTTTAGAGAGTTGTAAATGATAGGGGAGCTCCTAGAGCGCTGTAAAATGTGTGTGAAAAAACCGTCAATTGGTTATTTTTAAAAAATATTGATTAAATTTTCAATTAATATATATTATATTCATGTTTAGAGCACTGTAAATGTTGTGTAGCTGTAAATGAAATGAGTGTTTCTTTGAGATATCGGCGTAAAACGTTGTGTTTTAAAAAAAACGCTGTAATAGGGGTGTTGGTTTCAAATTATTTTACAGCGTTTACAAAATTGATACCGCTATAAATTTTGTTTTCTCTACTAGTGACCTTATGAAGTTCTTATTGATAACAGGTCTGACAGTAATGGCATGAAGTTCTTATTTTCATAACCATTAAGTTCATTGCATTGTAAAATGACTATCAATCCTTAGTTTGAGTTTAACTTTGATGACTCTTTCTTGACCTAGGGTTCTAGGTTTATTAAGAGTCCGGCGGTTTAGGTCATGAGCATTTCAAATAATCACCTTATTTTGATACTACTAATGTCTAAAATCGAAATCGAGGAGAAATGATGGTGAATGAACTATATAATCACAAGGTAAGTGATGAAGATGAAGATGGTGGATGAAGAATAATGATGAACGCTCGTCGCACTTTAAGTCTCTCAAATTTGAAAAGTATTAAATGACCTTTTGAAATCTGTTTAAATAATCAGATTAATTACTTTTACAAACTTTACAAGTTTTAAAACAAATACGGTGGAACACTGCAGAAAATGCGTAAGAGTGAAAACTCATAAGTATTTCTTTTCTGTAACAAATGATGATGCGGAAGTTTAAAAAGTTTGTCAGTATTTATGCACTGTAGCAAATACGGTTGACAAAACTTTAACAACATTTGTGTACTGTAGCAAATGCGAAAGAACAAAGTCTGTCAACATTTATGCATTGTAGCAAATGCTTATGTTTAACTTTGCAAAACATTTGTACAGCAACAAATGCAAAAGTGTAAAACATGTCAGCATTTGAATACTATAGCAAATGCGATAGCACAATTTTTACTTTTACAACATTTACTTGAACAAATGTGAATGAACACTTAAGCTGTTCGGATTTCTTGATCTTCAAACATCATGACAAAAGAGTGTAAGCATATAATTTATTTTTGATACAAATATACAACAAAGTTTTAGCACTAATCATCAGCATTAACACAAATGAAGTTGACCAAATTTTTCAGCATAGACAAATACGAAAGAACAAAGAGTTATCCGCATAAACAGATGCGGAACTTCCGCATAAGTTTCCAATACTAGAAACTTGTATCCAATTTTATTAAAAGAAATGCAGTAGAGCACAGTTGTCCGCATTAATTTCACTTGAGTTTTCTTAAATCAAATCAGTTACCCGCATTGGTTATATGTTTGGGTTACCTTCACCCGTATTAACCAATGCTCTTACCCGCATTAACTTTTGAACTTGTCAAAAATTAATGTTATTGTAGTTGACAGATTTGACAGATTTTGAGTTGATTTTCCGATTTCTTATGAAGATGAGTCTTCTATTTATGTTTTTATACAGAAAGATGTGTCTGATGATTTGATATTTAAGAAGGTTTTTACTATTGCTTGCCTTGTCAATTCTTGCTTGGATTGAATTGAACACCAAATGTGATACAGTATTCCCAGATTTGACTAATCCTAGAATTTTGTGCTTCCATAAATCTACATACATTGAGATACTATGATATAACTTCTTCACCAACACAATCAATTTTTTATTTTGTAATTTAAAAAAAAGACACAATTGTACATAATGATCAAAATTTTAATTACTCACCCTAAGGTTTATATCCATATACGATAGAAACTTTAAAGATTTTAAAATTTTTGAATGAAAAATATTTTTTCGATTTTTTGATTTTGATTTCTTATTTGTACATGAACAGAAGATATATCTTTTTGGGATTATATCAATCTTATATTTCACAAGTGCAAGCAGTTGTTAGTAAAACAGACAAAATCATGAACATATTAATTGAAGGTATGTTTGTCCTCTTAAACTCATACTTGGGAAATATTTTAATTCTATTGATCTATTATCATGTTTGGATTGATTAAATATTCAACATGTACCTCACACCCAAAAGCATGGCATGATCAACTATCTTCATGATATGCATGGTATAACTTTATCACAACCTACATGACCATGTTATTTAAATTATGAACACTCATTTGGATTTATCCTCATTGGGATTCTTTTACTTTCATCCTTTTGTTTATTTGATCCTAGTTGGGATTCTTTTTCACTTCACTTTGGAAGGTGATCCTTGTTTGGATTCTCTTTGATCATTCACAAGGAATGTTTATTTTATTACTTCATCCAAGGTGGATGTGTTCCATATTTGAAATCCTTTTGGATCATGACATCAGCACTATGTGCTTGTTTCTTCAGATATTTGCTCGTGATGTGATTGAATGAGTTTCATAAGATATCATTACCAAGTGTGCTTAGCTTACAACACACACACTCATTTAGATAATTTAATATTTACTAATACTCTGAGATGAATGCTTCACAGTTGAGTATGAGTTTTTAATTTATCACACCATTTATCTTCTTTTCCAAGTTGAGCCTACTCACATATCAGATAAGTCAAGTCAGTTTTTTAGATTTTCAAATAAGCACAGTGAATGTTATAACGACTGTAAATATATCATTTCCCTTAAGTATAAAACACATACTTCAGCAAAATGACTTCTTTTTGTATTTTTGTTAATATTTGAATGTTTTTTGATATTTTGATTTTTACTCAAGGTTAATCATGCCGATTGATTAAACTAGGAATTCAAACCAACTAGGTTCAAATGCCTTAGTGAATAAATCAGCTAATTGATTGTCAGTGTGAACCTGAATCAATTTAACCCCTTTTCAGCACAATCTCTCAAAAAATGATATCTAATTTTAATTGTTTTGTATTTGAGTGATGAACTGAATTGTTAGTGATAAACATTGCTGTTGTGTTGTCAATGTGAATTGGAGTATGCATGAAGTAAACCATAATCAAGCATCTGGTTTTGAATCCAGAGAACTTGAGAGCAACAAGTTGATGTTGCTATGTACTCAGCTTCTGCTGTTGAAACAGAGACATTTGTCTGCTTCTTGCACTACCAGGAGACCAGCTTGGGACCAAGAAATTGACAACCACCATAAGTGGACTTCCTGTTGAAGTTGCATCCCCCATAGTCACTTTCAGTGTAGGCATAAAGGTTAAAATATCCTTACTTTGGATATGATAATCCAAGTGCAGGCTTGCCCTTAGATATCTGAATATCCTCTTGACAGCATTCACATATGATTCCTTGGGATCTGCTTGATATCTGGCACATACACAACACTAAACATAATTTTAGGTCTACTAGCTGTTAGATACATAAATGTACCTATCATGGATCGATATTGAGTCTCATCAACTGATTTGCCCTCAGGATCAGGACCAATCTTCAATTTTGTATCTATAAAAGTTCTAATTGATTGACAATGTGCGAAATTGAACTTCTTCAGCATTGTTTCCACATATTTTGATTGATTGATGAAGATTCCATCAGTTGTTTGTTGAACTTGCACTCCTAAGATGAAAGTTCGTTCCCCTATTGCACTCATTTGGAATTTTGAATCCATAAGGTGTTCAAAGTCTTTGTAGAGTTGCTTGCTTGTTGAGCAAAATATGATGTCATCAACATAAATTTGAACCAACAACATTTGTTTTCCCTTTCTTTTTCTGAAGAGAGTTTGATCAATCTTTCCTCTCTTATATCCATTTTCAAGAAGGTAAGAGGATAGAGTCTCATACCACTTTCTTGGTGCTTGTTGAAGACCAGACAAGGCTTTGTCAAGCTTGTATACCCTATAAGGGAAATCAAGGTCTTCAAAGCCTCGTGGTTGACTCACGTAGACTTCTTCGGAATTTTTTGATAAAAAAAGCACACTTCACATCCATTTGATAAACAAGGAATTTCATGGATGAAGAATATGCAAGGAAAAGTCTTATGGCTTCTAATCTGGCAACATGAGCAAACACTTCATCATAGTCTATTCCTTCTTCTTGAGTGTACACATGTGCAACCAATCTTGCTTTATTTCTGATGACAATACCCCAGTCATAAGTCTTGTTTCTGTATAGCCATCTGGTACCGATGGGGTATTGTCCTTCAGGAACTAGAGCAATTCTTCATGCATTGCCTCGATCCAGCTATTGTCTTCAAAATCCTCTTTAATATTCTTAGGTACTGTTTGACATAGAAAGCAAGAAAACAAACAAATGTTTGCAATACTTGACTTGCATCTAGTCACCCGTTCATCTAGTTCACCAATGATGCTTGACACAGGATGATTCTTGTGTATTCTGGTGATTGGAATTGAGTCACCAGCAATGGATACATCAATGTTGGAGACATTTAGATCACCAGTGAGAGGAGTCTTTTTGTTGTGATATGGGAGAGTGATAAAAGTAATCAAAATCTTCATTTAGTTCTGCTTCAGTATCAGCAGCACTTTTGACTTTCATCATTTTGGTTTCTCATAGTTTCAACTGGTGTGGTGGCTCGTTCTTAATTTCTCACTTCAGTTGATGGTTCTTCAGAAGGAGATGGAATTATACTTGGACCAGCTTCAGTTGAAACACTCACATTTGGAGGTTCTTGTCTGACAAGATTAGCTTGTAATGGAACATCTATATCATGTGGATCAGAAGAATTTAGAGGAATCATTGTAAAATCTTCTCTTTTTTCTACTGTTGTAGAGGATCCAACAGATTGTAGGTTTCCTATAGTTGACAAGTGAAACTGATCAAATGACCTTGTAAAAGAGTCAATATCAAACAGCCAGTCGGGACCATTAATTGATTTGGTAAATGAATGCTCATTGAATTGAACATTCGTTGATTCATCAATAATGTTTAATCGAGGATTAAACACTCTAAAAGCCTTTGAGACAGAGGAATAACCTACAAAGAATCCCTCATCAGGCTTAGAAGCAAATTTTCCCAAATGGTCTCGGGTGTTCAATATTGATACAGGACTACCAAATAACATAAAAAAATCAAATGAATGGTTTTCTATGAAACATAAGTTCATCAGGAGTCTTGTTTCTTTCTTTGACTATCAAAGTTCTTGCAGAACCGGTGAAGGGTATGCACGTACAACACAACAACACAATGATAAGAGTTTCTTAGAACACTTAACAGATCAAATAGGGAACTGGTTAACTTTTTGTGAAATATGCTAAGAACACAAGTAAATATGAGATAGAACAAGATGGCAAACAACACAAGTAGTTGGTTTTCAAGAATGCTGTATATTGCTTCTCAAGTTCTATTACAAATGTTACAAAGCATACGATAAAAGTTACAAATACTTGAGATACTTTATACTACATCCTACAGCCGGCCATACTTTGAAAGCCAGCTGGATACAACTGACTAGACAACTACAAAATCAAATATAAAGTCAAAAGGCAGATTTGCCTTTTGACTAGTGACTATGACATGCCATAGCTCACATCCTAATATATTACAAAAAGGATAAAAGTACATAAAGTAGAAAGCATGTACTCAAGACCTCAATGTACAGTTACCAAAAGCATGGACCTTTCACCAACTCATGTAAGTTGGTGACTTTACAGAGTTGAAGCGAAAAGGTGGTTTAGCTGTATGGTAAAGTACATCCGATAAAGACATATCTCAAAAGTCTTCGGAAGAAATCTTTCTTCACTCTTTGGCTTCAGAAGACTTTGTCTTTGAAGCTTTGGAAGACTTCACTTTTGGCTTCGGAAGTTGTTGGTCTTGGCTTCGGAAGATTTTACACATAGAATATTTCTAGTGCTTGGTGTAAAACTTCCGAAGCATTTCTACTTCTTTTCTTCAGTGCATGCATGCAGAGGGACTTTTGATGTTTTGGCTGCATCAGACTTATAGAAATCCTTACAAACTCCCCCTAGGTTGATGCTACCAAAAATTTGAAGATCTTCAAATGTTGACAATCCTCAAAATGATGATGACCATGCCCTTCTTCATCAGAAGGTCAAGATCACTCAGACTCTCATAATATCTTCTCATCTCAAAGAGATCACACAGAGGTAGGTTGAATAAGTCTTTCCATGTGTAGACATTCTCAACACCTTAATCTCTAGTCACATGCCATCTTTCTGGATTAGTTGTGAAGGTCCAGGATAAGATGGGTCTCTCAGCTGTAAGAGGAGCCACTTGGATTGGATTTGATTGGGCTGCCTCTTCATGCACTTCTTCATGTTGATCTGACTCAGCCTGAGGTGTAGAGGTGGATGATTTAGGCTTCTTCCTTTTCTTAGACTTTGGCTTGGAAGCCATCCTCTTCCTCCTCTTCGAAGACTTTAACTGAGAATACTAGTCTACAACACCTTGTTGATCATCCTTGTGTTTCTTAGTTGGGTGTTCCTCCCTCACAGGTTCAGAAGGAGAGCGAGTTTGACTCTGCTGTGGATCAGAAGATGAAGCTTGCTGAGGCTCACCAGGAGGTCCAGGTTGTGTTGTCTCAAGTAGTTCAACCTTAACCTCCACTTCAGGTGGGACTTGACTTGGAGAGGAGTGTAAGTCAATCAACTTTCCACTCTTGATCTTTTGCTTGATTACCCTGATATGCTCATCCATTGTGGATAGAGACATAGGGCCAAGTCTCCTTCCGGAGAATCCATACAGCTTCAAGAAGCTCATCATCCTTTGTCTGTCAGACTTCTTCATACTCTTTTGGATGATGGCTCTTGACTTTGCAGCATCTTCCCTCATCTTTCTCTTTGTTGCCTTTTGTTCTTTGACTACTTGAAGTTCAAGTTGTTTGAGATACTCCAACTCACTGTACTCAAAGGACAAGGGAAGAAGTGCATATGACTGGTAGAGACCTGTGACACTCAGGTAGTTGATCATATTTTGTCTATCTGTTTCCTTGTCTACCTGAGGTTCTTGTGTAGCTGCCATAGAATCTTGCACAGGGCTTTCTTGAACTGGGGAGAGAGTAGGAACATGCTTGTATAACCTTTTCTGTCTCTTCTCCTCTTTGTATTGGAGAAGTAGCCTTGCATCCTCTGCTTCCTTCATCTCTCTTGACACTTCCATGTCAGCAAGTTCATTTAATTGCTTTAAGGGAAGAGATATAATCTTATCTATGTCATAGTTCCTGGTCTGCAGGTAGGTAATCCTGACTGCCCTCAACTCATCATCTTGAGTGTTTGGTTTGGGGGCAGCCCTGATTGTAGCTTTCATAAATCCTGAAGACCTAGAGGAACTTTCTCCCCTTAGCTTCCTCTTCCTCTCTCTCTCTTCCTCCTCAATCTCCTCAGGAGTTAGAATCCTTTTCCCTTTGTCACCCACAGACCTTTGGTGACACACGGTGGAGAGAGCTTTGGCCTTCATTGCTTGGTGTAGCATCCAAGCTCTGGCCAGAGAGAGGTTGTGAGACACCTTCACCAGCAAGTGTTTCACTGAGGGAATGAATTTCTGAAGTAGTTGTAGGTGTGACAGGGTTCTTAGGATCTATCACAGGGCCTTTAGCCAAGGTTTCCATTTGAAGCTAATCTCAGGGTCTGCCTCAACATCCAATTGACCAATGACATTACCTGATTGCCTTTGTCTCCTTCTACGGCTGAACTCTTCAGTAATTCTATCTTGAATCCTGAGTGCTAACTTGTCAGCTTGTTTTGATTGACTTGGATTGACAAGTGGCATGTTGATCAGGTCAAGACCTTCATAGTAGTTCAGGGTCTGAAAATTGAATACTTCTTGTTGCCCTTGAACTCTGTGAAGAATGAGGGCTCTTCTATCAGCATCATACCTCTACCCAATAATGTAGTTTTAAGCTCCTTGAGGTGGGGATGACATAGCCCTTGGAATGCCTTCCTCAAAGAGACTCCTAATGATAGAGTCTATAATGTCCACATCAATGTGTACTTAAGGAAGTTATTGAGTACGCACAATTGCAAGTGAGGATGGTGAAGAACTCCTAGGTTCTGTGACTGTAATGACTTTCTCTCCCTTTCTTGTAGCATCACCCTCTTGCATAGGTGAGCTAGTAGTTAGGTCAATCACATTCACAGGTTCTTGTGTTCCTGGTTGAGCTCCCCTTAAAGGTCTCCCAGATAGTTTTTTCCTAAGATAAGATATCTCAAGTTGCTGATCATTGACCCTATTTTGCAGGGTAGTCACCTGAGATTCAAGGTGACTAACCTTAGAGACTAAATAGGAGCATGTTTTTGACAGTTTTTGCATCTTTAGTCTCAGATTCCCCTCATCCTCATCAGAAGAATCATTGGGGGATGAGATGATTAGACCAAGGTCCTCTATCTCACCACCAGCTTCAGGTTCTTGGCTGCTGGATTTCCTCTACACATTGACAGCCTCAGTTGAAGTGTCAATGCGCTGAGTTGCCAAGGTTGAGGTCTTAATGATGTAATCACTTGCAGAAATAAGAGCCTCTTCCATATGGACATCCTGAACAGGTTCAGAAGTATCCACCTCAGGGATGGGTGACTGATGTGGGTTAGACAAAGGAGACTCAGGAGTACTCTTCTCTCTTTGAGTAGGGGAAGAGTAGAGAGACTCATGGTATCCACTGAATCCTAAGTCTTCATCAGTATAGAATGAGAGGTTGGGAATGGGTTGATTTAAGTCTAAAGGCTGGGGATGGCAACTGTCCCTTGAAGGTTTTTCACTTGAGTGTTGAGACTCAGAGTGAGGGCTTAAGGCAGCTGGGTTTGTGAGCTCATCATGGTGAGCATAAAGAACCTCACCCCTGATTCTTGAAGAGATGGGAGTGGTTTACTCCTCAGGGGAAGTGGGAGTTCTAGTGTCCACTTCCTCCTGTATGGGTGAGTATATCGGGGCCTGCACAGACTCAATAGCTTGAGCAAGGGTTCGTTTGGACTTTCTTTGGTAGGTGAGGGTGATTTGTGGCCTTTTTGGTGGTTGGGAGGTAGAAGGTGTGGGTTCAACACTAGCTTGTGTTGCTAGGTTGTCACTTTGAGCAATGAGCTCTAACATTTTTGGGACAAGGGCTGTTTCTACCCCTGAGAAACCTACACTTGGATTCTCCGTAATTTTAAAGATGTTGGGCTTCATCTGTCCCAATTTAAAAATATTATTTGTTTCCCTCAACTGTGAGCCCAGTTCATAGTTGAGAATATGTTGAACATATCTAGGAAACATATAATACTCTAAGGAGTCCAAGTTAGCAAGTAAATTTGTATAAACAAACTGAGAGTAACTGAACATGACCCCTTGAACCATTCCATATACTATGAAAGAGAGATCCTCAGGAATCTGGTCCCACCCACCATGCTTGTTTGATAAGCTGTGGATAACCACATGAAGCAAGTATTTCCACTAGGATTAGACCTTCTCTTTCCTGAAGGTCTTTACAGAGAAATCTCCCTCATAGCCCATCTACTCAAAGGAATGATTTATAGCTTCTTTTGGGAAGGACAACTCACCTTCTTCATCATCCAGCTGCAAGTGAGTGTTGATGAAGGTCGGAGTGATGAAGATTGTCCTCCCTTGCACGGTGGCAGATAGTGCTTTCTCCCCATCCATAATGACCTCTTGACAGGTCTTCCATAATTCAAGCAGATGATCCTCATAGAGAGTAGGATCAATGGTAAGGGAGGTGAAGTAGTTGGATAGAGGTAAGAAATGGCAAATCTCTGAGAAACTTTCATCTTTCTCAGAGCTCAACAGAGCAACATGGTTGTGTTGCCTGTGAAGTTGCATGGAGAAATCTGGGTTGTTTCTGCAGTTTAGGTTGCCATTTGAGAGGCTTAAGGATGAAGAAAGATGAAGAACAAAGGCGGTTTGGGAGAAATTTACGTTTAAGGAATAGTGTAATTTGAAGAAGATAGTGAAAGACGGGGGAACCGTTGGGCATTTATGTGAAAAGGATTTGAGACAAAGTTAATGAAAGAGGATAAACTTTGAAATCCAGATGTCGGTCCCACCTCAGAAAAGTAGTTTACTTTTTCCCAAAAAGTAGTTTTCTTGGAAGTCGAGAAATCTTCCGAAGGTTATTTGCTTCGGAAGTTCTGAAGAAAAAGCTTCCGAAGGCAAATTGGCTTCGGAAGATATTTCAAAGGTTTTTGAGAATTTTGCTTCGGAAAAGAATTTATACTCTGATATTTTTTATTCTAAGGAGAACAAAAACTTCCGAAGGTAAATTGCGTTTGGAAGAAACTTGTTCTTTGCAAACATACAGAGTACTTAAGTTGATTTTAAGTTTCGGAAGATATTTCAGAAATTTCTTCCAAATGTAAAATTACTGAAGAAATTATTTGTTTACTAAGACATAAATTTCTTCCGAAGGTAATTTTAAATCTTTCGAAAAGAAAATAGATCAAAATTTTCAAAAATCTAAGAAAAGTATTTTGAAAAGATTTTCTTCCATAGAAAGAAGGGCTTATGAAGGTGATGAAATAGACAACTTAGGACACACAGGTTTTAGAAAAAAATATAATTAAGATTAAAGAAGAGTTATTCAAAGTTAATCTTCCCAATAGCTGATACAAGATATCTAAATCTCTGCTCATCAAAAGCTTTGGTGAACAGATTAGCATATTGTTCATTCGTGTTAACTTTGACTAGTTTGATTAATCCCTTTTCAAAGTTATCTTTAATCAAATGATACATGATATTGATATGCTTTGTCCTTGAGTGCTGCACAGGATTTTCTGTGATGGAGATAGCATTGTTGTTGTCTATGTGGATGGGAGTCTCTTTAAAGCTGAATCTATAGTCCAACATCTGATTTTGAATCCAAAGCACTTGAGCACAACAGCTTGCAACAGCAATGTATTCAGCCTCAGCAGTTGATGGAGACACACAGGATTGTTTCTTACATTGCCAAGAGACTACTCTTCCACCAAGAAATTGACATCCCCCTGATGTAGACTTTGCAGTCATGTTGCAACCACCATAGTCACTATCTAGATAAGCATACTGATTAAAGTCAGAATTCATTGGAGACCAAAGGCCAAGTCATGGAGCACCTTTGAGATATCTTAAAATTTTTTTGACAGTGACCAGGTGTGACATCTTGGGGTTGGCTTGATATCTTGCACAAATGCATGTAGCAAACATGATATCTAGCCTGCTAGCTGTGAGTTACATAAGAGACCCAATCATTGCCCTATAGAGATGCTCATCAACACACTCCCCTTCAAGATCAGGTCCAATGAAGTGATTTCTGGCAATGGGTGTCTTAGCAACCTTACAATCAGTCATGTTGAACCTTTTAAGTATGTATTGTACATACTTTGACTGACTTATGAAGATTCCATTGTCAACTTGTTTCACTTGAATTCCTAGAGAGAAATTAAGTTCCCCCAATGCACTCATTTCAAACCTGTCCTTCATCACCTTCTCAAAGTCTTTGCAGAGCTTTGGATTAGTTGACCCAAAGATAATGTCATCTACATATACTTGAACTAGCATTATGTCATTTCCTGTTCCTTTGATGAAGAGAGTTCCATCTATAGTACCCCTTTTGGTGCTTGGTGCAGCCCATATAGAGCTTTATCAATATGTTAGACAACCACCTGGGTTCGCAGATCCTGATCATCCTAGTTAGGTCTGCAGGCTTGATAAAGCTCTATATGGGCTGCCCCAAGCACCAAGAAAGTTGTATGAGACTCTATCTCAGTATCTCTGTCAACATGGATACAAAAGAGGAACTATAGATGGAACTCTCTTCATCAAAGGAACAGGAAATGACATAATGCTAGATCATGTATATGTGGATGACATTATCTTTGGGTCAACTAATCCAAAGCTCTGTAAAGACTTTGAGAAGCTGATGAAGGACAGGTTTGAAATGAGTGCCATGGGGGAACTCAATTTCTTTATAGGAATTCAAGTGAAGCAAGTTGACAATGGCATCTTCATAAGTCAGTCAAAGTATGTACATGACATACTTAAAAGGTTTAACATGACTGATTTTAAGGTTGCTAAGACATCCATAGCCAGAAATCACTCTCTTGGACCTGATCTTGAGGGGGAGTATGTTGATGAACATCTCTATAGGGCAATGATTGGGTCTCTTATGTACCTCACATCTAGCAGGCCAGCTTTCATGTTTGCTACATGCATTTGTGCAAGATATCAAGCCAACCCCAGGATGTCACACAGGGTCACTGTCAATAGAATTTTAAGATATCTCAAAGGTGCTCCATCAATTGGCCTTTGGTATCCAAAGAATTCTGACTTTAATCTGTATGCTTATACAGATAGTGACTATGGTAGTTGCAACATGAATGCAAAGTCTACATCAAGGGGATGTCAATTTCTTGGCGGAAGAGTAGTCTCTTGGCAATGCAAGAAACAATCTTGTGTGTCTGCATCAACTGCTGAGGCTGAATACATTGCTGCTGCAAATTGCTATGCTCAAGTGCTTTGGATTCAAAATCAGATGCTGAACTATGGATTTAACTTTAAAGAGACTCCCATCCACATAGAAAACAATAGTGCTATCTCCATCACAGAGAATCTTGTGCAGCACTCAAGGACAAAGCATATTAATATCAGGTAACATTTGGTTAGAGATAACTTTGAAAAGGGATTAATCAAACTAGTCAAAGTTAACACAAATGAACAATATGCTGATCTGTTCACCAAAGCTTTTGATGAGCAGAGATTTAAGTATCTTGCATCAGCTATTGGGATGATTAACTTTGAATAGCTTTTCTTAAAACTTAATCATATTTATTTCAAAAACCTGTGTATCCTAAGTTGTCAATTATATCACCTTCATAAGCCATTGTTTTCTTTGGAAGAAAATCTTTTCGAAAGACTTTTCTTAGATTTTTGAAAATCTTGATCTCTTCGGAAGATCCAAAATTACCTTCGAAAGAAGTTTTAGTAAATAAATAATTGCTTCAGTGATTTTACCTTCGGAAGAAATTTCTGAAATATCTTCCGAAGCTTAAAATCAACTTAAGTACTTTGTATGTTTTCAAAGAACAAGTTTCTTCCGAAACCAATTTACCTTCGGAAGTATTTATTCTTCTTAGAATAAAAACCTTTTGAAATCTCTTCGGAAGCAAAATTCTCAAAAACATTTGAAATCTCTTCTGAAGCAAATTTGCCTTCAGAAGCTTTTTCTTCAGATCTTCTGAAGCAAATAACCTTCGGAAGATGTCTCGACTTCCAAGAAAACTACTTTTTGGGCAAAAGTAAACTACTTTTCAGAGGTGGGACCGACATCTGGATTTCAAAGTTTATCCTCTTTCATTAACTTTGTCTCAAATCCTTTTCACATAAATGCCCAACGGTCCCCCCCTCTTTCACTTTCTTCCTCAATTATCTATTCCTTAAACCTAAATTCTCCCAAACCGCCTTTTGTTCTTCATCTTTCTTCATCCTTAAGCTTCTAAAATGGCGAACCTTAACCTCATAAACAACCCAGATTTCTACATGCAACTTCACAGGCAACATAACCAAGTTGTCTGTTAAGCTCTGAGAAAGATGAAAGTTTCTCAGAGATTTGCCGTTTCTTAGCTCTATCAAACTACTCCACCTCCCTAACCATTGATCCTACTCTCTATGAGGATCATCTGCTTGAATTTTGGAAGACCTGCCAAGAGGTCATTATGGATGGGGAGAAGGCACTATCTGCCACAGTGCAAGGGAGGACAATCTTCATCACTCCAGCCATCATAAACACTCATTTGCAGCTGGATGATGAAGAAGGTGAGTTGTCCTTTCCAAGGGAAGCTGTAAATCATTCGTTTGAGCAGATGGGCTATGAGGGAGATTTCTCTGTAAAGACCTTCTGCAAAGGGAAGGTCTCATCGCAGTGGAAATACCCGCTTCATGTGGTTTCCACAGCTTGTCAAACAAGCATGGAGGGTGGGACCAGATTCCTGAGGATCTCTCCTTCATAGTATATGGAATGGTTCAAGGGGTCAAGTTCAGGTACTCTCAATTTGTTTATACAAATTTGCTTGCTAACTTGGACTCCTTAGAGTATTATATGTCTCCTAGATATGTTCAACACATTCTCAACTGTGAACTGGGCTCACAGTTGAGGGAAACAGATAATATTCTTAAATTGGGACAGATGAAGGCCGACATCTTTAAAATTATAAAGAAGCCAACTGTAGGCTTCTCAAGGGTAGTAACAACCCTAGTCCCAAAAATGTTAGAGCTTATTGCTCAAGGTGACACCCTAGCAACATAAGCTAGTGTTGAACTCACACCTTCTACCTCTCAACGACCAAAAAGGCCCCAAGTCACCCTCATCTACCAAAGAAAATCCAAACGAACCCCTGCTCAAGCTATTAAGTCTGTGCAGGCCCCCATATTCTCACCCATATAGGAGGAAGTGGACACTGGAGCTCCCAGTTCCCCTGAGGAGCAAACCACTCCCATCTCTTCAACAATCAGGGTTGAGGTTCCTCATGCTCACCCTGATGAGCTCACAAGCCCAACTGCCTTAAGCATTCACTCTGAGTCTCAACACTCAAGTGAACAACCTTCAGGGGACAGTTATCATCCCCAGCCATTAGACTTAAATCAACCCATTCCCAACCTCTCATTCTATACTGATGTAGACTTAGGTTTCAGTGGGTACCATGAGTCTCTCTACTCTTCCCCTACTCAAAGAGAGATGAGTACTACTGAGTCTCCTTTGTCTAGCCCACATCAGTCACCCATAAATGAGATGGATACTTCTGAACCTGTTCAGGATATTCATATGGAAGAGGCTCTCACTTCTACAAGTGATTACATCATTAAGACCTCAACCATGGCAACTCAGCCCATTAATACCTCAACTGAGGATGTCAATGTGCAGAGGAAATCCAGCAGCCAAGAACCTTAGGCTGGTGGTGCGAGAGAGGACTTTGGTCCTATCATCTCATCCCCCAATGATTATTCTGATGAAGAAGAGGGGAATCTAAGGCTAAAGGTGCAAAAACTATCAAAAACATGCTCCTATTTAGTCTCTAAGGTTAGTCACCTTGAATCTCATATGACTACCTACATAATAGGGTCAATGATCAGCAACTTGAGATATCTTATCTCAAGGAAAAACTAGCTAGGAGACCTTTAAGAAGAGCTCAACCAGGAACACAAGAACCTGTGAATGTGATTGACCTAACGTCTAGCTCACCTATGCAAGAGGGTGATGCTACCAAAAAGGGGGAGAAAGTCATTACAGTCACAGAACCTGGGAGTTCTTCAGGGAGTATGGACATTGAGGATTCACCATCCTCACTTGTAACTATGCATACTCAGCAAGTTCCTCAAGTTCACATTAATGTGGACATAATAGACTCTGTCATTAGGAGTCTCTTTGAGGAAGGCATTCCAAGGGCTGTGTCATCTCCACCTCAAGGAACTTCAAACTACATTATTGGGTGGAGGTATGATGCTGATAGAAGAGCCCTCATTCTTCATAGAGTTTAAGGGTAGCAAGAAGTGTTCAATTTTTAGACTTTGACTACTATGAAGGTCTTGACCTGATCAACATGCCACTTGTCAACACAAGCAAATCAAGACAAGCTGACAGGTTAGTACTCAGGATTCAAGACAGAATTACCGAAGAGTTCAGCCTTAGAAGGAGACAAAGGCAATCAGGTAATGTCATTGGTCAATTGGATGTTGAGGCAGACCCTGAGATTAGCTTCAAAGGTAAAACCTTAGCTGAAGGCCCAGTGATAGAGCCTGAGACCCATGTCACACCAACAACCGCTTGAGAAAATCATTCCCTCAGTGAAACACCTGCTGGTGAAGGTGTCTCACAACCTCTCTCTGGCCAGTGCTTGGATGCTAGGCCAAACCTCTATCCACCCTGAGTCACAAAGGTCTTTGGGTGACAAATGGAAAAAGATTTTGACTCCTGAGGAGATTGAGGAGGAGGAGAGAGAGAGGAAGAGGAAGCTAAGGGGAGAAAGTTCCTCTGGGTCTTCAGGCTTTATGCAAGCTGTAATCAGGGCTGCCCCAAGACCAAACACTCAAGAAGATGAGTTGAGGGCAATCAGGATTACTTACCTGCAGACCAGAAACTAAGACATAGATGAGATTATATCTCTCCCCTTAGAGCAATTAAATGAACTGGCGGAAATGGAAGTGTCAAGAGAGATGAAGGAAAAAGAGGATGCAAGATTACTTCTCCTATTCAAAGAAGAGAAGAGACAGAAAAGATTATACAAGCATGCTCCAACTATCTCCCCAGTTCAGGAAAGTCCTGTGCAAGAGGATGTGGCTGCTACACAAGAACCTCAGCTAGACAAGGAAACAGATAGGCCAAACATGATCAACTACCTGAGTGCCACAGGTCTCTACAAGGCATTAACACTTCTTCCATTGTCCTTTAAGTACATTGAGTTTGAGTATCTCATACAGCTTGAACTTCAAGTGCTCAAAGAACAAAAGGCAAGAAAAAGAAATATGAGGGAAGATGCTGCAAAGTCAAGAGCTATCATCCAAAAGTGTATGAAAAAGTCTGCTGACAGACAAAGGATGATGAGCTTCTTGAAGCTGTATGGATTCTTCGGAAGGAGACTTAGCCCCATGTCTCTATCCACAATATATGAGCATATCAGGGTAATCAAGCAGAAGATCAAGAGTGGAGAGCTGGTTGACTTATACTCTCCTCCAAGTCAAATCCTACCTGAAGTGGAGGTTAAGGGTGAACCTGTGATGGAGGAACACCCTCTCCTTCAAATCTCCAAAAGGAGACTTAGCCCCATGTCTCTATACACAACCTGGACCTCCTGCTAAGCTTAGCAAGCTTCATCTTCTGATCCACAGCAGGGTCAAACTCCCTTTCCTTCTGAACCTTTGAGGGAGGAACACCCAACTGAGAAAGACAAGGATGCTCAACAAGGTGCTGCAGACCAGTCTTCTCAGTTAAAGTCTTCTAAGGGGAAGAAGAGGATGGCTTCTAAAACAAAGTCTAAGAAGAAGAAGTTTGAATCATCCACCTCTACACCTCAGGCTGAGTCAGATCAACCTGAGGAAGTGCATGAAGAGGCAGCCCAATCAACTCCAATTCAAGTGGCTCCTCTTGTAGCTGAGACACCCATCTTATCCTGGACCTTCACTACTAATCCAGAGAGATGGCATGTGATCAGAGATCAAGGTGTTGAGAATGTCTATACATGGCAAGACATAATCAACTTACCTCTGCATTATCTCTTTGAGATGAGAAGATATTATGAGAGTCTGAATGCTCCTGACCATCTAATGAAGAAGGGTATGGTCATCATTATGCTGAAGACTACAAACATCTGAAGATCTTCTAAACGTTTTGGTAGCATCAGCCTAGGGGGATTTTGTAAGGATTCATATAAGTATGATGCAGCCAAAACATCCAAAGTCTCTATGCAAGCATGCACTAAAGAACAGAAGTAGAAATGCTTTGGAAGTTTTACACCATGCACTAGAAATATTCTGTGTAAAATCTTCCGAAGCCAAGACCAACATCTTTCGAAGCCAAAGGTGAAGTCTTCCGAAGCTTCAAACACAAAGTCTTCCGAAGCCAAAGAGTCAAGACAGATTTCTTCCGAAGACTTTTACAGATATGCCTTTATCTGATGTACTTTACCATAAAGCTGGACCACCTTTCCGCTGCGACTCTGTAAAGTCACCAACTTACATGAGTTGGTGAAAGGTCCATGCTTTTGGTAACTGTACATTGAGGTCTTGAGTCCATGTTTTCTACTTTATGTACTTTTATCCTTTTTGTAATATATTAGGATGTGAGCTATGGCATGTCATAGTCACAAGTCAAAAGCCAGATATGCCTTTTGACTCTACATTTGATTTTGTAGTTGTCTAGTCAATTGTATCCAGCTGGCTTTCAAAGTATGGCCGACTATAGGATGTAGTATAAAGTATCTCAAGTACTTGTAACTTTCCATCGATGCTTTGAAACTTTTAATAGAACTTTAAAAGCAATATACAACATTCTTGAAAACAAAATACTTGTGTTGCTTTGCAATCTTATTCTGTCTCACTTTTACTTGTGTTCTTAGCATCTTTCACTAACAAGTTAACCTGTTCCCTATTTGATCTGTTAAGTGTTCTAAGAAACTCTCCACATTGTGTTGTTGTGTTGTAAGCACATACCCTTCACCGGTCCTGCACAAGTCCTCTATCATCTTTCTTATTCCTAAAAACCCATTTGGTTCCTATGGTAGTCTTCCCTTGAGGAAGAGGACATAGGTTCCAAACCTTTGGCCTTTTGAATTGAAGCAACTCCTCTTGCATGGCTATAACCCAACTTTCATCCTTTAGAGCCTCATCAATTTTCATTGGCTCTATCTGGGACAAGAAACAAGAGTGAAGACAAACATTTGCTTCACGTGTTTGTCCTTTTGTTCTTACAACTGAATCAACATCTCCAATGATATTTGTGGTAGGATGAGACTTGTGGATCCTTAGTTGAGGGATCACAGCAAGTTGCTTAGACAGATCTAAATTTGAAAAATTCTGATCTGGCAAGAAAGATTCATCTTCCACATCAGCACACTTATCAAGATTAACTTGATCCAATGAGTGTGTGACATCATTGATGTTGTCTTCAATGTAGTGGGTATCAGCATCAAGAAATTCCTGATCACTTTCACCACCACCATTTTCTCGAACATTTGAAGTTCCTTCCTCTGAGTCTTGTACCTCTAAGCTGGAATTTGAAGGCACCCCCAGAAGTGTCAGTAGGATTTGTCATTGATGTGTTGGTAGAAGCTTCATTTGCAGGATTAGTTACCATTGGAGTTGAAGATGTGTAGCTTGAAGGTCTTCTTAACTCAAATCTTGGATTAGGATCACCTGTAGGTAGTATATATGTGGATCCTGAAACATTCTCATAAGATTTGTTAAAAAAGTTAGTAACTAAATCAAGATCAAATAGCCAATCTGGACCAGAACCTTTTACACTGGGAGTGTGCTCATTGAACGTCACATTGGCTGACTCTTCAACTATTATAGTTCTGAGATTGTATACTCTATAAGCTTTAGCTTGAGAAAAGTATCCAATAAAGTGTCCATCATCTGGTTTCTCAGCAAACTCGACAATTCGATCTTTGGTATTCAAGATGGTGCAAGGACAACCAAATGACCTGAGAAATCCAATGAAAAGTTTTCTCTTGTGCCAAAGTTCATAAGGAGTCTTACCATGTGTCTTAATCACTAAAACTCTGTTTTGCACATAGCAAGCAGTGTTCACTGCCTCTGCCCAGAAGGTAATGGGCAGTATAGAGTCAGACAACATAGTTCTTGCAGTTTCAATTAGTGTCCTGTTTCTCCTCTCAGCAACACCATTTTGCTGAGGAGTCCTAGGAGCACTATATTGTTTTGTAATACCTTTTTCTTCACAAAATGTATCAAGGATTTGATTCTTGAATTCAATTCCTTGATCACATCTTATGGTTTTGACCTTGTGATCACATTGATTCTCAATCTTTAAGATGACATTCTTCAGAATCTTAGGGGTCTCATCCTTAGTTCTAAGAAAGAAGACCCAAGTGAATCTTGTAAAGTCATGTGTGAGCACCAAACAGTAAGAGGTCCTTCCTAGACTCATTACACTGGTGGGTGTAACATCCGACCCATTTCCAATCTGCAAACCCGAATCCATTTTTTTGGGGTATTTTTTTCAATGAATTAAATGTAACTTTGTGTAGTTTAATCAATATTATAAAATGGCTTTATTTAGAATGTTCATTTATTTAAATCATTTGAACGAATTATACTAAGGTTGTAAACATTTATTTATTTTTTTTAGTTGAAAGTTTTGTTTTTGTCATTATGATAAATAACTAAATTTAAAAAGGGTTCATTAAAAAAATTATTAAAAGTTTTATAAATATTTTGTGAAATAAATGGATTATTTAAAAAAAGAGTTTATTAATTTAGGGTGGACAATGAAATTTATGAAACTTAAATTACAAGCTTACACATAAAATAACAATGAATCAAACATCAAGGGTCAAATCTGTAATTTGCCTTAAAACCCAAAGCAAACCTCCTGTGTCCTATAACCACCTCCGGCCAACTTCTGGCCGACTCCGGCGACTTCAAAACCAACCTATTCGACCCAAATTAAAGCAATCAAATCGTTTCTTTTACTTCGCGCATCAGATTCGAACTCGTGAAACGTTTCAATAGGACGTAATCGGTGGTTGAAACTGTTTTCCCTCGTAACCAAAGTTCATCACTCAATTGCATATCTGTTTCACTCGTGATTGATCAATTGGTAAAATCAAATGAGCGGTAATGCATCTTTTGACCATCGCAATCATAAAAATCAAATCAATTTTAACCGGTAACCGTAATTCCTCATCAATTCATAATCGAAACTTCCGATTTAAGACCTTAACTCGTCGACCTTGAAACAGCATCAATCGACCCTATATAACGAATGGAAATAATCAAATAATCCCTTGAAACATCATCAATCGACCCTACATTACACTCACTCAACCCTCTTTGAGCTCCATCCTCACTCGCAACCTGCAACTAATCGAACTACGCATCCGAGGCAACCCCAACAAAATTGTTTGAGGGCTTTTGATCATATTGACCAATAGAAGCTCCTTGAGCAAGCAATTCGATTAAGACCAACAAAATCAGCTTGAACCGATTATCAACCCGTCGCGACTCGTTCAAACTGTACACCATCGATTCAATCTCAATTCAGGTAATTAGATATATTATTACACTTGCTTATCCATGTTAAACGAAAACCCTATGCTCAATTCGATTCTCAACATCGAGTTCTTGTCCAGTTTAATCATTCTACAATTAGAGTTCATATTGATTTGGGGAAAAACGAGAGTTAAGGGTTTTAACTAAGTCTAGTTGAAATGTAATCAAATTTGGGGCCTTGGCCCAATGGTAACACACACAACCATACATACGGGCGACCCAGGTTCAAACCTGGGCACCCGCATGTATTTTTAAAACAGTTTTTTTTATTTTCTTTATTTTATTAAAATTAGATTTCAAAAGAAAAAACAAAATAAATAAATAAATTATTATTATATCATAACATCAATATAAAAAAAATCAATTTGTTAATTAATATTATTTTAAAAATTATATACCAATTTCCGAAAATTTTTAAATATTATAATCTCATTCCTTATTTAATTTTAAGGAGTTAAATGTTTAACAAACCTTATTCATAAGTTTTAGATTTTATGAAAATCACTTTGAGCCAAACCTAAATTGTTTCCAATCGTTTTAAGCCCATAGTTCATAAACATCTAAATACCTAATTATTAAACTAATTATTTTGATCAAGTTATGAATAAACAACCATTAAAAATTATTTATTTATTTACCATATTTGATCTCAAATGTTACTTAAATCATTTTATAATTCCATTTAACTAATTACTTATTTTATCATTCAAACATTTTTTCTAGTTTTATTTAACCAATATATCAAATAAGTTACAATTTTTTTATTTAACTAAACCCCAATTGAAACCCTAATTCATGTCTATTTATCAATCATTATATTATTTTAATTTAAGAACATCATTTCTTAGGTTAAATCGGTGAGGAAACCTTTGATGTCTAATCTTTCATAATTATTCAAATCAACTTATTACCAAGTGAGTATTCATTGCTCATTTTGTGTCTTATTATTTGGGGAAATCATGTGATCCATTATTCAATCATAATAATTCCTTTTATTCTATTTTATACTAAATTCAATTCAATACATGCTATGTTATTACTTGCAAATAGGTGTTCATAGTTAGATAAACACGATAACATAATCATTAATTCATACAACCACGGTAACAATGATAGATCTATTGGTTTGACAAACTCACCCCATTTTTTTAGACGCGTGGTGATTGAAACCAGAATCTTCCATTCTATAAGGATTCGTCTGAGGACCGAGTCAATTCAGTCATTAGGGTTGATTGTGTTTGTTTTCTATTATGATACACTGTTGCATTTTAGTTTTGTTGGTGCATGTATGTCCCTAGATCATGATTTGTAATGTAATGAATCTTGTCTGTCTGATTATGATGTAATTTGTATTGATTAATGAAATGACATGAATTGTTTGTTACTTGTGATGTTTAATATTTCATTAATGAGTCGTGATTGAATTGATTGGGTTTATGATTGTTTGAATGGTTACACATTATGTTATATTAATTAAAACATTCAAACTTAACTTAATGAAGTTCTCATGCGAATGGCCCATGCGAATGGACCACACGCATGAATAACTTCATACGATTGACTCAATCACACGACTGAACTAGGAGACTGGATCAGTCGTATGATTGACACATAAGATTGGCTCAATCGCACGACTGAACACTCAGTCGTGCGGATGAATCAACCGCATGGTTCAATCGCACGACTGAACCATACTTATGGCCCAGTCGCAGATTGAACAATACTAACCTATAAATAGACCCAATTCGTGGAAAAACGAAAGCATTCATCCCATTACGATTCCAGACGTACCCTAGCCGTCCAGAGACCTCCCAAAAATCGTTTCCAAGTTCACAGAACACATTAGATCGATTCCTAATCGACTTCTAACGTTAGATTCAATTCTTGATTGATTATTCGTGTGTTCTCACTGATTGGATCGCCGATCAAATAGGATTCCGCACTATTTGAGTTGGTTTAACACGCTAATCACTAGGTATTTCGTTCAAATACAGGTCCAAACAAGTGGTTATCAGAGCTTTGGCTCTTGATTACGTGTTGATTCAATCAAGATTGCATAAAAGTTTGTGTTTTTGCACTAAAAACGCAATCTTTGGCATCAAAAGTGATCTTGGACGTTCCCTGCTCATCGAAGTTTGGTTTCTACGGACTTAGGCGATTAGGATTTGTGAAATTTCGAATTTTTACGGCTGAAACCCGTCAAACCTAGA
>CM046045.1:5918395-5998395 GCA_025215565.1 Flaveria ramosissima
TTAATGCAGTCACAGTTCGAGATAGATTCCCAATACCAACAATCGACGAACTACTCGACGAACTCCATGGCTCCACGGTCTTTTCCAAAATAGACCTCCGTTCCGGCTATCACCAAATTCGTGTAGCAGAAGCCGACATTCATAAAACAGCGTTTAGAACAATGGATGGCCATTACGAATTCCTTGTAATGCCTTTCGGTCTTACCAACGCTCCATCCACATTTCAATCGGCTATGAACGACTTATTCCGACCGGTTTTACGAAAGTTTGTTCTTGTTTTTTTTGATGATATTTTGATCTACAGTGACTCAATCGACAAGCATCATGAACATTTGAAGTTTGTTTTTGACACACTCATATCCAACCAATTCCATGCCAAACCATCAAAGTGTGTATTTGGTGTTCATGAATTGTCATTCTTAGGCCATCGTATATCGGCCGAAGGCGTGTCCCCAGAACCAGAAAAGATCGCAGCCATTCAACAATGGCCCACTCCAACTTCAATTACAGCCTTGCGTGCGTTCTTGGGACTCACGGGTTATTACCGCCGATTCGTTCCACAATATGCAAAATTGGCAGCACCATTAACTGATCTTTTAAAGAAACAATCCTTCAATTGGTCCGAAGCAGCCACACAATCATTTCTTACTCTCAAGGCGCACATGGAAAGGTTAGTCACACTAGCTTTACCCGATTTTAACCAAGCTTTTGAGATTACTACAGATGCTTCCGGTGTTGCAATTGGAGCTGTGTTGTCGCAAAACAACCGTCCTATTTCATTCTTTAGTAAAAAGTTGTGCCATACAATGCAAAATCAATCAACTTATACAAAAGAATTATATGCAATTACCGAAGCAGTTAAGAAATGGAGACAATATTTACTCGGGCGCAAATTCAAGATATTCACCGACCATCACAGCCTGAAACACCTTTTGACCCAAGTCATACAAACCCCGGAACAACAAAAGTGGATCACAAAACTCATGGGGTACGACTTTGAAGTTTTTTTCAAACCGGGTAAAGAAAATTCAGTAGCTGACGCCCTGAGCAGAGTCGACCTCGCTTCTTTACTCGCCATTTCATACCCAACAGCCCCATGGTTGGAAGAGATTAGAGAATACTTTTGGTCGGACGAGCTCGGCAAACAATTAATGCAACAAGTTCAATCAGAACCGGGCTCTTTTCCACATCACCACATCAAAGAAGGGTTATTGTACGTGCATGGTCGTATCTTAGTCCCTCCGATTCCATCTCTTAGGGAGAAACTCCTTCATGAGTTTCATTCGTCATACCTGGGAGGTCATGGTGGCATCCATGCAACATTCAAGCGACTTTCCTCATCCTTTTCATGGTTGGGTCTTAAGAAGGATGTTACAAAGTTTATTCGTCAATGTGAAGTCTGCCAAACCACCAAACCTTCAACCCACAAACCTTATGGCCTTCTACAACCATTGCCGATCCCTGAAGCACCATGGGTCGACTTGTCTATGGACTTTATTACACATCTACCGACATCGAAAGGCAAAACGGTAATCTGGGTAATTGTTGACAGGTTGTCAAAGTTTGCACATTTCCTCTCGTTACCTACTCACCATACAGCAGCCACCTTAGCTTCCTTGTTTTTACGAGAGATATACCGTTTACATGGCATGCCCAAGTCCATCGTCTCCGATCGTGACCCTTTATTCATTAGCAGATTTTGGCAGGAGTTGTTTAAGCAATTAGGTACAAAATTGCTCCACTCGAGTGCGTATCACCCGCAAACTGACGGACAAACTGAAGTTGTTAATCGTTGTTTGGAATCATATTTACGGGCCTTCGTGTTTAATGAGCCTTCATCATGGGAAAATATCTATACCTTGCTGAATTTTCTTACAATACAAGCCATCACTCGGCCATTCAAATGACTCCGTTTAAAGCGGTTTATGGACGGGACGCTAAACACATTCATGAATACCACCCAGGGTCTAGTAAAACTGCTTCAATAGAAGAGTCCTTGTTACAACATGAGAGAATAATTACTACCCTCAAGGAGTCACTTACATTGGCAAGGGAGCGTATGGTTAATCAAGCAAACAAGAAAAGATTGGAGAAAGAATTTCAAGTCGGTGATTATGTCTATCTCAAGTTGCAGCCATATCGACAACACTCGGTAGCTTCAAGAAGGAATCAAAAGTTATTAAAGCGTTATTATGGTCCGTACATGATAACCGAGAGGATTGGCAGTGTCGCATATCGTTTGCAACTTCCTGCTGACTCACGGATCCATCCGGTGTTTCACGTTTCATTATTAAAGAAAAGCTTCAACCCGACGCCACCGTCCGGAGACAAATTACCAACGCTTGCGGCTCAAGAATCCTTATCGTACTTACCAGAAGATGTATTGGATATACGTGTCGGTTCTGATGGTACTAGGGAATTATTGATAAAATGGGAAAATAAGTCCATTGAAGAAGCAACATGGGAGCAGGAGACTGAGATTGAGCTTAAATATCCATTCTTCAACATTGGGGACAATGTTGGACTTCAGGAGGGGAGTATTGATGCATCTGGCCCAGCCATTGCAGCTGCAAGCCCAGTGGACGTGGGAGCCCAGGACCAAGTAGCAAGGCCCAGAAGAAGCATTCACAAACCAGCCCGCTTCATGGAGTAATGGCTAGGAGTAGTTGCTGACTTTTTCAGTTCAAGTTTCACGTTTATTTTCATGCATGCATTAGTGGGAAGTTAGTTCCTCTGAATAAGTGTTAGTGGTAGTAGTGTAGTTGGCATTAGCATATTTAATTCCTTGTATTGTTCATTTGAGTTTTTTTAAGCAGAGAAAATTGCCCCAAATTCTTGTGTTCTTCCCATCTAATTTTCTTGGAGCTTGACCCACTCGACGGGTTGCTATCATATACACTTATGGTTATTTTATAATTGTGTTTTCAAATAATTTATACTAATGTTATTATTTCGACAATTTGTTTTTGAAACTAATCATTAAAACAATATTGTTCAGCAAACACAATGACGAGAAAAGATTAATTATTGAAATTCTTTTTCTACTCTTTTTTAGATTTATAACCCTCATCTTAAAACCAACAATAATTGTTATTCTGGCGGGAGTGGCGGAGGTTAACAAATCAAACACCTTTCAGGATTTGCTTTATTCCATTTCTATTTTTGGCATGTTGTTGGCTGAATATATTCTTGTTTTCTTGTTTTCTATTTTGGTATATATTCTGAAAAATACAAGAATATTTATAATCTTATAATTTTATAGAGCATTTCAGTATCCAATGCGAAAGATAGAAATATTTGCTAATCAAGTTTTCAGAATTCAGTGTATCATTGTTTTCTATCAAATGAAATATTTAATTTAAATTGTTGCATAACAATTTTAAAAAATAAAAAATACACTAATTATGGTCCTAAACTCCTAATCAACTTCCTAGTGAGGTGATTATAAAATAAAATTAGCCAGAACAATATATTCAGATTTTATATATTTGTATAACGTGTTCTTTTGTAATGATTTCTATTTGTACTTTTTTTTACCTGGTAAGAGTATTTATATTGTTATACTATTAGTATTTCACTTAGAGTCTTAAACTCGAATCGTTGGTTTTTTATATTTTTCTAATTAATGAAACAAACATGATTGGTTTTTATGTTAAATATGGACAATTCTATGCATATTATGTTGTCCCACTTTATGTTTGCATTCTTCATTCACAAATCACAAACATACATGTTTGTGATTGTTAATGGGTAAGAGATTAATACTAGAGACCGCAATTGCTATGCTTTTATTTATCATTTCTAAATATGTTTTAGATAGTCATAGTTGGAGGAGTGTAATTGATACGAGGAATTTTTTTTTTTCAAAATGGGATAAGTTAAAAAAAATATGAAAAATGGTTATTTGACTAGAATAGTATGGTCAATGGTAGTACCACCACTCTCAAGGGTAATTTCTTCACAATGCCAATCTCTCAATAATTAGGTTGTCAGTTAATGTCATAAACAACGATTGCTAGGAGCGGTTTCAGTTACACCGTTACTATCTTCGTCTGCTACATTTACCACCGTTTCTACTCTGTTAACTGAAGTTAAACAATTTTCACTTTTTTTTCCTAAATTATAACATTTTGTAAAAAAAAACTTGACATGAGCGCTTATGGACATAGGTTTAGAGGAAAAGACCTTCATAAATTTGTCTTAATTTGACCGGTATAATTATTTAGCTTTCGGCTATTTTTGATCACTTGTTAAGGTTTATTCTTAGGAACTATGTCAAAAGCTTATTGATGTAATTGTGTTGTATTTGATAGATGAACTTGTCAATTTATATACTACTTACAACTTTGGTAAAAAACAGTATATGTCAAGTTTTTATTGTTGCTTACAAATAACATTAGATCTAAGAAAGACACAAGAAAAATTAATTTTCATTCTGGCCCTTCACATTAGCGCCCGAATAATATAAAATTTTGTTTTTGTTATACTTCACTTATTCTTTTTCGTGTTTGCTTTAGATACTGCATGACTCAATTGGCCCCCTTCTTTAAAACTCATACAACAAATCAAATCATCTCAACTAAACCGATCGAAATCACTTTAAAGACCTCATATATATCTAAGAGTCAAATTAAAAACATTAGATATTTAGATACATTCAAAAACCTAAAATATTTTAATGACCTGACACAAACTTGTAAAAATCTTTTAGTGATCTGAATTACAATTATATATGGAGTTTAGAAGCAAGAAGTCAGAAGTCCCTCGATCAGTTTGAGCACATCATCTTTTTCTAAGCTTTTTATAATTTTGTATTTGATCTTTTAAATATTAATTGTAACTCTTAAGAATAAATAGTTATAATCTTCTGAAAAGGAAAATTTTGATTATACTATTTTAGCACGTTGTTATAGTCATTATAGACAAGTATCTCATTGAACCTCCATAAAGGCTTATATATATGAGGCTCATAAAAAGATGTAACATTACTACTAGATTACTAATTGATGGGGTACCACCCCAAATACAGCACTGAAGGGGTACCACTCCAAATATCGGTTAAGGTATGAAAGGGTACCACCACATAAGCAGTAGCCAAGGATGATGGCACCCGAAAGAAAGGACCCTCAGTCACGGCCAAACTACATGCCCGCAACCACGACTCATATCCAAAGGAACACCACAGCTTCAGCCCAAAACCCCGACAGAATGGACTTTCAGCCGCGGCCAGGGTACATGCCCCTAGCCGCGGCCAAGACACTTACCCCCAGCCACAGCCGAGAACAAGGTGCAGCAACACAAACAAATAACCCCAGCTGCGGTCGGGGTGCAATTGTTAGAAACAAATACTGGAACTCTAACACTTAGAAAGTTTAGAAGACCAACAACATAAGAGATAAAGCATAAAGTGGAAACATTCGTTGGTTACCAAGGCATGTAGTCAGAACAAAAAAACGACAAGCAACAATAGTCCAAAAGTTGTCAGATGGAAGGTCAACGTTAGAAGACAAGAAGCATTAAAATCACAGGGAAACCCTTTGCACCAATGAGGCATAGAACTCTTTAATCAAGGAGGCTTGATTCAGATCATTGACTAAAGGTTACTTAGAATAGAATCTCACCTCAACGACCCAACACCACAATCAGTATAAATACCTGCAGGATCGTTTAAGGGCTTAAACACAATTACAACACAACAACACAATGAGGAGAATAACTAAGCTCTAATCAAACAGTGAACTGGGTAACCAAGGTGAAACTAAGAACACAAGTAAAGCAAAGAGACAGAACAAGAGAGTATGGGTTTCAAGGAGGCAGTATATTGCTTTCTCAAGTTCTTTTACAAGTGTTACAAAGCATTAAGAAAAGATACAAGAACTTGAAATACTTATACTACAACCTACAGCCGGCCATACTTTGAAAGCCAGCTGGATACAATTGACTAGACACTAACAAAATCAATTGTAGGATCAAAAGGCATATCTGCCTTTTGACCTTGTGACTATGACATGCCATAGCTCACATCCTTATACAATACAAAAAGGATAAAGTACATAAAGTGGAAAGTTGAATACTCAAGACCTCAATGTACAGTTACCAAAAGCAAGGCCCTTTTCACCAACTCATGTAAGTTGGTGACTTTACAGAGATGCAGCGGAAAAGGTGCTTTATGGAACAGTACATCAGATAAAGCATGTGTACTAAAAGTCTTCGGAAGAAATCTGTCTTCATAGGATGAGGCTTCGGAAGACTTTGTCTCTGAAGCTTCGGAAGACTTCATGTTTGGCTTCGGAAGATATTGGTCTTGGCTTCGGAAGATTTTACACTTAGAGTATTTTCTAATGCTTGTGTAAAACTTCCGAAGCATTCTTCACTTCAGTACTTAGTGCATGTTGTTGAGACACTTAAGCTGTTTTGGGTTGCATCAGACTTCAGGAATCCTTACAAACTCCCCCTAGGCTGATGCTACCAAAACACTTGGAAGATCTTCAAATGTTGGTAGTCTTCAGTACAATTAGGACCATTCCTTTCTTCATGAGATGGTCAGGATCATCAAGACTTTCATAATATCTTCTCATCTCAAAGAGATCATGCAGAGGTAAGTTGATTATGTCTTGCCATGAGTAGACATTCTCAACACCTTGATCTCTGATAACAGTCCATCTCTCTGGATTTGTAGAGTAAGTCCAGGACAAGATGGGTGTCTCACTAGTTAGAGGAGCCACTTGAATAGGAGTTGATTGGGCTGCCTCATCATGCACTTCCTCAGGTTGATCTGATTCAGCCTGAGGTGCAGAGGTAGATGACTTTGGCTTCTTCTTCTTTGTCTTTGGTTTAGAAGCCATCCTCTTCTTCCTCTTGGTTGTCTTTAACTGAGAAGACTGGTCTGCAGCACCATGTTGATCATCAGTGTCTTTCTCAGTTGGGTGTTCCTCCCTCACAAGTTCAGAAGGAGAGGGAGTTTGACCCTGCCTAGGATCAGAAGATGAAGCTTGCTGGGGCTCAGCTGGAGGTGCTGGTTGAGGTGTCTCTGGTTGCTCAAACTTGACCTCCACTTCAGGTGGGACTTGACTTGGAAGAGAGTGCAAGTCAATAAGTTCTCCACTCTTAATCTTCTGCTTGATCACCCTAATATGCTCATCCATAGTGGATAAAGACATGGGGCCAAGTCTCCTTCCGGAGAATCCATACAGCTTCAAGAAGCTCACCATTCTTTGTCTGTCAGCAGACTTCTTTGCATTCTTTTGAATGGTGGCCCTTGACTTTGCAGCTTCTTCCCTTAGTTTCCTTTTGGTTGTCTTTCTTTCCTTGACTAACTCAAGTTCAAGTTGCTTTAGATACTCGAACTCAATAAAGTCATAGGACAAAGGGAGAAGTGCATCTGCCTGATAGAAGCCTGTGGCACTCAGGTAGTTGATCATTTTGATCCTATCTTCCTCTTTATCTACCTGAGGTTCTTGTGGAGCCACATCTTCCTGTGCAGGACTTTCTTGAACTGGTGAGAGAGTAGGAGCATGCTTGTAGAGTCTTTTCTGTCTCTTCTCCTCTTTGAGTTGGAGAAGTATCATTGCATCCTCTTTCTCCTTCAACTCTCTTGACACTTCTCTGTCAGCCAGTTCATTTAGTTCTTCTAAGGGGAGGGAGATGATCTCATCAATATCATAGTTCCTGGTCTGTAAGTAGGTAATCCTGACTGCCCTTAACTCATCATCCTGAGTATTTGGTCTGGGGGCAGCCCTGATTGCAGCTTGCATGAAGCTAGATGACCCAGTGGAACTTTCTCCCCTTAGTCTCCTTTTCCTCTCTCTCTCTTCCTCCTCAATTTCCTCAGGAGTCATTATCCTTTTCCCTTTGTCACCAACAGACCTTTGTGACTCAGGGTGGATTGAAGCTTGGCCTTCATTGCTTGGAGTAGCTTCCATGCTCTGGCCAGAGAGAGGCTGAGAAACACCTTCACCAGCAGGTGTCTCAGATGGAGTTTGGATCTCAGCAGCAGTTGTTGATGATGAGACAGGGGTCTCAGGTTCTGTCACTGGGCCTTCAGTCAAGGTTTCCCCTATGAAACTAATCTTAGGGTCCACCTCAACATCCAGTTGACCGATGACATTGCCTGATTCCCTAAGTCTCCTTCTTAGAGAGAACTCTGCCATGATCCTGTCTTGGATTCTTTGAGCCAGCCTGTCAGCTTGTCTTGAATTGCTTGGATTGACAAGTGGCAGGTTGACTAAATCCAGTCTTTCATAGAAGCTCAGGCTTTGGAATTGAAAAACTTCTTGTTGGCCTTGAACTCTTTGAAGTATGAGGGCTCTTCTGTCATCATCATACCTCCACCTTATGATTTGATTGCTAGTTCCCAGTGGTGGAGATGAGACAGCCCTTGGTATGCCTTCCTCAAAGAGACTCCTGATGAGAGAGTCTATAGAGTCCACATTAATGTGAACTTGAGGAAGTTGCTGAGAATGCACAACAGCAAGTGAGGATGGTGAGTCCTCTATGTCCATTCTCTCTGAAGAACTCCCAGGTTCTGTGGTTGTAACAACTTTCTCCCCCTTTTTGGTAGCATCACCCACTTGCATAGGTGAGCTGGAGGATAAGTCAATCACTTCCACAGGTTCTTGTGTTCCTGGTTGAGCTCTCCTTAAAGGTCTCCCAGCTAGTTTTCCTGCAGATATGAAATCTGGAGTTGCTGATCATTGACCCTGTTTTGTAAGGTAGTCACTTGAGATTCCAAGTGACTAACCTTAGAGACTAAGTAGGTGCATGTTTTTGACAGTTTTTGCACCTTTAGTCTCAAATTCCCCTCATCTTCATCAGAAGATTCATTGGGGGATGAGATGATTGGACCAAAGTCCTCTCTCTCACCACCAGCTTGAGTTTCTTGGCTGCTGGTTTTCCTCTGCTCACTGGCAGCCTCAGTTGAGATGCCAATGGGCTGAGTTGCCATGGTTGAGGTCTTAATGATGTAATCACTTTCAAAAGTGAGAGCCTCTTCCATATGGACATCCTGAACAGGTTCAGAAGTGTCCACCTCAGTAACAGGTGACTGATGGGGGATAGACTGAGGAGAGTCAGAGGTACTCATCTCTCTTTGAGTAGGGGAGGAGAAGAGAGACTCATGGTACTCACTGAATCCTAAGTCTTCATCAGTGTAAAAGGATAGGTTGGGAATTGGTTGGTGAGATCCAAAGGCTGGGGATGGTAGCTGTCCCCTGAAGGTTGTCCACTTGAGTGTTGAGACTCAGAGTGAAGGCTTAAGGTTGTTGGGCTATTGAGCTCATCAGGGTGAGCTTGAGGAACCTCAGCCCTGATAGGTGAAGTAATGGGAGTGGTTTGCTCCTCAGGAGAGTGGGAGCTCTAGTGTCCACTTCTTCCTGTAAGGTTGAGTATTTGGGGGCCTGCACAGACTCAATAGTCTGAGCAGGGGTTCGTTTGGATTTTCTTTGGTAGGTGAGGGTGATTTCTGGTCTTTTTAATGGTAGGGACAAAAGAGGTGTGGGTTCAACACTAGCTTGTGTTGCTAGGTTGTCACCTTGAGCAATGAGCTCTAACATTTTTGGGACTAGGGCTGTTTCTACCCCAGAGAAGCCTACAGTTGGCTTCTTCATTATTTTAAAGATGCGGGCTTCATCTGTCCCAATTTAAGAATATTACCTGTTTCCCTCAACTGTGAGCCCAGTTCACAGTTGAGAATGTGTTGAACATATCTAGGAAACATGTAATATTCTAAGGAGTCTAAGTTTGCAAGTAAATTAGTATAAACAAATTGTGAATACCTGAACTTGACCCCTTGAACCATTCCATGAACTATGAAAGGAGAGATCCTCAGGAATCTGGTCCCATCCACCATGCTTGTTTGACAAGCTGTGGATAACCACATGGAGCAGGAATTCCATTGGGATGAGACCTTCCCTTTCCTAAAGGTCTTTACAGAGAAATCTCCCATCATCCCATCTGCTCAAAAGAATGATTTACAGCTTCTTTTGGGAAGGACACCTCACCTTCTTCATCATCCAGCTGTAATGTTGGTTTGTTAATATGGCCAGACAGTGCCTTCTCCCCATCCATAATGACCTCTTGGCAGGTCTTCCAGAATTCAAGCAACTGATCCTCATATAGAGGAGGATCAATGGTCAGGGAGGTGAAGTAGTTTGACAGAGTCAAGAATTGGCAAATCTCTGAGAAACTTGCATCTTTCTCAGAGCTTAACAGAGCAACTTGATTATGTTGCCTGTGTAGTTGCATGGGAGAAATCAGGGTTGTTTCTGCGGTTAAGGTTGGCCATTTTAGAAGCTTAAGGGTGAAGAAAGGTAGAAAGCAAAGGCGGTTTAGAGATTAGGTTAGAGAAACAGTAGAATTGAGGAAAGATAGTGGGAAAGAGGGGGAACCGTTGGGTATTTATATGAAAAGGATTTGAACCAAAGTTAATGAAAGAGGATAAACTTTGAAATGAAATCCGAAGTCGGTCCCACCTCTGAAAAGTAGTTTACTTTTGCTCAAAAAGTAGTTTTCTTGGAATTCGAAAAGCTCCGAAGTTTATTTGTCTTCGGAAGTTTTGATTTAAAAAGCTTCCGAAGCTAAAATGGCTTCGGAAGATTTTCCTGAGAGTCTTGTAATTTATGCTTCGGAGAGAAATAAACCTTGAATGCTTTGTATGAAATAAACAAAGCTTCCGAAGGTTAATTTTGCTTCGGAAGAAAAGGTTCTTAAAATAGATAAGTGTCTGAGATAAGAATTTAAGCTTCGGAAGATGAACTTTACTTCTTCCGAAGGTAAAATCTCTTAGACAGTTATTTATTTTAAAGACATGTTTTCTTCCGAAGATAAAATCTTTATCTTCCGAAGTATCAGAAATTTTCAAGAATCTAAGGAAAGTCTTCAAAAAGAATTTTACATCCAAAGAAAACATGAGCTTATGAAAGTGATGAACTAGACAACTTAGGACACACATATTTTAAGAAGAAATAATTAGAATTAGTTTTAATAAAAATCTACTCAAAGTTAATCATCCCAATAGCTGATATTAGATACTTAAATCTCTGTTCATCAAAAGCTTGGTGAACAGATCAGCATATTGTTCATCTGTATGAACTTTGACTAGTTTAATTAATCCTTTTTCATAGTTATCCTTATAAATGATACCTGATGTTGATGTGTTTGGTCCTTGAGTGCTGCACAGGGTTCTCAGTGATAGAGATAGCACTATTGTTGTCTATGTGGATAGGAGTCTCCTTGAAGTTAAATCCATAGTCCAGCATCTGATTTTGAATCCAAAGCACTTGAGCACAGCAGCTTGCAGCAGCAATGTATTCAGCTCCCAGCAGTTGATGCAGACACACAGGATTGTTTCTTGCATTGCCATGAGACCACCCTTCCACCAAGGAATTGACATCCCCCAGATGTAGACTTTGCAGTCATATTGCAACCACCATAATCACTATCTGTATAGGCATACAGATTGAAATTTGGATTCTTTGGATACCATAGACCAAGTGTTGAAGCACCTTTGAGGTATCTTAAAATCCTTTTCACAGTGATTAAGTGAGACATCTTAGGGTTGGCTTGATATCTTGCACAAATACATGTAGCAAACATGATATCAGGCCTGCTAGCTGTAAGATACATAAGAGACCCAATCATAGCCCTGTATAAGTGCTCATCACACACTCCCCCTCAGATCTGGACCACAGGGAGTGGTTTTTGGCTATGGGTGTCTTAGCAATCTTACAATCAGTCATATTGAACCTCTTGAGTATGTCTTGAACATACTTTGACTGACTTATGAAGATGCCATCTTCAACCTGCTTCACTTGAATCCCAGAAAGAAGTTGAGTTCTCCCATTGAACTCATCTCAAATCTGTCTTTCATCAGCTTCTCAAGTCTTTGCAGAGCTTTGGATTAGTTGAACCAAAGATGAGTCATCAACATATACTTGAACTAGCAATAAGTCATTTCCCTGTCCTTTGATGAACGAGGGTTTCCATCTATAGTACCTCTTCTGTATCCATGCTTGCAGAGATACTTAGATAGTGTCTCATACCACTTCCTGGGTGCCTGATGCAGCCCATAAAGAGCTTTGTCAAGCTTGCAGACATAATCAGGATGATCAGGGTCTACAAAACCAGGTGGCTGTTTGACATAAACCTCCTCATCAATCACTCCATATAAGAAAGCACACTTTACATCAAGTTGGTAGACCTTGAAGTTCTTGGATGCAGCAAATGCCAGGAATATCCTAACAGCTTCTAGTCTTGCTACAGGAGCAAAGACATCAGTGTAGTCAATCCCTTCTTCTTGTGTGTATCCTTGAACAACTAGTCTTGCCTTGTTCTTGATGATGATTCCCCTATCATCCTTCTTGTTTCTAAAAACCCATTTGGTTCCAATGGTAGTCTTCCCATGAGGAAGAGGACAAAGGTTCCAAACTTTCTGCCTTTTGAATTGAAGCAGCTCTTGTTGCATAGCTTCAACCCAACTTCCATCCTTTAGAGCTTCATCAACTTTCTTGGGCTCTATCTGAGATAAGAAACAAGAGTGAAGACAAACATTTGCTTCATGGGTTTGTCCTCTTGTTCTTACCCCTGTGACAACATCTCCAATGATGTTTGTGGTGGGGTGAGACTTGTGGATCCTTAGCTGAGGGATCACAGCAAGTTGCTGGGAAAGATCTAAATTTGAGAAATTTAAATCTGGTCCTGAAGATTCACCCTCCACATTATCACACTTATCAAGATTAACTTGATCCAATGAGTGTGAGACATCATTGATGTTGTCATCTATGGTGTGGTTATTAGCATCAAGAAATTCCTGATCACTATCACCATCACCATTGTTGTCTTCTACAAGTGAGGTATCTTTATCTGGTTGAGAGGCCTCTGAGCTGGAATTTGAAGGCATGCCAGATGTATCAGCTGAATTGTCATTGTTGTGCTGATAGAAACCTCATTTGCTGAAGTAGTTCCAACTGGAGCTGAAGATGTATGAGTTGAAGATCTTCCTAGCTCAAATCTTGGATCAGGATCACCTGTATTTAGATTTTCTGCAGATCCTGAAACATGCTCACAAGATTTGTTAAAACAGTTGGTAACTAAATCAAGATCAAACAGCCAATCCGGACCAGAACCAGCCACACAGGGAGTGTGCTCATTGAAAGTCACATTGGCTGACTCCTCAACAATTCTAGTTCTGAGATTGTATACTCTATAAGCTTTAGCTTGAGAAGAGTATCCAATGAAATGTCCATCATCTGATTTCTCAGCAAACTTGGCAATTTGATCTTTGGTATTCAAGATGGTGCAGGGACATCCAAATGACCTGAGAAAACCAATGAAAGGTTTCCTCTTGTGCCAAAGTTCATAAGGAGTCTTACCATGTGTCTTAACTACTAAAACTCTGTTTTGCACATAGCAAGCAGTATTGACTGCCTCTGCCCAGAAGGTGATAGGCAGTTTAGAGTCAGACAACATAGTTCTTGCAGCTTCAATAAGTGTCCTGTTTCTCCTTTCAGCAACTCCATTTTGCTGAGGAGTCCTGGGAGCACTATATTGTCTTGTAATACCTTTTTCATCACAAAATGCATCAAGGATTTGGTTCTTGAATTCAGTTCCTTGATCACATCTTATGGTTTTGACCTTGTGATCACATTGATTCTCAACTTTTAAGATGAAATTCTTCAGAATCTCAGGGGTTTCATCCTTAGTTCTAAGGAAGAAGACCCAAGTGAATCTTGTAAAATCATCTGTGATCACCAGACAGTAAGAGGTCCTTCCTAAACTCATTACACTGGTGGGGCCAAAGAGATCCATATGTAACAAGTGTAGGGGAGTAGTGATGGAGTTCTTTTCCTTAGGCTTGTGAGATACTTTGTGTTGCTTCCCTTTCAGGCATGCCACACAATGATCATCACTAGTAAACTCTTTCTTTGGCATTCCAGTTACCAGATCATGTTTAATTAATTTATTCATGTTCTTAAAGTTTACATGGCACATTCTTTTATGCCATAGGAAAGACTCATCACTATTTGCTTTAGATAGAAAGCATGAAACTTCTCCTGAGGGAGATGTTTCTTGCAAATCCATCTTGTACATGTTCCCTTTCCTGGGGGCTCTGAGCAGGATATGCTCATGAGGAATGACCACACCAGGTTTGAGAACAATGCACTCATGCTCAGTAAAGAGCATGTTATGACTCTGATCACAAAATTGGGATACACTCAGAAGATTGTACCCAAGCTCCTTAACAAAGTTTACCTTCTCAATGCTGAGCTTACCATTTGTGACCTTGCCCCTTCCAGAAATGTAACCACCTTCATCTCCTCCAAAAGCAACTGGTCCTCCATCAATCCTCTCAAAATTATGGAGTAGAGACCTATTGCCTGTCATGTGCCTGGAACAGCCACTGTCAATTATCCAGACATTCCTGTTGGTCTTGAGCTGTTCCTGCACAGAGAAGATGATTAGTTACATTTGGAAACCCAAGCCTTACTTGTCTTGGGCTCATTAACAGTAAAGAAGGTAATGCAACAGTAATAGATCCTATGGTTGTACTATAGGGATCTTCAGCTGTTGTTGATGGAGAAACCTCAGTCATTTGGTCTTTCTTAGACTTCCACACCACCTTTGGAGTCTTGGACTTGACCTTCAAAACCTTAGAAGCTTTTAGAACTTCATAAGTTTTGATGACTGATCCTTCGGAAGAGTCTACAGTCACTGCAGCAGACTTTAGTGCTTCGGAAGAATTCCTTTCTTCCGAGACCAACTTTGCTTCCGAAGGTAATTTTCCACTTACCTCCTTCTTTGATTTGGAGCTTCCGAAGGAAACAGACTTTCCTTCCGAAGCTTGAGATTTCTTGAGACTCTTTGAAGTCTTTGTTTTAGTCATGTGGACAGTACTTTTAGGATTGTATGGGCAATCCTTAGCAATGTGAGAAGTACTTTCACACATGACACATAACATTTCTTCTTCAAAGAAGTCTCCCTTTGAGAACAAGACTGACTTTGGTCACATCCCTCTCCATCTTCATCTTGGTAGATGCTGAGACAGTTCCTTTGGGCTGTGAACTGTTCTTGGAGTTTGATGGTCCAGGCTGTGCAGCAGTGGTACACAGCAAATCAGTCTTCTTCTTGGCACTGAGATGATTTGAACAAGAACCATGACTCTTAGCTAAGGAGTCTTGGTTGATGTCTTCAGTCCTTACTACTTTGAAACCTGCAGAGATAAAAACTTGTTTCTGCTTAGCATCAAAAGTAGCCTTGATTTCTTGAGCCTTCTTTGCTTTTCTTTTGCTCTTTCTGATCAAGTTCTTTCTTTTGGACTTGGTCATCACAGTTGATTTCTTCTCCTCAGAAGGATAGTGGCCCTTGGAAGAATCCTCTTCTTCACTCTTCTCAGAGGAATTCTTCACTATCACTTCTTCATCATCCTCACTTACAGGATCTATGAGAGGAAGCTCATCTTCACAAGTTCCACACCTAGGAGATCTTACAGACAAGATTGTGTGTGGAGGAGCTATCTCATTTGATCCTAGTCCCTGTCTGTTTTGATAACAAACTTTGTTGTGCAGGGATGAGGATATCATGTTCTTGAAGGTCTCTTCTTCAAGAACACTTTTCTCTGCCTTGGCTTTGCTGATCACAAGCTCAGCCTGGCACTCAGTTAACTTAGTGATGAGATCTTGGATCTGAGTTCTGAAATCTGTATGTTCATGTTTTAGTACTGAAATGGTTTTCTCCAAGTCTTCTATCTTTAACTTGTAATCATTTTCAGACTTTCTAAAATCAGATTTTAATATGTTTAATGACTCAAGATCAGATCTCATCTCTAGGTTATAGGACCTGTATCTATTTACTTTAGCAATGCATTCAGGGGAGCAGAGATGTTCCAATACCTTGGCTTCATCATGGTCAGCCATCAGTGCTTGGTTTGGAGAAGCATCCTCCACCTGAAAACTCCAGTCAAAGCCTCCTTCTTCAACAGCAACAGCAGCATGTTGCTTTGTCTTCTCAGCTTGAGGAGCTTTGTCAGCAAAGTTTGGTCTGGGTTGTGTTTGGCCCCCATTTGTTTTAGGTGCCTTACACTCCCTGCAAAGTGACCCATAAGGTTACAGTTGTAACACTTAACTTTGCTTTTATCCAGCCCAAACTTGCTGCTGGTAGCATTGCTTGGAAATCTTCTTCCTGTCCTCTTGTAGAACTTCTTGGCTCTGTGAGTGAGGAGAGCCATCTGCTGAACTATCTCCATGTATTCCAGGTCATCTGGATGGATACAGTCCAGGTCTTCAAGAGTGAAGAGATAATTCCCACAGCTTTCATCTGCAGACACAAAGGCTTGAGAAGAACTTGTCTCTTGGAATGGGCTTCCTTGAGTAAAGTTCTCCCTTGGTGTCTCCGGGAAGGTGATGAAAGGACCCTTTTGTGAGTTGTCAGGGTAGCATAAGAGATGATGCTGAGGTTCTATGCTGTCCCTTTCAACCACATGAAGGGCTGAACCCATTTGATTGTTGGAGTTGCCAGATGAACCTTGCATGTTCATCTCCATCTGGTATCCACTGAGAATCCCATACAACTCTGTAAGAGTAAGAGTCTTAAGGTTCTCAGTCCTCTTGATCACCACACAATAGTGTGTCCATTGCCTAGGAAGTGAGGACATGAACTTCCTTACAATGTCCCTGTTCTCAAGAGGAACTCCTCCATCCACTAGGGTATCCACAATCTCAACATACCTGAAGTATTGTTGAGTCATGGTCTCACCTGCTTTGAAGGTGAAATTTTCAAACTGCTGCTTCAGAAGATCTTTCTTGTTCTCCTTGGCTTCAGAGGAGCCTTCATACATCAGCTTCAGTGCATCCCACAGCTGTTTGGCTGTCTTGCACTTCTTGAAGCCTCTGTATACAGAGTTTGGGAGAGCAGTCTGAAGAGCAGTCATGGCCTTCCTATCAATTCTACTCTTTTTCTATCTTCATCTGAGTAGTTGGCCACATCTTTAGGAATCATACCAGCACCAGTAGCAGAGGGGGTGCTGGGTATGAAAGGTCCATTCTCAACAGATTCCCACATTCTTGAATCAAGAGACCTGATGAAGCCTTCCATCCTCATGCACCAGGTGTCAAAATCATCAAGAGTGATCAGTGGGGATTTGTTCATGGTTCCAGTCTCCATATCAGTCTTAGAGATGGCAGCCATTTGAAGAGTTTAGTTTTTGTGTGTGTGAGGGATCTTAAGATGGTTAGATCTTATATCAAGAGCCTGGAAAGCTCTGATACCAATTGCAGGACCGTTTAAGGGCTTGACCACAATTACAACACAACCACACAATGAGGAGAATAACTAAGCTCTAATCAAACAGTGAACTGGGTAACCAAATATGATACTAAGAACACAAGTAAAGTAAGAGACAGAACAAGAGAATTGGGTTTCAAGGAGGCAGTATATTGCTTTCTCAAGTTCTTTTACAAGTGTTACAAAGCATTAAGAAAAGATACAAGAACTTGAAATACTTATACTACAACCTACAGCCGGCCATACTTTGAAGGCCAGCTGGATACAATTGACTAGACACTAACAAAATCAATTGTAGGATCAAAAGGCATATCTGCCTTTTGACCTTGTGACTATGACATGCCATAGCTCACATCCTTTTACAATACAAAAAGGATAAAGTACATAAAGTGGAAAGTTACAGACTCAAGACCTCAATGTACAGTTACCAAAAGCATGACCCTTTTCACCAACTCATGTAAGTTGGTGACTTTACAGAGATGCAGCGGAAAAGGTGCTTTATGGAACAGTACATCAGATAAAGCATGTATACTAAAAGTCTTCGGAAGAAATCTGTCTTCATAGGATGAGGCTTCGGAAGACTTTGTCTCTGAAGCTTCGGAAGACTTCATGTTTGGCTTCGGAAGATATTGGTCTTGGCTTCGGAAGATTTTACACTTAGAGTATTTTCTAATGCTTTGTGTAAAACTTCCGAAGCATTCTTCACTTCAGTACTTAGTGCATGTTTGCTGAGACACTTAAGCTGTTTTGGGTTGCATCAGACTTCAGGAATCCTTACAGAAACCTTGACTGAAGGCCCAGTGGCAGAACCTGAGACCCCTGTCTCATCATCAACAACTGCTGCAGAGGTCCAAACTCCTTCTGAGACACCTGCTGGTGAAGGTGTTTCTCAGCCTCTCTCTGGCCAGAGCATGGAAGCTACACCAAGCAATGAAGGCCAAGCCTCTATCCACCCTGAGTCACAAAGGTCTGTTGGTGACAAAGGGAAAAGGATAATGACTCCTGAGGAAATTGAGGAGGAAGAGAGAGAGAGAGAGAGGAAAAGGAAGCTAAGGGGAGAAAGTTCTTCTAGGTCATCTAGCTTTATGCAAGCTACAATCAGGGCTGCCCCCAGACCAAATACTCAAGATGATGAGTTAAGGGCAGTCAGGATTACCTATTTACAGACCAGGAACTATGATATTGATGAAATCATCTCCCTCCCCTTAGAAGAGTTAAATGAACTGGCTGACATGGAAGTGTCAAGAGACTAAGAAGAAGAAGCCTAAGTCATCTACCTCTACACCTCAGGCTGAATCAGATCAACCTGAGGAAGTGCATGATGAGGCAGCCCAATCAACTCCTATACAAGTGGCTCCCCTAACAACTGAGACACCCATCTTATCCTGGACTTACTCTACCAATCCAGAAAGATGGCATGTAATCAGAGATCAAGGTGTTGAGAATGTCTACTCCTGGCAAGACATAATCAACTTACCTCTGCATGATCTCTTTGAAATGAGAAGATACTATGAGAGTCTTGATGATCCTGACCATCTAATGAAGAAAGGAATGGTCATGATTATACTGAAGACTACCAACATCTGAAGATCTTCTAAGTGTTTTGGTAGCATCAGCCTAGGGGGAGTTTGTAAGGATTCCTTAAGTCTGATGCAACCCAAAACATCCAAAGTGTCTCTGCAACATGCACTAAGTACTGAAGTATAGAATGCTTCGGAAGTTTTACACAATGCATTAGAAAATACTCTAAGTGTAAAATCTTCCGAAGCCAAGACCAATATCTTCCGAAGCCAAACATGAAGTCTTCCGAAGCCTCAGAGACAAAGTCTTCCGAAGCTTCAACCTATGAAGACAGATTTCTTCCGAAGACTTTTAGTATACATGCTTTATCTGATGTACTGTTCCATATAGCACCTTTTCCGCTGCATCTCTGAAAAGTCACCAACTTACATGAGTTGGTGAAAAGGTCCATGCTTTTGGTAACTGTACATTGAGGTCTTGAGTCTGTAACTTTCTACTTTATGTACTTTATCCTTTTTGTAATGTATAAGGATGTGAGCTATGGCATGTCATAGTCACAAGGTCAAAAGGCAGATATGTCTTTTGATCCTACAATTGATTTTGTTAGTGTCTAGTCAATTGTATCCAGTTGGCTTTCAAAGTATAGCCGGCTGTAGGTTGTAGTATAAGTATTTCAAGTTCTTGTATCTTTCTTTATGCTTTGTAACACTTGTAAAAGAACTTGAGAAAGCAATATACTGCCTCCTTGAAACCCATACTCTCTTGTTCTGTCTCTTTGCTTTACTTGTGTTCTTTGTATCACCTTGGTTAATCCAGTTCACTGTTTGATTAAAGTTTAGTTGCTCTCCTCATTGTGTTGTTGTGTTGTAATTGTGTTCAAGCCCTTAAACGGTCTTGCATTGTATTTCGCTCATGGACAGCAGTCCTAGTTCACCAGGCGAAACCGTGTTTCATCGCGAGGCGAAACTGTGTTTCGTTGCCCGGCGAAACTAGGTCATGGGCTAGACAGTTTCGCTGACCAACGAAACTGTCTGTGAAACTACTACTGCTTATATATTGTAAAGTTTCTCTTATTGTGAGCAAGTTTTGCAAATCCTAATTCTGAAATGTCTTTGTTGTAATTCTGTTGTTTGTGGCTAGAAGCTTATTCAGATCCACATTTAAGTCTTGTTTCATCATTATTGTGTATGAGTTTGGTAATCATTGAATACATCTGAAACTTGTTCTTTGAGTCATTGTGTTGTTGATGTTTGATCAGTGGAATATGTACGTTTTGTGAATCATTTGTACTTTCTTTTTATCAAATGGACCAACAGAGTTGTCTTAATCCGTGTTTATCTTACATTTAGTTTATGTTAGTTGTGAACATTTCTCGCTTATGATGTAGATTTTTTCGCTTTAAAACTACACATATGTTTGGAAAGTTAAAGGTACACATTTACAACTTTCATAAACTAAAAGGGGCAAGCATATAGATTTGTAAACCTCTAAACTTCCACTCTACTCAAAGATAACCTGCAAGATAGATTCACTCGATCTTATGGGACCTCCTGTTGCTGTTGGTCACACTTCCAACTGTTTCTTCGCAAATTAAACCCTCCGATCATCCCTCTGGTCAACTGCTTCTTCTTCATCTGAATCTCAATCTCAATCTTAATCACGCTAATGGCAGAAGGGTCAAAGGAATCAACGTCAAGTGCTGTTAGTCAGCATGATATTATTGTTGAAGATACCGAAGATAGCCTCAAATCTCCCCCAAATTCCCCCAATTCTTCCACTCGGAAGGTTTAATTTCTTCGTTAATGTATCGTATTCTGTTTATAAGTAGTCCTGCTTTATGTGATTTTGATTTTTGTAAAATTGATAGTTGTTTTAGAACTTCTGAGATCCGAATTCGTTGTAGGGATTCGAATGCAGTATGTGCAAAGGGCAAGTTTTGGTTTTCGCAAACTTTTAAGAATTGGTTGAACATCATATCTATTTGGAGAGAAATCAATTATTTTTCTTGAGGTTATAACTTATAATTCTAGGTTATTATTGAATTTTCAACGTCTAGCTAGTTGATGACAACGAATTAGCCTTTAAGTATCATTTTAACATTTAATGTCTCGTTATTTAATTTTCAAATGGAAGCAGCAACAACAAGAGATGTCTGATACTGTCAAATTTGAAAGTCTATACTCGAAAAAAAAACAATGTTGTGTTGAAATTTTGAATTTAAACCTAGTGGATGACATACCGTCCATGACTTTACCATTGGGTAGTCATTTTTATCATTTTATACGTATTTCTCCTTCTATAATTCTAAGGCCCCGTTTGGTTCACAGAATTCTCAAAATTAGAATTGGAATTGAAAAATTTTCCGTCTAAAATCATGTTTGGTTGGTCAACAGATCGAATTGAAAATGAAAAATTTTCCTATATTCATTTGGAATTCACATTCCTTACATTTACCCGTGGAATGTTTAACAATCCAATGAAATGTTCAAAATTAACATTTCAATTTCACTTACACGTTATCAATTTTAACAAGATTCCAATTCCAATTCCAATCCAATTTCAATTCCAATTCCTTTGCAAAACATCCTGTGAATCAAACGGCCCCTATGGGTTCAAGTAGGAGTTCATATGAAGTGCTATTGTATGCTTATGACATGCTGTTGACTATATATTGACCAGGCTTGTTATGCTGTTCTTCAGAGTTGGGTTTCAAAGAAATTCATGACCGGATGGTAGAGCTTGACCCTTTTAAGTATTTTTGTTACGCTCATTATTATTAATTCTGGTATTACTTGCTAGTACAAGTATATTTTGTCCTCTGACTTATATTTTATTTGGAATATTTCAGTGTTGTCCTCTTTCCCGTGGCTGTTACATTCTTTGTGACATGGTGGATTGTACAGTTTTTTGATGGTTTCTTTAGTCCTATCTATGAAAGACTTGGTGTTGAAATATTTGGTGAGTAATTTACCTCGGTTCTTCATTTTGTTGTTACTCAAGCTAAGCAATTTTTGAAGTTGGGTTAATATTGGTAAACTGTAAACTATGATTACCTTCTTACCCCTTCTTTAATACTGACTTGCATTTCATACAACATCTCTCATTGTCTTTTATATCTTAAGTATAAATGATCATTGATTCCTTCAGCTTCAAACCGTACTCTGCTGTCCATCATATTACATAATCATTTCCAAGAAGCAAATCCAAATATACCCTAATATGTGCTTTCTTTTCTTCCTAATGTTTGTTTAGTGGGATAAAGTACTAGTTTAGTAACTTTTCAAGTTAGTTATTACTATTTTTATTTATGTAATAATGCGTTTTCACTTCAATTCAGTTCTCATACAATGTTGCAGGTCTTGGATTCCTTACATCATTAATCTTCATATTTTTTGTGGGCATCTTTGCTTCATCATGGATGGGTGCTACTGTTTTCTGGGTGGGGGAGTGGTTTATAAAGAGGATGCCTTTTGTAAAACACATTTACTCAGCATCCAAACAAATTAGTGCTGCTATTTCTCCAGGTAATTAATATCACATTCATCTTTAATCTTTAATAATCAGGATTGATAAAGGTCATATAAATAATTGAGAAATTTAGATACAAAATGTTCTTCTATTCTTATTACTACCAAAATGATTATCCATCTAGACTTGTTGCCTTGTTTTTCCATAGTATTAAACTCATAGAAATTTCTTGAATTGGGTATTAAATTTCACAGGAATCTTTTTTTAAGAAACTAAGCCTTTTAATGTTAATCAACTTCATTGAGATGTTACTTGTTTTCTTATACTTATTACATGCTCAATACAACAAAAAGAATTTGATTATATGAAAACAGTAAAGCATGAGCTGGAGGTGGCAATTTTGACCAACTCATTTATGAGTAGGTTGATTTGAGTCGTGCTTTAATCTGTAATGGCTCAAGCTAGTGAATTTAAGAAAGTGAGCTTTTAGAAAAGCAGTTGGAAGAGGACGAATTTCGCCAAAAGTTGCTTTTTAACAGAAAACCTCCGGTTAATTTATTTAAGATATTAAATACTACTGATATAATACAGTTTGACTTACCGAAAATGATATCGGAAAAAAAGGCGTTTTGGCTGCCCAATCTGCTCATCTTGTCACCTTTCATAGTTGCTGTATTATATAGCCGATAACATAAGTCTGACTCTGCTTGGTCAATAAGCATTCTGCTGCATGTCTCATGATAGTTACTTTTATGGTTTCTCCCTGAGTTTTTTGTTTTATTTTTTGTTATCTATCAAAATTTCCACTATGGGCTGCAGATATTCCGTTGCTGCTTGACCAAGTTCGTAATCAAATTATTTGCTATACCGAGCTAATAATTAAAATGCCTTCTGTTTTTTTGACAGATCAAAACACCACTGCATTCAAGGAGGTTGCCATCATTCGCCATCCTCGTCTAGGAGAATATGCTATTGGTTTCATTACATCATCAGTTGTTCTTATGGTATTTTGATTGCCAGTAATAGTTTTCATCTTGATATCGAAGTAACTTTTGCATTTGAACACTAGATATCTTTGTTTGCTAAATTCATTCACATTCCCATCTTTTTCACCAACCACCCTAGACAATAATAGTTTTTTTCTAGAATATTCAACTTAGTGTTCTCAATTTTGAGACTGGTACAAAAATTTTAATTTAGTAATACAAAATAGTTGGCTCGTTATTTGTTTGAAGCAAAACTTTATGATTTTTAATAAATATTTTTTCTTGTTTGTTACTTGTTTGACCATAAAAAGTCAAATATGTAGCATCTTATAGTATTGATGCTTGGTTGTCTTGTGTGTTGCCTTTTTTGTATAACATATTATATGTGGTGCAAGAAGAAATAATGAGGTGATTGTGGATCTCTATTCCTTTATGTGAGGAGAAATACTATGTTCACTGTCCGAAAAAGAGTTCACTTTTGGCATTTACGCAGCAAATGAATTGACTAGTAATTGGAAGATTGATAAAAGTAATGTTAGTTGTGAATTAATTTATGCATTAAATAAATATGCGGGGTACTAGATTACAAAGTTTTGGCAATAAAAGAACAACTTTGGTTTTTATATGGGCATTTTTGTTATTAAAACGAGAAGCTGACTCTTGGTATATGTATCTTTCTTGCAGACGGAACATGGAGATGAAGAGTTATGCAGTGTTTATGTCCCTACAAACCATCTCTACATTGGTGATGTATTTTTGGTCAACTCTGAAGAGATCATAAGACCAAATTTGTCTATTCGAGAAGGCATTGGTATGCTCACTTCTTTTTCATCTGATTCTTTCCCCTTACTGCTTTTATCAATAATGTTTATGGGATTCTTTTTAGTAGTAATTATGTCATTTAGAGCTTCGGTTAGGAGCGTTTTAGTGTTTTAGTGGCTTACCGTAAAGTACAATAGTGCAAGCATGGGTGGTTAGTGACTAATAGATGGTTGTAAATTATGTTTTGGGAGTACAATAATATAGGCATGAAAGTTGCCTCTTCAACATAGCCCTTTGTGATCCTTAGCAAAATGCTTAATTTTTGTTATAAAAATTAATAATAAAAAAGAGAATTATGGGTCATCTCATCTCGACCTGCCCCTTACCATACCACCTGTACTAAAAAATGACTAATTTTAACATGAAGCTGTTTCGACCCATTACCAAAAGGTCCCAACCCACATCTTGCCAGTTCTAAGTAATATGTTGGTGGATAGGGGGTTAGTTTCTGATCAATATTAAAAAACAATCATCCTGTTTCAGTATTAATTTGTTTTGACCCATTATGTAACCCACACGACCTGTTCATCTTGCTACCTCAAAATCATAGGATTTTATTTAGTGAGTTATTAGTTACCACTTACCACTATACAAATTTGCATTATTAAGTATTTAAGTTTTCTAGCAGCTACGGAATTTCAAATGGTAATTTATGCAGAGACATACGAGTATATATATGTCCTTTATTTACTCACTTTCTAATAATTATTTCAGAGATTATTGTTTCGGTGGGTATGTCTATGCCGCAGTCAATATCTCCTATAGAGAGGGTCCCACGTGCAAACGATAGGGTTCCGCTAAACAGAATGATGTAGGCGAAGTTTGTATTCTTGTATTCATACATTGTTTTTGCATTGTAAAAAGTCAGAAATCCAAGTTTATGTTATCTGAATGTCTTACATCTCTAAAAGTCTGAACCCAAAAGATGTGCTCTTATTTCCATACAGATTAGATGTTAAAAGATTGTAAAGAAGTTTAAGTGATTGAGTTTATGACATTATATCCCCACATGAATATAGAACAATAAGTATGACTATGAGCACCATGTAAGCTTTAAGTTATATGGTTGATTCAGAGATTATTGAATCATTTTACTACCACCGCATGGCAATAGCTAAAAATTTTTTATAGTCACCTCAACTATTATATCAGTGATAACATGATACCCTGGTAATAAAAAATCAACGAGTAGGATATTTCAGTTTTGCTCATGAAAATTAAAAAAAAAAAAAAAACTAATCTTGAGGTTTTAGATATGGTGCAAACGATGTAACATCTAAGGGTTGAATACTTGCATTGGTGAAATTTTGTTGTTTAATCACAATTTCATTGTTCTGACATCTGGGGTTATGATAATGCCGTTGACGGATCCACTTCTTTGTGAGGGGGTCAAGCCAAGCCCACACATCAAAATTGCTTGATAAATATAATCAGGAGCTATGATTTTTATCGGAGGCACCCAAGAGATTTGTAGCATAGGACTTCCTTTCCACTTAAAAGGCTATTAATATAATAGAAGTGAGTTACTAAGTTTTCAAATTCTAAGAGAACTAGCAATGATGGATTGAGCTTTTGAGTGACTACGATTGTGAAATTCATTATCATCTAAGAAAGCGAATGTGATGGCAGGGTGTTGAGTAGAAAAGAGTTGGTTAAGCCTCTACAAGCTCGAGCTTTAGGGATGACCATACAGTCAAATCTTAAAGGCTCAAATCCTTTTGGCATAAGATGAAGCATTAAAGGAAGTAGACGTTTTAGATGAGGAATTATGTGGGTTAAACAGACAGATGGAATGCAAGGCGGATTGTGTTCATTACTTTGTGCCTTGTATATGGGTTCCAAAGTGGGGAAATGTAAGAGTATTGGTTATGGATGAGGCACATGAGACCAGACACTGTATTCATCATAGAGCAGACAAAATGTATCAAGATCTTAAGAAACTATATTGGTGTCGGGTATGAAGAAGGATATTGTATCAAAAAAGATTCTAAAGCAAAAAATTTGACAGAAACAAAAACAAACCAATAAAACGAAACCACAAAGATATAACAAAACTAGCTTTAGTAAACTCGTGTATTACATGAGTTGATTAAAAAATATTAAATAGAATGAAATTTATTAATTATAAATCGATATTCTAATATAAGATATGATTAAAATCTTTCTTATAACAAATAAAATAAAATTTTTATTTTGAAACAAACGTTTAAAAAATGTCATACTTAAAAACTTTCTTCTATAACTCTCAAATTTAACTTTTTTTTTGTTTATAAAAATTATACTTTTTTAAAACACCAATTATAAAATATTTTGTATTTTTAAAAAAGTTTGATGTTCTAAAAAATTTTCTAATTTTATGAAAAATTATTTTCTTAGAAATAAAATTAGTAAAAATATCTCTTGTTTAATTTATTAAAAATCTATTTTAATCTAAAAAAATTAGTTAATATTATTGGTAATTAATGTAATTATTAAATAGGAGAGAGAAGCGGGAAAAATTGTTGAGGAATAATAAAGTGTTGACATGTGTTCTCCTATATACCTTTTTTATTAGAGTAGAGAGATTATTAGTATTCATTTAAAGTTGAATTAGTATTAAGGTAAATAGCTCCTTAACAATAAAATTTTTAAGTTTTCCTACTCATAAAAGTATTTAATGAAAGCAATTCAAACAAAAACATTATATTAATCAAACTAGGAGGGTACCTACGCGCCTTGCGCGTGAAACTCTACAATGAAGGCAAACTTTGAAACATAGATACAAAAAAGCAAGAAACTCTCAATGAAGTCAAACTTTAAAACACACAAAAAAAAGTATTATAACGATTATCACTTCACACAAAATTAAAATAATTGACAACCATGATTGGGAGTCCTAATAACCCAAACGTTAAACAATAGATGGAATGGCACAAAGTTAAAATACAAAGTTAAACTTGGAAGTCCCAATAACCAAAATGTTTGTCTCTATAACGACTGACAAGAACTTTTTTAAACATCAAACAAAGTTCGGTGCAAAAAAGTTTGAAGGTAGCAACAAAAACATGAATTTGTTCATAATGTAAAAACACACTCCATTTGAAACCTCCTCTATGCAGTACCTAATTGAGACTTAGTTGGCTCCATTTGAACATATCCACCACATACATTTTTGTTTCCACATCGTGAAACCTTTTAACTCTCTAGTAAGAAAAAACATAAAAAAAAGTAAAGAACCAATGATGCTTATTGTGTTTATTAGTAATATATAAGAAAAATGCTAAAACACAAACAAATTACCTTATTTTCATCCAACTCCCATTTTTTGGGATATGATTGTGCTAAATGCAGCATATTCGTATTACATTAATGGCATGGTGCACATGATGACCCAATAGAGCCACCATTTAAATCATTGTAATGTAGTCTATTTTTCTTAGAATCAACATGAGCATAAAATTTAAACATTTAACCAAAAAAAAATTATAATTCGAATTTAAACAAACTAAAAAACATAATTCAAACTTAAACATAACACATGCTTAAACATTCCATTAGTTATTGTATAAATACCATTAAAATATCAATAAGTAAAACCAAATCATTGTATTTTGTAACGATATCAATATTGAAATCTCATATGTATTTACTAAATCAATAATAATATAATATAATATTTAAAAATATAAACCATAAACTTACCAGTCTTATTCATCACCAAAACTTAGGATCGACAACTTCACCAAATTATGATCATCAAAGTAACTGTCTTGCAAAAACATGATTAAAAGAATCACATGGTTGTGTGCTTTATTAAATAGTAACGAATTGCAACATTTTCTCAATCAATAACCGACATCAAAAGAGAGAGTTTTAAAAAGTTAGAATCTAACTATTTAGAAAACATGATCGTTGATGAAACAAAACTAAAAATAAGATAATCTGTCAACCAACTGATTATAACGCTCTTATAAAATAATGTTTTGAACTTGAGTGCGTCATAGCAACTTGATTCAGTCAAAAAGAGCACAGTAAACACAAAACAACAACCAAGAAATGTTTGTGTTACATCATTTACACAATTTGAATAATTGCAAACAATCTAAATAGGATACACATTTCAAGATTGGTTCAAGAACTACACCACATTATGCATTTAAATCTAATTATCCTCATGATGAAGCAGTCAAACAACTATATCTTAAAATAAATAATAACTAAAACATAAAACCCTTACATACTTTCACTTGTCATGATCTTTTGCATTAGCACTTGAGATTATACAACATAAATCTCTCATATTGTAACACATTGTCCCTAAACCTTTGGTGTATGATGGCCTTAGATAGGCATTTTTCTTCTTTGATGAACCTGAACCACCTCCTTTACATTTTAAACATTGCTAATACAAAGTTTAACTCTTCGAATATAGTTGTTGCAAGTATATAACATACATATTTAACCAGCAACATGTGTGCTAATTTCATGAAAGAGTAAATAAATTATTAATGCATCCCTTCTTGGTATTGAAAGAAATGAAGTTTGATCTTAACTATATCATTAGCTTTTGGAACTAATGCATTCAAAGCCTCTTAACATCCTCATTTGAGTTCTATTAATATTATAACTAATATTCACTTGAATAGCTTTTCATTGAAGCCTCACTGAACCTTCCATGGACAAATAGATACATATATTACTTTGAGTATTTTCTCTTTAGCTACATATCAGTAGCATCAATCTTCATCTACAACCAATTTGAAACTCCTCTCAAACAAAGGAATTTAGAAGAAATATAAATACAGAAAAAATTAATTAACCTAGACATTTCATCAAACACCTTGAAAGCACAACCAACTATGCGTGATTCTCATACACAGTAATACATTAGACCACTAACCTACTTTAAGGAGAAAAACGATGGTCTCTGCAACAAAAATCAAATGCAAAAGAGATACATGTAGGGTAGTTTAGAAAAGCAAGAATTCCCTTTCCCACAATCTTGCTCCTAGCCTCTTCGATTTTCTACTTCAGCCAAACAATAACTAAATAGAAAAAACCTTGCATAATAGAAAACTTGCAAAGAAACAAAGCAACAACTAAATTTGTCATAACACTCAAGTCATCACTTGACCGAACAATTGATTTGCAAAAACAATACTAAACCCACAAAGAAGAACAAAGCACAATCAATAGCAAAAACAAATGATTATTTTTACCTGAGAGTTGAATCGAAATGGATAAATTGTCGGTGGACACCATCACAGGTGCTGAACCCACCCTAATTTCTTCTTCGTCTTTGCTGCTTGATGCAAAACCACAGTCACCGCCGCTGATTATGGCTATGTTAGCCCGGATGTCGGAAGAAAAAAGAGAAAGAGAGGAGGAAGGTTTTGGTGTCTTTTATCTTTGGGAGAAAGAAATTTCTGGAGGTTGAGGTGGTGGTAATAACACGTGTTGAAGAGAAAGAAATGCACAGACAATTGTTATGCTTCACGCATCCCGATGATGAAATCAAACAAAAAAACAGTGGTCAAAACATAAAATCAACAAAGTTACTGTATCTAAGACTCTTCTTTTATGTAGAGAGTAATATTATTCATCTGAAGGGTGTAAAGCAATTCTTGATTATATGTATTATTGTTTCTACATAAAATCATATTTATCCTTGTTCTATGATTTTTAGTTTTTGTTTTGTTCATGATTTGTTTAAGCCAAAAATATTTCTTTTAGTATTTTAGTTTAATAAACATATCACAAAAAGATTCCAACTTATCATTTTCTATTTCAATTATATATATATACGTATGTATTTTTTATTTCTTAAAACATAGTTATGATGTTCACCGGTTTCAAGAACGGTCCACCGCTCCGATCAGGGTACTAAGGCCTTTTCATCAACCGGTTCCGTTATGAAAACATTGATGATCATATTAACTAGTATTTGAAGTTTGAATTTATTAGGAGTAAAAATACTCCAATCAAAAGATAAAAACAACACTAACGACAGAGCAACTATTTAACTTGTATTTTGATTATACCTTAGCCTTTTGATTCGACCCATTTTGACGTGACCCATTTTAACCCAAACAATATGATATGTTTTGGCACCCACTAAGAATATATCTTGGATCCGTCACTCGAGAGAGCTGTCAAGAACCAACAATTATTTCCCTCGCAAAGAACCAACTAATTTTCACATACGACTAAAGTTTGCTTACTATAAAGATCTACACTAATAATGCATTTTCAATTTTCACATAAAACAATTTTCACAAAATATTGTATACTGATTAACAAGATCCAAGTATGATAAGCAAAATAGCCCTAGTAATTATTTTTAGAGCTAATTCTCTGATGTTATTTGTATTAGATTATAAACTAAATTTATATTATCGTATTTGTATTCCTCGTAGTTTTAGGATTAGTTGTATTAATTAGATTAAGGTTAATTATAATAGGCTGATATCACATTATGTATTCGGTGTTTAACCACCAAGACAATTATCGTTAACGTTGATTGTCCAATATTCTGCATTGCGAATAACACACACACACACAATCTTGTTGCTTCCGCTGATATACATAACAAAGTGGTATTAGAGCCACTTAATGATTCGAAGACATCAACACAATAGATATGATGAAGCCGTGCCAACGTTGTACTGAAGAAAAGGTGAAAGATTCACTAAGAAAGGAACGTTTTAACCAAAAACGTTGTTACTAAGGGAAGTAAGACACTTGATTGGATCATGTAAGTTGAAGGAATATGATGAGGCCACACTACTGATCAGGCAAGCGATCAACACAGGTTTACAACAACAGAGAGATCAAGACGATTATGTAGAAGAATTTATTGTTGCACGCATCAAAACAGGAGTTGGTTTGAAATTTGGCATGTAAGCAGTGGTTTCAAACACCATTATGCGGGTAATCTTTCTACATTTAAACGTATTTGGAATTCTTTCACTGTAGAAACTAAAACAAGTGAGAGCAATATCTTGTTTATAAGAGGATTGGGGATTGTTGAAGGTAAAACATAATATAAAGTCATTAAGATTCCTAGTGTCTTTTGTTGATTATATCTTGAAACATGGATGAAAGCATGAAACCCTAATCATGTGTATTCAATCTCAAATATAAACTAAACATCAAAACAATTAAAACTTACTTGTGGGAATAGTGATCTTTGATGAAGATGATGAACCATGATCTTTGATGAAGATGATGAACCTCTAGAGGGATCGATGGATAATCTTGAGAGAATAGGTTATTGGTGTGTTTTTTGTTATCTCCCTACTCCTCTATTTATAACATCCAAGGAGAAACCCTAATTATAATTATGGATTTCCATCAAATAACCCCCTCATACTATTAGGGACTAATTATGTCATTTGGTGAAACTTATTTAAATGATCCGTAGGCCACATATTACGGGTTTTTCTAACACTCTCCCACTTGGCTGAGTGATCATTTGTGATGAGTATACATAAGTTTGGTCAAGTTAAACACTCATCAGGTTTCATATTGAAACTTATAGCAAATAGTTACAGTCATTCGAATTAATGTTAATACGAGACCCCCAACAGTCATACTAAAGTCTCAATATAAAACATTAAACATAAAACCAAAATGACTTAAATAAACCCTTAATGTACTATATTTATCTGCACAAATATATCTATAGATCATTAAGCGCGCATATAAGTTATAATAGACAATATAAATATTTGAGAAAATCACATTAACCATTAATGCACACTTGATATGTCGTTATATGAGGTCTCTAGTAATGCCCATCCTTGTTACGAGTTCTTGGAAAGTTTTGGGTGGTAGACCTTTAGTCATCAGATCCGCTAGCATATCTTTTGTGCTAATGTTATCGATACAAATATTATTTTCCTCTGCTCATTCTCGTACGAACAAATATTTTGTATCGAGATATAAACTAGATCCACTCGAACTGTTACTATTCGAGAAACTGACGAAAGCTGAGTTGTCACAGTAAATCTTCAACGGTCGTGATATGGAGTTAAAAATTTTGAGTCCGGTAATAAGATTTCTTAACAACATCCCATGGCAAATTGTATTATAAACCGCAACGTATTTTGCGAGGTTGTTGTCAACTGCTGCTTATGACTCCTCCATGAAATAGATCCGCCTGCTAACATATAGATATACCCCAATGTTGATTTCTTATCATCTTTGCTTTTAGCAAAATCAAAATCAGAATAGCCCACCACTTCTAAGTTATTAGTTCTTCTATATGTCAACTTATACTCTTTTGTCCCTTGAATATATCACAATACTTTCTTGGTTGCTTTCCAATGATCTAGGCCAGGATTAGATTGATATCGGCCTAGCATTCCAATAATATATGCAATATCAGGACGAGTACAAACTTAAGCATACATTAAACTTCCCACTACTGAAGTATAAGGTATCAATTTCATATGCTCCTTCTCATCGTCTGTTTTCGGACATTGAAATGAACCAAAAACGTCTCCTTTAACAACTGGAGCAAATAAGGGAGAGCAATGTTGCATATAATAACGTGTAAGGACACGTACAATATACGCCTTTTGAGACAATCCTAATATCCCATTGGCTCGATCTCGGTGTATTTCGATGCCTTTTACTTAAGAAGCTTCTCCGAGATCTTTCATGTCAAATTACTCGAAAGTAGTCGCTTTGACTCATGCAACAAATCTAAACTATTACTTGCCAATAGAATGTCATCTACGTAAAGGACAAGTATAGCAAAATTGCTCCCACTCATTTTGAGGTAGGTGCATTGATCCACTTGATTTTTTATGAAAACTTGTTTCTTCATGACTTCATCAAATTTTAAATACCACTGGCGTGATGCTTGTTTTAACTCGTATATAGATTTCTTTAACTTACAGACTAAGTGTTCTTTACCTTTAAGTTTGAAATCTTCAGGTTGGTTCATGAACACATCCTCATGTAAGTCACCATTAAGGAAAGCGGTTTTAACGTCCATTTGATGTAATCTAAATCAAAATAAGCTACTAAAGCCATAATGATCCTTAAGGAATCCTTCCGTGAAACATGTGAAAAGGTTTCCTGATAATCCATTTCCTCCTTTTGAGTATAGCCTTTAGCAACAAACTGTGCTTTATGACGTTGAATATTACCATTCGGTTCCCAAACGTCATTCTTATACATGGAATCAAGCACATCGATCGTAGCTTTATTCCATTTAGACGATTGATCACTACTAATGGCTTCATTATAGGAGGTTGGATCGTTACACTTCCTAAATCCAGATCAACTTTATTAAGGTAGGTTACATAATCATCAAAATTAGTAGGCCTTCTACACCGTGATGACCTCCTTAGCTGATTTTCAGGTTCCGCAGTTTCAGTAGTCATATGAGGGACTTGCTCTTGTGGAATTGATGGTGCTTCGTTTACAGGAATGTTTGGAGCAACATGAGGAAACATGCGATAATGGTGCAGTGTTTGTAATGGTGCAGTGTTAAGTACAAGAGATGTATTAGGAGGTAAGTGTAGAGAGCCCATCCCCCCTCCTCTTGCACTTATTGTAAGTCAATGTCTTGACTTTTATTGCTCCCATTGACCTTAGAATCCTTTAAAAACATAGCATGACGAGTTTCCACGATGCAAGTAGTGTGAGAAGGACAATAAAATCTATACCCTTTTGAATGATCAAGATATCCTATAAAGAAACAACTAACTGTCTTCATGTCAAGTTTTCTTTGTTGAGGATTATAAAGCTTAGCTTTGGCTGGACAACCCCATACTTTCATATACCTTAAGCTAGGTTTCCTTCCTGTCCAAATTTCAAATGGAGTTCTAGGGACAGACTTAGAGGGAATTCTATTTAGTATTTGAACAACTGTTTTCAATGCCTCAGTCCATAAAAATTCAGGTAAAGAGGAGTTCGCTAACATACTTCTAACCATGTCCATTAAGGTATGATTTCTTCTCTCAGCTACACCGTTCTGCTGAGGAGTACCCGGCATGGTAAATTGGTTTACAATCCTGTGTTCCTTACAAAAGTCAAAGAAAGGACCAGGAGCTTGACCAATATCAGTATGTCTACCATAATACTGTAAGGCCCCGTTCCCGGGAAGCCTCACTATTGGTTAATCATAGCATAAAATCAGTTTAATAATAAAACATTGCAGCGGGAATAATTAGACATTCATTTAAAACTTAGAAACCATATTGTACTCATACATTTGTCCTTTAATTTCAAACAAAACATGCTAATTGTTCTTAAATTACAATAAAGATATCATAAATAGGAATGCCATCCATAGCTCCCCAAGTAGCTCTGTATGCCATCCTCAGCATCAGCTCTTACATGCCAACTATTATGCATAAAAGTCAGCTTCGCTGAGTGAGTTCTAGTTTTAAATAATATAAGAAAATATAAACTTTATCCTTCATATAATGACCATGCATACAACATAGTACATAACAATACTTGCATCATAATAAGCATGTTCATTATCTTTCATTCTTTCATTATCTTTCACTTTCATCATAAATGAGATTGCACAAAGCAAGAGCTCCATGTTGATCGACAACAAATGTCAATCCCTATCGGTACACATGAATACGGTAGCTAACCCCCGACAGTTGATCCACACTGCAAGACACATAGCCCGCTCATGAATATAGATCCATCATCATACATCAGACTCACATAAGTGAAGTCTATCATAGTGCTTGCAAGACTTTACATCATCAAACGGGCCCGAGGGTAACATTCATTAAGTTTCGCTTTTCATTAATATCATCTTCCACTTTAATATATAATACTTAACTTATAAGTACACAACATACCAAGTACTAGCCATCATAAAACATAACCGACCCGCCGCGGGACAGCGGGGGTTCAGGGGCGGCAGCCCCTAACAGCGGGGTCCTAGGGCAGCCCCTAGTGGGGTCCAAGGGGCAATGCCCCTGGCTGGGGCCGGGCTGCCAGGTCAGCGCGAAAAAATTTTATATTAAAGGATTTATATAGCACATTTACTTATAGAAAAATCGTTCTCCCGGTTAAAACCCCTTAAAATCTTGGTCATTTAAAAACGTAAATTTAGTATGCATAATAGCCCCAAAACATGGAAAACTTATAAATAGGGGATCTAGAACTCACCTGGATACCACGAATAACTTCTAGACTAAGCTTACAAGGTTAGGATCACTCTACACAGCCTGCAGATAAGTTAACACTCTAAGGGGTTAATTTCTGCCTAAATTCGCTGCTAATTTCGCTGCAAGATCAGCAATTCGGCATCTAGATTCGCCAACAGTTTCGCTGCTAGTTTCACCAGCAGTTTCGCTGCTAGTTTCGCTAGCACCTTCGCTGGCAGTTTCGCTGGCATCTTCGCTGCCAGTTTTGCTGCCAGTTTCGCCCAACTTTCGTTGGAAAAACATGTCTGCGAAACTACTTGCGAAACTATAGTTTCGCAGGAAGTCCTCATAGTTTCGCTGATTGAATATGCAAATTCGCTGGATGCATATACAGTTTCGCAGATCGCATAAAATTCACGAACCAGTCCGTTTTTAACCCAAAATCATAACTTTTTACGTCCAATCTCTTAGTTTATCATCCATGAGGCTAAATCCAAGCTTTATACATGTTTTCATACGTAAAAATGTGACCTTTATGCGATTCTTTGCAACTTTTCAAAACCCAAAACCCTAGAATCCGGGTTTGATCTACAAAAGGGTTTAGAGGTCGATTCTTACCTGGATTTGTTGCTTCTTTCTTAGATCTTGATGCTCCAACACCCAGATCTTCAATCTCTTAACCTTGAAAGCTTCAAATCTTGAGTTTTCTTCACTTTCTTTCTCTACTTTCTCTCTCTACGAATTTTGGTGGCTAGGGTTGTAATGAGGAAGATGAAGGCTGGTTTGGGTGCTTAAGGGCTGATTATGGGCCTTTAATCCCATAGGCCACTACCCAATAAGCCTAATTTAGCCCATGACCATTTCTTTACCTTATTAAAACACCCAATAATTAAGCCCATTATCCTTAATGACTCGTTTTGACTTTTCGGGGTGTTACAAATACTCACCACCTCTATCTGATCTCACTATCTTTATTTTACGATCAAGTTGATTTTCAACTTCAGCCTTAAAGGTTTTAAACGTGTCAAGTGATTCAAATTTATCTTTAATAAGTACAAGTACATACAACACGAGTGATCATCTATAAAAGTGATAAATGATTTATGTCCTGATATTCCAATAGGATAAGGTCCATTAATATCAGTGTGTATGAGTTCTAGTAAACCAGAACTCCTGACGGCACCCTTTTTAGATCCATTAGCCATTTTACCTTTAATGCATTTAACACATGTTTCAAAATCAGTGAAATCAAGATTTGGTAATACTTCATCTTTCACGAGTCTTAACATGTAATATCGTGAGATGTGGCCTAAACGTTGATGCCACAACATGGATGATGTTTCCAAACTCGTTTTCGTTTGTTAATGTTTTCATTTACATTATATGATAACAATAATTTTGAAAATTGATCATCTAGTTCTAACTTATATAGATTTCCATCCAGATAACCACAACCATAGACATGGGAATTTAAAGTAATAGTGACTTTGCCACGACCATGCAAAACTTCATAACCGTCATTGTCTATCTTTGGTACATATACCAAGTTCCGAGTAATCCTCGGTACATATAATGCATCATAAAGTTTAATACAATGACCAGATTTTATTATCAATTACATGGTTCCTACGGCTTCAACGTTATGTTCATCACCATCTCCCACCTTAATTGTCCTTTGGTTTCTTTCCAGCTTCCGGATTGTAAGGAATCCCTATGTTGAGTTAGTAACATGAACCATAGAACCAGAATCAATCCACCATGTGTTAATTGGAACGTTAACATTAAAGGACTCAAATATCATAAATAAATGGTTACCTTTCTTAGCCAGCTACTCCTTGATCTTAGGGCAATCTCGTTGGGTGTGTCCCTTATTGTGACAGAATTTGCAGCAAGATTGTCCGAAAGAGGCATTTGAACTGGAAGCTACACTTGTACCAATCTTATAGACTTTGGAGCTTTCCCTTTTGAAAGTTCCCTTCCTCTTTAATGGTTTAATGGTGGTAACATGAACAACATTAGGCTTTCTAGCTTCAGGCGTTCTTCCTCCTGTACACATATTGCTATCAACTCACCCATTGACCATTTTTCTTTTTGGGTGTTTTAATTGATCTTAAAAGCATCAAAGCATGAAGGAAGAGATGGAGTTCTTGATTACCATCAGAGACATTGCAGGACCGGTTAAGGGCTTAACAATTACAACACAACAACATAAAGAGGAGATTAACCAAACATGATCAAACAGTAAACTGGATTAACCACACTAATGATACAAAGAACACAAGTAATAATAAAGAGACAGAACAAGAGATTTGGGTTTCAAGGATGCAGTATATTGCTTTCTCAAGTTCTTTTACAAGTGCTACAAAGCATAAAGAAAGATACTAGAACATGGAATACTTATACTACAACCTACAGCCGGCTATACTTTGAAAGCCAGCTGGATACAATTGACTAGACACAAACAAAATCAATTGTAGAATCAAAAGGCATATCTGCCTTTTGACCTTGTGACTATGACATGCCATAGCTCACATCCTTATCTATTACAAAAAGGATAAAGTACATAAAGTAGAAGGTTACAGACGCAAGACCTCAATGTACAGTTACCAAAAGCATGGACCTTTTCACCAACTCATGTAAGTTGGTGACTTTACAGAGATGCAGCGGAAAGGTGTCCAGCTTTATGGAACAGTACATCAGATAAAGCATGTTACTAAAAGTCTTCGGAAGAAATCTGTCTTCATAGGATGAAGCTTCGGAAGACTTTGTCTCTGAGGCTTCGGAAGACTCCATATTTGGCTTCGAAAGATATTGGTCTTGGCTTCGGAAGATTTTACACTTAGAATATTTCTAGTGCATGGTGTAAAACTTCCGAAGCATTTCTACTTCAGTTCTTGAGTGCATTGCTTGCAGAGAGACTTTGGATGTTTTGGTTTGCATCAGACTTAAATGAATCCTTACAAACTCCCCCTAGGCTGATGCTACCAAAACATTTAGAAGATCTTCAGTTGTTAGTAGTCTTCAGCACAATCATGACCATACCCTTCTTCATTAGATGGCCAGGATCATTCAGACTTTCATAGTATCTTCTCATCTCAAAGAGATCATGCAGAGGTAAGTTGATTATGTCTTTCCATGTATAGACATTCTCAACACCTTGATCTCTGATTACATGCCATCTTTCTGGATTGGTAGAGAAGGTCCATGATAGGATGGGTGTCTCAGCTGCAAGAGGAGCCACTTGTATTGGAGTTGATTGGGCTGCCTCTTCATGCACTTTTTCAGGTTGATCTGACTCAGCCTGAGGTGTAGAGGTAGATGATTTAGGTTTCTTCTTCTTAGACTTTGGTTTAGAAGCCATCCTCTTCTTCCTCTTAGATGACTTTAACTGAGAGGACTGGTCTGCAGCACCTTGTTGATCATCCTTGACTTTCTCAGTTGGGTGTTCCTCCCTCACAGGTTCAGAAGGAGAGGGAGTTTGACCCTGCTATGGATCAGAAGATGAAGCTTGCTGAGGCTCAACAGGAGGTCCGGGTTGTGTTGTCTCAGGTTGTTTAACCTTAACCTCCACTTCAGGTGGGACTTGACTTGGAAGAGAGTGTAAGTCAATCAGCTCTCCACTCTTGATCTTTTGCTTGATTACCCTTATATGCTCATCCATTGTGGATAGAGACATAGGGCCTAGTATCCTTCCGGAGAATCCATACAGCTTCAAGAAGCTCATCATCCTTTGTCTGTCAGCAGACTTCTTCATACTCTTTTGGATGATGGCTCTTGACTTTGCAGCTTCTTCCCTTAGCTTCTTCTTAGTTGTCTTTCTCTCCTTGACGAACTCAAGCTCAAGTTGTTTTAAGTACTCAAACTCAACAAAGTCATAGGACAAGGGAAGAAGTGCATCTGCCTGATAGAAGCCTGTGGCACTCAGGTAGTTGATCATTTTGATCCTATCTTCTTCTTTGTCTAGCTGAGGTTCTTGTTGAACCACATCTTCTTGTACAGGGCTTTCTTCAACTGGGGAGAGAGTAGGAGCATGCTTGTAGAGTCTTTTCTGTCTCTTCTCCTCTTTAAATTGGAGAAGTAACCTTGCATCCTCTTTTTCTTTCATCTCTCTTGACACTTCCATGTCAGCCAGTTCATTTAGTTGTTCTAAGGGGAGAGAAATGATTTCATCAATGTCATAGTTCCTAGTCTGTAGGTAAGTAATCCTGACTGCCCTCAACTCATCATCTTGAGTATTTGATCTGGGGGCAGCCCTGATTGCAGCTTGCATAAAACCTGAAGACCCAGAGGAACTTTCTCCCTTTAGCTTCCTCTTCCTCTCTCTCTTCCTCCTCAATTTCCTCAGGAGTCAAAATCTTTTTCCCTTTGTCACCCACAGACCTTTGTGACTCAGGGTGGATAGAGGTTTGGCCTTCATTGCTTGGTGTATCATCCATGCTCTGGCCAGAGAGAGGCTGAGAAACACCTTCACCAGCAGGTGTCTCAGAGGGAATGTGAATCTCTGCAGCAGTTGATGATGATGAGACAGGGGTCTCAGGTTCTGCCACTGGGCCTTCAGTCAAGGTTTCCCCAATGAAGCTAATCTTATGGTCCACCTCAACATCCAGTTGACCGATGTCATTACCTGATTGCCTAAGTCTCCTTCTTAAGCTAAACTCTGCAATGATCCGGTCTTGGATTCTCTGAGCCAATCTGTCAGCTTGTCTTGAGTTGCTTGGATTGACAAGTGGCATATTTACTAGATCCAAACCTTCATAGAAGTTCAAATTTTGAAAGTCAAATACTTCTTGTTGCCCTTGAACTCTGTGAAGAATAAGGGCTCTTCTATCAGCATCATACCTTCACCTTATGATGTAGTTTGAAGTTCCTTGAGGTGGGGATGACACAACCCTTGGTATACCTTCCTCAAAGAGACTCCTGATGATAGAGTCTATAGAGTCCACATTAATGTGAACTTGAGGAAGTTGCTGAGAATGCACAATTGGAAGTGAGGATGGTGAGTCCTCTATGTCCATTCTATGTGAAGAACTCCCAGGTTCTGTGGCTGCAATAACTTTCTCCCCCTTTTTGGTATCATCACCCACTTGCATAGGTGAGCTGGAGGATAAATCAATCACATCCACAGGTTCTTGTGTTCCTGGTTGAGCTCTTCTTAAAGGTCTCCCAGCTAGTTTTTCTTTAAGATATGAAATCTGAAGTTGCTGATCATTGACCCTGTTGTGTAAGGTAGTCACCTGAGATTTAAGGTGACTGACCTTTGAGACTAAGTAAGTGCATGTTTTAGACAATTTGTGCATCATTAGTCTCAGATTCCCCTCTTCTTCATCAGAAGAATCATTGGGGGATGAGATGATTGAACCAAAGTCCTCTCTCTCACCACCAGCTTGAGGTTCTTGGCTGCTGGTTTTTCTCTGCTCACTAGCAATCTCAGTTGAGATGTCAGTGGGTTGAGTTGCCATGGTTGAGGTCTTAATGATGTAATCAGTTACAGAAGTGAGAGCCTCTTCTATATGGACATCCTGAATAGGTTCAGAAGTATCCACCTCAGTTATAGGTGACTGATGTGGGCTAGACTGAGGAGACTCAGGAGTACTCATCTCTCTTTGAGTAGGGGAAGAGAAGAGAGACTCATGGTACTCACTGAATCCTAAGTCTTCATCAGTATAGAAGGATAGGTTGGGAATGGGTTGATTTAGATCTAAAGGCTGGGGATGGTAACTGTCCCCTCCAGGTTGTTCAGTTGAGTGTTGAGACTCAGAGTGAAGGCTTAAGGCTGTTGGGCTTGTGAGCTCATCAGGGTGAGCATGAGAAACCTCAGCCCTGATAGTTGAAGAGATGGGAGTGGTTTGCTCCTAAGGAGAAGTGGGAGCTCTAGTTTCCACTTCCTCCTATAAAAGATGAGTATATGGGGACCTGCACAGACTCAATAGCTTGAGCAGGGGTTCGTTTGGATTTTCTTTGGTAGGTGAGGGTTACTTGAGGCCTTTTTAGTGGTAGAGAGGTAGAAGGTGTGGGTTCAACACTAGCTTGTGTTGCTAGGTTGTCACCTTGAGCAATGAGCTCTAACATTTTGGGGACAAGGGCTGTTTCTACCCCTGAGAAGCCTACAGTTGACTTCTTCATGATTTTAAAGATGTCGGGCTTCATCTGTCCCAATTTAAGAATATTATCTGTTTCCCTCAACTGTGAGCCCAGTTCACAGTTGAGAATGTGTTGAACATATCTAGGAAACATATAATACTCTAAGGAGTCCAAGTTTGCAAGTAAATTGGTATAGACAAATTGAGAGTACCTGAACTTGACCCCTTGAACCATTCCATGTACTATGAAGGAGAGATCCTCAGGAATCTGGTCCCACCCTCCATGCTTGTTTGACAAGCTGTGGATAACCACATGGAGTAGGTATTTCCACTGAGATGAGACCTTCCCTTTCCTGAAGGTCTTTACAGAGAAATCTCCCTCATAGCCCATCTGCTCAAAGGAATGATTGATAGCTTCCTTTGGGAAGGACAACTCACCTTCTTCATCATCCAGCTGCAAATGAGTGTTAAGGATGGCCGGAGTGATGAAGATTGTCCTTCCTTGCACTGTGGCAGACAGCGCCTTCTCCCCAACCATGATGACCTCTTGGCAGGTCTTCCAGAATTCAAGCAAATGATCCTCATACAGAGTAGGATCAATGGTTAGGGAGGTGAAGTAATTTGATAGAGTTAAGAATTAGCAAATCTCTGAGAAACTTTCATCTTTCTCAGAGCTTAACAGAGCAACCTGGTTGTGTTGCCTGTGAAGTTGTATGGAGAAATCTGGGTTGTTTCTGCGGTTAAGGTTGGCCATTTGAGAAGCTTAAGGTTGAAGAAAGGTAAAAAGCAAAGGCGGTTTTGGGAATTAGGTCTGAGAAATAGTAGAATTGAAGAAGATAGTGAGGAAGAGGGGGAACCGTTGGGTATTTATGTGAAAAGGGATTTAAACCAAAGTTAATGAAATAGGATAAACTTTGAAATTCGAAAGTTGGTCACACCTCTGAAAAAGTAGTTTACTTATGCTCAAAAAGTAGTTTTCTTGGAATTCGAAAAGCTTCCGAAGGTAAATTATCTTCGGAAGTTTTAATGAAAAAGCTTCCAAAGCTAAAATGACTTCGGAAGATTTTCCCGAGATCTTGAAAATTTTTGCTTCGGAAGAGAAATAAACACTTGAATGCTTTGTATATGAAACAACAAAGCTTCCGAGAGTTAATTTTGCTTCGGAAGGAAAAAGTCCTTAAAAACAAATAAGTGTCTGAGACAAGGATTTAAGCTTCGGAAGATAGATTCAGACTTTTTCTGAAGGTAAATTTTCTTAGACAATTATTTATTTTGAAGATATGATTTTCTTCCGAAGATAAGAAATATATCTTCCGAAGGATCAGAAAATTTTCAAAAATCTAAGGAAAGTCTTCAAAAAAGGATTTGATATCCAAAGAAAACATGAGCTTATGAAAGTGATAAACTAGACAACTTAGGACACACATATTTTAAGAAATAATTAGAATTAATTTTAAGAAAAGATCTACTCAAAGTTAATCATCCCAATAGCTGATATTAGATATTTAAATCTCTGTTCATTAAAAGCTTTTGTAAACAGATCAGCATATTGTTCATCTGTATGAACTTTGACTAGTTTAATTAATCCCTTTTCATAGTTATCTCTTATTAAATGATACCTGATATTGATGTGTTTGGTCCTTGAGTGCTGCACAGGGTTCTCAGTGATAGAGATAGCACTATTGTTGTCTATGTGGATACGAGTCTCCTTGAAGTTAAATCCATAGTCTAGCATCTGATTTTGAATCCAAAGCACTTGAGCACAGCAACTTGCAGCAGCAATGTATTCAGCCTCAGCAGTTGATGCACACACACAGGATTGTTTCTTGCATTGCCATAAGACAACCCTTCCACCAAGGAATTGACATCCCCAGATGTAGATTTGTAGTCATGTTGCAACCACCATAATCATTATCTATAAAGCATACAGATTGAAGTCAGGATTCTTTGGATACCATAAACCAAGTGTTGAAGCACCTTTGAGGTATCTTAAAATCCTTTTGACAGTGATGAGGTGAGACATCTTAGGGTTGGCTTGATATCTTGCACAAATACATGTAGCAAACAGGATATCAGGCCTGCTAGCTGTAAGATACATGAGAGACCTAATCATAGCCCTGTATACATGTTTATCTACACACTCCTCCCTCAAGATCAGGTCCAAGGGAGTGGTTTCTGGCTATGAGTGTCTTAGCAATCTTACAATCAGTCATGTTGAACCTCTTAAGTATGTGCTGAACATACTTTGACTGACTTATGAAGATGCCATCTTCAACTTGCTTCACTTGAATTCCCAGAAAGAAATTGAGTTCTCCCATTGCACTCATTTCAAATCTGTCTTTCATCAGCTTCTCAAAGTCTTTGCAGAGCTTTGGATTAGTTGACCCAAAGATGATGTCATCTACATATACTTGAACTAGCAATAAGTCATTTCCCTGTCTTTTGATGAAGAGAGTTCCATCTATAGTACCTCTCCTGTATCCATGTTTACAGAGATACTCAAACAATGTCTCATACCACTTCCTGGGTGCCTGATGCAGCCCATAAAGAGCTTTGTCAAGCTTGCAGACATAATCAGGATGATCAGGATCTACAAAACCAGGTGGTTGTTTGACATATACCTCTTCATCAATCACTCCATACAGAAAAGCACACTTTACATCAAGTTGAAAGACCTTGAAGTTCTTGGATGCAGCAAATGCCAGAAATATCCTAACAGCTTCTAATCTTGCTACAGGAGCAAAGACATCAGTGTAGTCAATCCCTTCTTCTTGTGTGTATCCTTGAACAACTAGTTTTGCCTTGTTCTTGATGATAATGCCTCTATCATCCTTCTTATTCCTAAACACCCATTTTGTTCCAATGGTAGTCTTCCCATGAAGAAGAGGACAAAGGTTCCAAACTTTTTGCCTTTTGAATTGAAGCAACTCTTGTTGCATAGCTTTAACTCAACTTCCATCCTTTAGAGCTTCATCAACTTTCTTTGGCTCTATCTGGGATAAAAAACAAGAGTGAAGACAAACATTTGCTTCATGGGTTTGTCCTCTTGTTCTTACCCCTGTGATAACATCTCCAATGATGTTTGTGGTGGGGTGAGACTTGTGGATCCTTAGCTAAGGGATCACAGCAAGTTACTGAGAAAGATCCAAATTTGAGAAATTTAGATCTTGCATAGATGATTCACCCTCCACATCACCACACTTATCAAGATTTACTTGATCCAATGAGTGTGTGACATCATTGATGTTGTCATCTATGGTGTGGTTATTAGCATTAAGGAATTCCTGATCACTTTCACCATCACCATTATTGTCTTCCACAATTGAGGTATCTTTATCTGGATGTGGAGCCTCTGAGCTAGAATTTGAAGGCACCCCAGATGTATCAGCTGAATTTGTCATTGTAGTGCTGATAGAAACCTCATTTGCTGAAGTAGTTCTAACTGGAGCTGAAGATGTATGAGTTGAAGGTCTTCCTAGCTCAAATCTTGGATCAGGATCACCTGTATTTAAATTTTCTGCAGATCTTGAAACATTCTCACAAGATTTGTTAAAACAGTTGGTAACTAAATCAAGATCAAATAGCCAATCAGGACAGAACCAGCCACACAGGGTGTGTGTTCATTGAAAGTCACATTGGCTGACTCCTCAACAATTTTAGTTCTGAGATTGTATACTCTATAAGCCTTAGCTTGGGAAGAGTATCCAATGAAGTGTCCATCATCTGTTTCTCAACAAACTTGGCAATTTGATCCTTGGTATTCAAGATGGTGCAGGGACATCCAAATGACCTGAGAAAACCAATGAAAGGTTTTCTCTTGTGCCAAAGTTCATAAGGAGTCTTACCATGTGTCTTAACTACTAAAACTCTATTTTGCACATAGCAAGCAGTGTTTACTGCCTCTGCCTAGAAGGTGATGGGCAGTTTAGAGTCAGACAACATAGTTCTTGCAGCTTTAATTAGTGTCCTGTTTCTCCTCTCAGCAACACCATTTTGCTGAGGAGTCCTGGGAGCACTATATTGTCTTGTAATACCTTTTTCATCACGAAATGTATCAAGGATTTGATTCTTAAATTCAATCCCTTGATAACATCTTATGGTTTTGACCTTGTGATCACTTAGATTCTCAATTTTTAAGATGAAGTTCTTCAGAATCTCAGGGGTTTCATCCTTAGTTCTAAGAAAGAAAACCCAAGTGAATCTTGTAAAATCATCTGTGATCACTAAACAATAAGAGGTCCTTCCTAGACTTATTACACTGGTGGGCCAAAGAGATCCATATGTAATAAGTGTAGGGGAGTAGTGATGGAGTTCCTTTTCTTAGGCTTGTGAGATACCTTATGTTGCTTCCCTTTCAGGCATTCAACACAATGATCATCACTTGTAAACTCTTTCTTTGGCATTCCAGTTACCAAATCATATTTAATTAGTTTATTCATGTTCTTAAAGTTTACATGGCACATTCTTTTATGCCATAGGAAAGACTCATCACTATTTGCTTTAGATAGAAAGCATGAAACTTCTCCAGAGGGAGATGTTTCTTGCAAATCCATCTTGTACATGTTCCTTTTCCTCAGGGCTCTAAGCAGGATGTGCTCATGAGGAATGACCACTCCAGGCTTGAGAACAATGCACTCATGCTCAGTAAAGAGCATGTTATGACTCTGATCACAAAATTGGGATACACTCAGAAAATTGTACCCAAGCTCCTTGACAAAGTTTACCTTTTCAATGTTGAGCTTACCATTTGTGACATTGCCCCTTCTAGAAATGTAACCACCTTCATCTCCTCCAAAAGCAACTGGTCCTCCATCAATTCTCTCAAAGTTATGGAGTAGTGACCTGTTGCCTGTCATGTGCCTGGAACAGCCACTATCAATGATCCAGACATTCTTGTTTGTCTTGAGCTGTTCCTGCACAAAGAAAATGATTAGTTATATTTAGAAACCCAAGCCTTACTTGTCTTGGGCTCACTAAGTATAATAGAAGGTAATGCAAAAGTAATAGATCCTATGGTTGTGCTAGAAGGATCTTGAGCTGTTGTTGATGGAGAAATATCAGTCACTTGGTCTTTCTTAGACTTCCACACCACCTTTGGAGTCTTGGACTTGACCTTCAAAACCTTGGAAGCTTTTAGGACTTCGCAAGTTTTGATGACTGAACCTTCGGAAGATTCTACAGTCACTGCAGCAGACTTCAGTGCTTCGGAAGAATTCCTTTCTTCCGAGACCAACTTTTCTTCCGAAGGTAATTTTCCATTTATCTTCTTCTTTGATTTGGAGCTTCCAAAGGAAACAGATTTTCCTTCCGAAGTTTGAATCTTCTTGAAACTCTTTGAAGTCTTTGTCTTGGTCATATGGACAGTACTTTTAGGATTATATGGACAATCCTTAGCAATGTGAGAGGTACTTTCACACATGACACACAACATTTTCTTCTTCACAAGAGTCTCCTTATGAGAGCAAGACTGTCTTTGGTCACATCCCTTCTCCACCTTCATTTTTCTAGATGCTGAGACAGTTCTTTTGGGCTGTGAACTGTTCTTGGAGTTTGATGGTCCAGGCTGTGCAGCAATGGTACACAACAAATCAGTCTTCTTCTTGGTACTGAGATGATTTGAACAAGAACCAGAACTCTTAGCTGAAGAGTTTTGGTTGATGTCTTCAGTCTTTACTACTTCAAACCCTGCAGAGATAAAAACTTGTTTCTGCTTAGAGTCAAAAGTAGCCTTGATCTCTTGAGCCTTCTTTACTTTTCTTTTGCTCTTCCTGATCAAGTTTTTTCTCTTTGACTTGGTCATCACAGTAGACTTCTTCTCCTCAGAAGGATAGTGGCCCTTAGTAGAATCCTCCTCTTCACTCTTCTCAGAGGAAATCTTCACTATCTCTTCTTCATCCTCCTCACTTATAGGATTTATGAGAGGAAGCTCATCTTCACGAGTTCCACACCTAGGAGATCTTACAGCCAAGATTGTGTGTGGAGGAGCTATCTCATTTGATCCCAGTCCCTGTCTATTTTGATAACACACTTTGTTGTGTAGGGATGAGGATATCATGTTCTTGAAGGTCTCTTCTTCAAGAACACTCTTTTCTGCCCTGGCTTTGCTGATCACAAGCTCAGCCTGGCACTCAGTCAGCTTGGTTATGAGATCTTGGATTTGAGTCCTAAAATCTATATGTTCATGTTTTAGAACTGAAATGGTTTTCTCTAAGTCTTCTATCTTTAGTTTATAATCATTTTCAGACTTTCTAAAATCAGATTTTAAAATGTTTAAGGACTCAAGATCAGATCTCATTTCCAAGTTATAGGACCTATCTCTGTTAACTTTAGCAATGCATTTAGGAGTACAGATATGTTCCAATACCTTGGCTTCGTCATGATCTGCCTCTAGTGCTTGGTTTGGAGAAGCATCTTCCACCTGAAAGCTCCAGTCAAAGCCTCCTTCTTCAACAGCAACAGCAACTTGTTGCTTTGGCTTCTCATTCTGAGGGGCTTTGTCAGTGTAGTTTGGTCTGGTTTGTGCTTGGCCACCATTTGTTTTAGGTGCCTTACACTCTCTAGCAAAGTGGCCCATCAAGTTACAGTTGTAACACTTGACTTTGATTTTATCCAAGCCAAACTTTCCACTGGTTGCATTGCTTGGAAACCTCTTTCCAGTTCTCTTGTAGAACTTCTTGGCTCTATGAGTGAGAAGAGCCATCTGCTGAACTATTTCCATATATTCCAGGTCATCTGGATGGATACAATCCAGGTCTTCAAGAGTGAAAAGAAAGTTACCACAACTTTCATCAGAAGACACAAAAGCTTGAGGAGAGCTTGACTCTTGGAATGGGCTTCCTTGAGTGTAGTTCTCCCTGGGTGTCTCTGGGAAGGTGATGAAAGGACCCTTTGGTGAGTTGTCAGGGTAGCATATGCGATGATGTTGGGGTTCTATGCTATCCCTTTCAGCCACATGCAAGGCTGAACCCAATTGATTGTTGGAGTTGCCAGATGAACCTTGCATGTTCATCTCCATCTGGTAGTCACTGAGAATCCCATATAACTCTGTCAGAGTAAGAGTTTTGAGATTTTCAGTCCTCTTGATCACCACACAGTAGTGTGTCCATTGCCTAGGAAGTGAGGACATGAACTTCCTTACAATGTCTCTGTTTTCAAGAGGAACTCCTCCATCCACAAGGGTATCTACTATCTCAACATACCTGAAGTATTGGTGAGTCATGGTTTCACCTGTTTTGAAGGTGAAGTTTTCAAACTGCTGCTTCAGGAGATCCTTCTTGTTCTCCTTGGCTTCAGAGGAGCCTTCATACATCAGTTTTAGTGCATCCCATAATTGTTTAGCTGTTTTGCACTTCTTGAAACCTCTGTACACAGAGTTTGGAAGGGCAGTTTGAAGAGTAATCATGGCTTTTCTATCAATCTCTACTCTCTTCCTATCTTCATCAGAGTAGTTAGCCACATCTTTGGGGATCATACCAGCACCAGTAGCAGAAGGAGTGCTAGGTATGAAAGGTCCATTTTCAACAGATTCTCACATTCTTGAGTCTAGAGACCTGATGAAACCTTCCATTCTCACACCAGGTATCAAAGTCATCAAGAGTGATCAATGGGGACTTGTTCATGGTTCCACTTTCCATATCAGTCTTTGAAATGGATGCCATTTTGAAAGTTTAGTATTTGTGTGTGTGAGGGATCTTAAGATGGTGAGATCTTATATCAAGAGCCTGAAAAGCTCTGATACCAATTGGATGACCGGTTAAGGGCTTAACAATTACAACACAAAGAGGAGATTAACCAAACTTGATCAAACAGTAAACTGGATTAACCACACTAATGATACAAAGAACACAAGTAATAATAAAGAGACAGAACAAGAGATTTGGGTTTCAAGGATGCAGTATATTGCTTTCTCAAGTTCTATTACAAGTGTTACAAAGCATAAAGAAAGATACTAGAACATGGAATACTTATACTACAACCTACAGCCGACTATACTTTGAAAGCCAGCTGGATACAATTGACTAGACACAAACAAAATCAATTGTAGAATCAAAAGGCATATCTGCCTTTTGACCTTGTGACTATGACATGCCATAGCTCACATCCTTATCTATTACAAAAAGGATAAAGTACATAATGTAGAAGGTTACAGACTCAAGAGCTCAATGTACAGTTACCAAAAGCATGGACCTTTTCACTAAATCATGTAAGTTGGTGACTTTACAGAGATGCAGCGAAAAGGTGTCCAGCTTTATGGAATAGTACATCAGATAAAGCATGTTACTAAAAGTCTTCGGAAGAAATCTGTCTTCATAGGGTGAAGCTTCGGAAGACTTTATCTCTGAGGCTTCGGAAGACTTCATATTTGGCTTCGGAAGATATTGGTCTTGGCTTCGAAAGATTTTACACTTAGAATAATTCTAGTGCATGGTGTAAAACTTCCGAAGCATTTCTACTTCAGTGCTTTAGTGCATTGCTTGCAGAGAGACTTTGGATGTTTTAGTTTGCATCAGACTTAAAGGAATCCTTACTGACATTCTGTTAGACCTCTCCCACTTTTCATACTCTTCTTTTTGATCTGCAGTACTTTCAGCAGTAAGAGCAGTAGGAGCGTCATGTCTCAAGGCATAATCATGATTCAACATGCCAAGAGTAAGTTTAACAGAGTCCCTCTAAGAACGAAGTTCGCCCCGATTAAAACTTCAATTCTGAAGTTAGGAGTGATAGTGGATGCTAAATTGATACAAATAGTAGAAGAGTTAAAGTGAGCTAATTATGAGGTGATAAGAGAAAATAAAGCAGACATAATTAATACGTTGAAGATAAAACCTATTATAACAACAAAATAATAGGTTAAAAGTAAACTTCTAGATGAATATTGGCTACACGTTGGCTTTTACCAAAATTCAAATGTTATGAACAAATTAAAGTAACGTTCTACTTGCACAATGACTTTGCGTTGGCTACGACCAATGTGCAAGTGTTATGAACAAATTAAATTAAAGTTCTAAATGAATGTTGGCTTCGCGTTGGCTATGACTAACATCCAAGTATTATGAACATAATTATAGTAAGGCACATAAATACGACACATCACCTTTGGGCAGAAGTGTAATATCTATATAAATTTGTCAATATTCATCAGGTGTATTATCAAACAACTAGCCTTTGTGTTCATCATTTGACGATACACATAGTTATTGTCAGGATCAGTGATCACAAGTTTGATAGTTTAGAGTGTAATGCAGCGGAATAAGATCAAGAATTAGACAAATTGTAGCAAGAATTTGATATTCGTATGCATTAAAAACAAATACGAATATAACGAGAGAATATATTTCTGTGACAAGGAATGTTTCAATTATAAAAAATATTTTTGCTCAATCATTCACCAATTACAATAAGGTTGACACTCCTTATATAGAGTGCAATCACTGCTGTTATCACGGGATAGTGACAACTGGCAGATCTATCACAAAAATAACTAACACTTAACAAACTACTGAAATGTTCACAACTACTGAGAACATATCAGAGTGCTAAGTACAAAATATAAAACTACTGAAACTACAACGACTGAAGAACAAGCTCTTCAGTCGTTTTACAAAACTACTGAAAACATAAAACTACTGAAAGTAAACCGTCACAACTACTGAAGAAGTCCTCTTCAGCTGTTATGACAACGTCTGATACTTGGTCTTTAGCACTTGTGTCTTCAGACTTTGTCTTCAGCACTTGTGTCTTCAGACTTTGTCTTCAGCACTTGTCTTCAGACTTTGTCTTCAGCACTTGTCTTCAGACTTTGTAATCAGTTGTTGTCTTCAGCTGTTGTGGACTTCAGCGGTTGTTGTGACGTCTGTGGGACTTAAAGGTTTTTCTGATCCGGCTCATTGGTTCTTTTGGTCCAACAAACTCCCCCTGAACCAATGCAGCCAAAACCTTTAACTTTATTGAGGTCCCACTTATTGTTGGCAGAATGGTTGGTCTTTTTCCTTCTTGATCAGTTGAGAAGATGACCCATTATAAGCACTGGCCTGGGAATGAGTCTCTGATGATTTGGTTGGCAATGTATGGATGGGAGCTCTGTATTGGGGAATTGGACACTGAGCTGTTCCCCCATCCATGAGACTCACTTCCCATGTATAAGCCTGTAGGATTCTCTGGTGTATGCTCTGAGAAACATAATTTTTTCTTCCATGGTAAGATTTTTAGCTTCACCATCAAACAATCCTTCACGCCCATACAGCTCTGAAATGTACTTAGCCTGTTTGCCATTTTTGAGCTCAACTGTTGTAATCTGTCTGTATGCAAACTCATCTGGGTGAGTACCTTCAAGTAACAGACTGAGCTCATTTTGTTTGAAGTTCTCAAGCCTCTTGTAGACTAACCCCTTTTTAATTACTCTGTTCTCTAACATCTTTTGGGGTGGCTGTTTAGTCTCATAGGCCTTCTTGATATCTTCTACAATTTCCCAGGGTGATACTACCAGGACCACTGTGATCTCTTCATCTACGATCCTTTTTACTTGGCCCTTGTATCTCGCAGGAATGTCTTTCTTTACAATTCTGTGAGTCACCCTAGGATCAGGCCATATTCTCACCTTTTCCTTTTGATATTGAAATGTGTTAGCAAGGGTGTACAATCTCAGAGCTTCTTTCTTCATACTGATTATTGATGAAGAAGCAGCATAAGTTTTGTCTATGCTTTTCAGCATCTCATCATCATGAAGCCTTTGCTGCTGTTCTTCTTCTATCTTTACTCTCACAGTTTCCATCTGTGAAGTGGGAGTGATGGGCATAGGTTTGGCTTTAGGCAAAGTTAGGACTGCGGAAAGAGGCAGCCTATCTTCTTCCTCATCATCCTCTTCTTCTTCTTCTTCTAGCCTCAACATCCTTCTCTTCTTCTTCTTGGGTGCATCATCAGCTGTTCGTTTTGAGGGTCAAGGAGTTGGTTTAGTGGGTTGTGGTAGTGGTGATTTTGAAGTGGGATGTTTTGCAGGTTGTTCTAGCATTCTTGTAGTGAGTGAGGCTTTTGAGTGTTTTGCTAGTTCCTTTCTATTCCCAGCACCTGCCTTATTTAGTGCTTCAATCACCAATCCCTTAGTGTATGCTTCAGACGAACAGATCTTGGTGGTTATTGCCAAGATACTGTCCCTGGTCCATGACTTAATCTCGATCGATGATCTCCCAAGGTGCTTTGCAATGAATCTGATCATGATCTCTAGTCTTTCTCTTTCTAATGCATCATAACTTGCCCATCTTGAGTTAATTTCTTCAACTTCAAGTCTCCTAATCTCTGAGTCAAGCTGTGCAGTATCGAACCCCTGTCTATACAGTTGATTAATAATGGAGTCCATTGATTTACTATGTGTAGCATCCGCCATTTTGATCATCTCATCGAGTTCGAGTTCTTTTTCTTTTCCTTCAACCTTCCTCTTCTTATATGTGACATGAAAGTCTTTGTGACTTTCACCCACTTGTTCAACCTTCCTCTTCTTATATGTGACATGAAAGTCTTTGTGACTTTCACCCACTTGATCAATGTCGGCTCCCTTCACAAACTCCTCTTCCTTCTCAGTCTCCTTTTCTTTCTTCCCCTCTATGCTCTTCCTATTTGCTTTCACTGACTGACTCTCCCCCTTTTTGGTTGCATTGGTTGCAAGGGTTTGAGTAGCAGAAAGCCTTGTGCTCACAGTCTCCTCCACCAGGGGTTGTATGATTGAGGGAAGCCTCTCATCCATGGTTTTGATCACAATGTCTGTGATCATTGGGGTGATGAGAGGTAGGGATTGCTGAAAGATAGTAGCTGTTTGCTCAGAGGGGTTCTGTCCCTGAGAAGCAGTGCCAGAAATAGAAGCTGGTGGCTTGGAAGTTTTGAGTGGCTGAGTGTGTGGGAGACCTTCAGGTGAAGGTGCCATCTGTGGGTTTATGTTGGTGGCAGATGGACTTGCTTCTTGAGAGAATTGGTCAAGTAGTCTGTGTAGTCTACAGACTTCTTCCTCAAGAATTGTGTTCTGGGCCAGAACATCATAAAAGAAGCCCAGGTCATCATCAGCAGATGCTGAATCACCTGACCTCCTGCTTGTAGCAGGATGTACATGCACTGGGTGTAGACTAGTTTTAGCATGTGCCCCTTTTTCTTGGAACTGGGGACTTCCAGCCTCAGGACGATGTCCTTCATCAACTGTTGCCTCTGGTGAGGTCTTAGCTATGTTACCAGCCTCAGTCTGATCATGTGCTGATTCAGAAGAGGTGGCAGCCTCACTAGATGTTCTGATCTCCATATCCACACCAGGAGATAGAACGTTTAAACCCCGGTGCTGTGGGTTGTCAGAAGCATGGTGATCCTCTTCCTCAATGGCTGTGGTTATCCCCTTTGTTGGTGGTTGTTGGGGAGGAGGAGAGGCATGCAGCTGAGTCAGCACGTTTGCAATTATAATGGTTGGACTTTGGGGGGCATTTGCATGGGGAGATGGGGTAAAAGCAGTATGCACCTGGGGAGAATGGTGCTCTTCAATGGCAATCTCCTCAAATGAGGAAGATTCCAGATTAGTGGGTACCCCTTCTTTGGTTGCTGCAGGCTCCTTTTGAGAGGAATCCTGAGCGGCTGTGGCTGGTAGAGTCTCTGATACTGCTGGGGGGTTTAAACCAGCAAGTATATCCTGCCTTGGTGGTACAGAAGCATCTTCAGGGGACTCATCTCCCTGAATAGCTGTTTTGGGGCGTTTGGTTTTTGGTTTGGTGGGGACTCTGGATCTGGTGGTGGTGGCTGTGGGTTCCAGCTGCATGGGTTTGCGCAGCTTGGCAGCCATTTTTAGTGATTGGTCAGAGTTGTGCCGGGAGTATACTTTAGGCAATACAGCCATAGCAAGGACTCCCAGGCCAACAAGTCCCTCAGCTTGAAGCTGGTTTTCAATTATGGCCATTATGAACCGAGGATATAATATCCAACGGTTAGCAAGTTGTTTTTGGGCCATATCCTTGAGCTCTAAAAATAGTATTTCAGAAAAGTTTAAAGGTTGTTGCTCAAGGATGGAGTACATTACCTGTTGCCACCTTGTGGACATTTGATCCCATGATGAAGTCTTGGGGGCAAGGCAGACATTTACCATATGAAAGATGAGACGTTCGGCATCCTGGAAATGTTTCTTCAATATGGTAGATGCACTCAGGTTACCCTGGTATCCATGGTGGGCAAATGATTGATCTGTTGTGCCCTTTGGATAACCAGTTGAGAAAGTGGCATCATCCAGATTGAGAGTTTGGCGAAGAGTGTCTGGAGTAATGACCACTTTTTGACGATGGACAAATGATTGAAGAGACTCTGTGTCATTCTCCTCAGAGACAAGAGTGACGTTTGTCCAGAATTGGTTAAGAGATTCGGCATATATGGTGGGATTTAACAGAAAAGCCGTTTGGTAAGGTGACTGAACCATTAAATCAATGGCGTTGTGAAACTTGGTCCAGTATGGCGATTTTGTGAGATGTGCGACACAGTTGTGTCGTGGTTTTAGTTGGATGGTCGCCATTGATGAAGAGAGGTTACAGAGTTTTTGAACTTTAGGTTTGAGAAGAGAGGAGAGAAAAACTCTGAAGGTCGGATAAGGTATTTAAAGGGTAGGGTTAGAAAACGACTGAAGGTTTTGGTGTTAGTCATCAGTTGTTGAAACTACTGATGACGTGGTATTAACTTTCAGAGGTTTGAAATGACTGACCGTATTGGTGTGATCAGCAGTTGTTATAAAACAACTGAAGACTTGGTTTTAACCAACAGACGTTGAAACAGCTGAAGTCTCTGATTTAGTCATCAGTAGTTATAAAACTACTGAAGACAGTTTTGACGTCAGGTGGTGAAACAACTGAGGACATGGTGTTTTTCATCAGTAGTTGTGAAACTACTGAAGACAGTGGTTTTGTCATTAGTTGTTGTAAACAGCTGAAGACTTGGTGTTAGTCTTCAGTAGTTGTAAACTACTGAAGACATAGGTTTGGCTTTAGTTGTTTAGAAACAGCAGTTGTAGAAACAACTGAAGAGAAATTACTCATCAGCTGTTTTCGTCAATTCATAGCTTTTCAGCTGTTTCAGTCTGACCTCCACACTTACCCGTCAGACTTAAATCTGAGTTTCAGATGTTTCATTGGTCATCAGTACTTATCTGCATTTCTGACATCAGTAGTTGTAGCTACATCAGCTGTTGTGATTTCATCAGCTGCTGTAACTACATCAGCTGTCTTAACAAATAAAGTACTTCAGTACTTGTGAGGCATGTAGCCTTCAGTAGTTATGAAAACTAATGAGGGTAAAAGAACTCATCAGTACTTATATGTGACATGGTTACCAATGATCATCAGTACTTATTACTGAGATCATCAGTAGTTGTCACTTATTCTAGCTGCAGCATACCAAGCCTTAACACCAGGTTGTGGAAAGTTGAACTATCCAAAGGCTTAGTAAAAATGTCTGCAAGCTCATCAGCATACCAAGCCTTATACACCCAATTAGGATGTTTATTGTCCTCAAAACCTGGTGGTTGACATACATAAACCTCTTCTTTAATTTTCCCATACAAAAATGCACTTTTGACATCCATTTGAAAAACTTTAAGATTTTGATAAGCAGCATAAGCTAAAAACAATCGAATTGCTTCCAGTCTGGCTACAGGGGCAAAGGTTTCATCATAATCAATACCTTCTTCTTGTGCAAACCCCTGAACAACCAGTCTGGCCTTGTTCTTAACAATAAGCCCATTTTCATCAGTTTTGTTCCTAAACACCCATTTAGTGCCTATTGCACACTTACCTGGAGGTAGAGGAACCAGTTCCCACACTTGCTGTTTCTTGAACTGAAGAAGCTCAAGCTGCATGGCATCAACCCATCCATTGTCCTTTAAAGCAATGTGATAATTCTTTGGCTCTTGCTGACTGATGAAGAGAGCATAGAAGCAGAAATTTGACAATTGACTTCTTGTCGATACGCCAGCAGTGATATCACCAATGATTTGAGACATAGGGTGATTCTTCAGATCTTGGTACACAATGAGATCAGTGCAAGTGTTTGTAGCAGGCTCAGCAGCAACAGATGGTGATGGTGAAGCATTTCCTTGAAACCAATCAGTAGATGGTAATTCAAAGGAAGTTGAAGTTGTAGAAATCTCATCAGCATTTGTTGTGGATTGTGCTACTGGAGCTACAGGAACATCAGGTCTAGCTGAATCAGGCAGTTGATCACTAAACTTGAAGAGGTGAGTACTGCTATCATCATCATCATCAGCACCAGCAGTACCACCAGGTGGTGAACTGTTGACAGGAGCAACAGCAGGAGTTTGATAAGGAACATATTGCAGTATGTCCAAATCAAATATCTCCACAGGGCTTTGTGGAATCTTGTCCTTTGGAAATTCATTAAACTTAACATGTAGAGTCTCTTCAACCATCTTTGTTCTACAGTTGAAGACTCTGTATGCTTTGCAAGTTGATGAATAACCAACAAAGTACCCTGCATCCACCTTAGGATCAAATTTTTGGAGTTGATCCCGTGTGTTGAGAATGAAACAAGGACACCCAAAAGCTCTGAAGAATGAAATTAGAGGGGCCAAATGATGAATAACTTCATATGGAGTCTTCATCAACCCTCTGATTTACTAGAGCTCTATTCTGTACATAGAAAGCTGTATTGACAGCTTCAGCCCAAAAAGTCATTGGCAGTCCAGAATCAGCCAACATGGACCTTGCAGCTTCAATAAGGGTCCTGTTCTTTCTCTCCACTACTCCATTTTGTTCAGGAGTTCTTGGAATGCTAAACTGCCTCTTGATTCCCTTTGAGAGGTAGAACTCATCAAGTGTATTGTTTCTGAATTCTGTTCCATTATCACTTCTAATACACTTAACTGAGAGGGAATACTACTTCTCAACATACAACACAAAGTTGATAATCTTCTGAGCTGCCTCATCCTTTGAATGCAAGAAGAAAGTCCATACAAATCTGGAGTAATCATCCATAATTACCAGACAGTATTTCTTCTTAGCCATACTCATCACTCTCACAGGACCAAAGAGATCCATGTGAAGAAGCTGTAAGCAGGCAGTGGACTTAGGTTCTTCTATGGAGGGAAATGAAGCTTTGTGTTGTTTTCCTTTTAAACAAGCAGTGCAGTTATCTTCACATTTGAACTCCTTCATAGGCAGTCCCCTTACTAAACCATGGTTTATCAGCTGATTTATGTTTTTGAGATTAACATGACCCAGCCTTCTATGCCATAGAGTAGATTCTTGAGGGGAAGCCTTGGAAAATAGGCAAGGATGGCCTTTGAGATCTATTTTCTTGGAAAGATCTAAGGCATACACTCTTCCTGTCCTGTTGGCCTTTAGGAGAGTGTATTCATCCAACACCTTATCAATCAAACTTAGAACTTTGGATGACAGAATCCGACAGTTCTGACTGGTGAAAAGAGCAACATGGCCTTTGTCACACATTTGACTGACACTCAAGAGGTTGTACTTGAGATTTTCCACATGGTTAACATCATCAAACTTTATTTCCCCATTGGAAACAAAGCCTTTGCCGATGATGTAACCCTTTGCATCATTGCCAAATGACACAAACCCCTTCCTTCCGTGAGAGTAGTCATTAAGAAGTGATCTGTTTCCTGTCATATGCATGGATCCTCCACTGTCTACATACCAGATGCCTTTGTGGCATGTTGAAGAACCCTGCAAAACAAAACAAATTAGTTAGATTTTGAGACCCAAACCTTTTTGGTTTTGGGCCTGTTCACATCAACAGATGGTAGACTAACAGGTTTGTTGGAAACAACAGCCTGAGAGGAAGAAGATGGTGAAGAAGAGGAATCCTTTGGCTTGGACCTCCTTTTCTGTGGTTTCAACATAGGAACATCTAATTGGTTAACTCTTCCCAATAGATGTTGAACTATCATAACCAGCTGTGTCTGATTTTGTGATAAAGCTTTCAGCTCTTCAGATACATTGGCATTGGAGTTTGATAAGTTCCTATGTTGCACCTTCTTCTTTTGAGCAATCTCAGCTGTTACCTGTTTAACCCCTTTCTTTTTGGATTTCTTTTTGGACTTAAGGGTTACAGGATTTGATGTTGCTGGTACAAATGTGGCTTCAAACTCAGTTTTCATTTTAACCATTTTCTCTTTAATTTCCTCTTTATGTTTGAGTTTGGATCCTCTTTTGTACCAACAGTCATCTGTAAGATGATTGAACAAACCACATACTTCACATGGTTTCTTCTTCATCTTATGTTGATCATCAACTAAAGAGAATGAAACTACTGAAGACTTGCTCTTCAGTACTTTGGAAGCATTATTTGCTTTCTTGACTTCCTCTTTAGTAGTCTTCAAACTCTTTCTACTGACAGTTTTCTTCTCTTCAGCTGACAGTAGTTGGAGTTTGAACTTCAGGTGTTAAATCTTGCTCTCCAGTCCTTTCAGGACTTCCAGAAATAACTCCTGAGTTGATCAACTCTTTGATCATGTGAGTGTCAGCAATGGAACCATCAACATTAGCTGATTGGTTCTGAGAGGGCTTAGTGCTGACTTCTACTTTTGATGATGCTCTATCAAAAAGTGAATCACATGATGAGGTGGATTGGTTATTGCTTTCTCCATCAGATTTCACTTCTGCTCTTGAAGCAAAATCTGTAGGAGGAGCAGTGTGATTATAACCAATGCCAAACTTCACATTGGAAGCAGATTGCTTACTAAGAAGCATTTCAAAACCTTTGCATGATTGTACCCATCGATCACACTCTACTTGGGTGACTGCAAGGGTTTCTTTGAGACTTTTCTGGTCTTCCAGAATAACCTCTAGCTTGGCCTTTTCATCATTTAATTGGCATTTAAGCTTATAAATCTCATCACTTTTACTATTAAGAGCAGACTCATACTCAGCTTTTCTTTTGGAAATGGTTTTCTCAAACTCAAGTTTTTGATTTATTAATGCTACATTTGCCTCTCTAATAGAGACAAAGGCAGCTATACATGATTCAGAACATAACTTGGCTTTAGCCTATGAAGATACCTGAGTTACCTGTGAAGATGATGCATTTGAGCAGGAAACCTCAGTAGACTCCAGAGCCATAAGTGCCAGATTCCCAAAAGGACTGTCACCACCATGTTGATCAGCACCTGTGAACAGTTGTTCATGACCAGACATGTCATCTGGCAAACTGCTCCAGTCAACAACTCTAGGGGTGAAGAAGCTGTGTTGTTGAGGTTGAGGAGGTTGATGAGATGGTTGAGGTTCTGGTAGTGCATGAGGTTGTGGTACCATAGGAGCTTGAACTTGACTGGTTTGTGGCATGTAACAACAAGGGTAAGGGTATGGCGTTTGACCCTGAGGAACAAAATATGCAGGAGATTGTGGTTGAGAATGATGACTAGAATTGACAGGATGTTGCCCTCTGTTTTGTTGACTATTTCCAGGGAAAGTCACAAAAGGTGCAGAGGAATTAGATCCAGATGATCTACATTCTCTAGCAAAGTGTCCAAGCCTGTGGCATTTGTGACACCTCAACTTACTCTTGTCAAAACCAACTTTGGTTTTGCCAGAGAGCCCTGGGAACTTTCTTCCAGTTCTTTTGTAGAACTTCTGAGATCTGATATTTATCAAGGCCATTTGGCTCAAAATATCCATCTCTTCTAAGTCATCATCAGCAATCCCCTTGAGATCATCCATGATGAAGCATAGATTGTCATTATTACACCCAGTAAACTGACTATCAACACTCACAAATGCAGAATCAGAAATGTTTGAAGAGAAATCAATATGCTCATCATACTGGCATTCAGATGAAGCATATTCTGACTCATGACCAACCAAGGCAGTGTTGCCTGGTACAAAGTCTTCAGTGAGCTTACCAGATGAAGACAGTTTTTGTTTCTGCTCTATCTCTCTCTCAAATGTGAGCAATTTCCCATGGAGTTGGGTGAGAGATAGTTTGTCCAAATTTGCACTGGAGCGTAGGACAATAGTATATGTGTCCCATCTCTCAGGCAGTGATCTGAGAAATCTGTTATTCATCTGGATATTGGTGTACTCATGTTTAACCATTTTTAATTCAGAGATCAAACAAGAGAACCGCTCAAACTGTTGAGTCAGTGTCTCACCCTTCCTATGAGAGAATGTCTCATATTGTTGGGCAAGGATCTCTCTATTATTTGCCACGATCTCATCTGTTCCTCCAAATTGTTCTTTCAAGGCATTCCAGAGGTCATGGGCAGATTAATGCATTAGCCCAGAATAGATTTCATTGGGTAGTGCCATGGCCAGAATTCCATGGGCTTTTGCATCAATCTCAAACAATTTCTTATCCTCATCTGAGTATTGATTCCTCCTCTTCGGAACCATTTGATTGGTTTCCGGGTTATTCACCATAGGCTTGTGTGGACCATGTACCACTGATGTCCAACAACCTGAGCTGTTAACAGACAGGTGGTGGAGCATACGTCGTTGCCATATGTTATACTCATTCCTAACCAGCATTCGAGGCTTGGTTGAGGAACCAGTATTATGAGGATCATTGGAAGGAGTAGTTATTTTAGGTCCAAAAACAATTTAATTCAAGCTTTTAAAAGATTTTACACAGACCACAACAGACTCAATGAAAACCAAGAATAAATCTCAGGATGAATGACCAAAAACACAGAAAATTCAATCTCTATAACCGTTTCTTGCAAAAAAAAATGTTAATTCAATCAAACTTGGATCTTGAATAGCAGTTTCAATGATCAATTATTAGATCGATCAATGATTAACCTGCTCTGATACCATTTGTCAGGATCAGTGATCACAAGTTTGATAGTTTAGAGTGTAATGCAGCGGAATAAGATCAAGAATTAGACAAATTGTAGCAAGAATTTGATATTCGTATGCATTAAAAACAAATACGAATATAACGAGAGAATATATTTCTGTGACAAGGAATGTTTCAATTATAACAAATATTTTTGCTCAATCATTCACCAATTACAATAAGGTTGACACTCCTTATATAGAGTGCAATCACTGCTGTTATCACGGGATAGTGACAACTGGCAGATCTATCACAAAAATAACTAACACTTAACAAACTACTGAAATGTTCACAACTACTGAGAACATATCAGAGTGCTAAGTACAAAATATAAAACTACTGAAACTAAACTACTAAAACTACAACGACTGAAGAACAAGCTCTTCAGTCGTTTTACAAAACTACTGAAAACATAAAACTACTGAAAGTAAGCCGTCACAACTACTGAAGAAGTCCTCTTCAGCTGTCATGACAACGTCTGATACTTGGTCTTCAGCACTTGTGTCTTCAGACTTTGTCTTCAGACTTTGTCTTCAGCACTTGTGTCTTCAGACTTTGTCTTCAGCACTTGTCTTCAAACTTTGTCTTCAGCACTTGTCTTCAGACTTTGTAATCAGTTGTTGTCTTCAGCTGTTGTGGACTTCAGCGGTTGTTGTGACGTCTGTGGGACTTAAAGGTTTTTCTGATCCGGCTCATTGGTTCTTTTGGTCCAACAGTTATATAAAATGATAACATTAAACTTTAATGTCAAATCAAATGATACCGTTGGGATTAATCATTTAATCTTTCATTGAAGTTATCATTATTTTCATGAAAGCAAAATATTTATGTTTGATGCACAAATTCTATGACTAATAAAATGTCATATGCGAAAGTTTATGCGAAATATAATATAAGTTTATATTAAACTCATACACGAATGAAATTTTGGACGTGTAATTTGATTAAGATATATAAGGAAAATAATGATTCCATAAATTAATAAAATTTTGTTAATGTAGAAATCGATTATTGTGTAAAGGAACGATAATAATGTATGATGTTTTACTTTTAGAAACTGATGTATATCAGTTATCATTTTTCAATAATTGATTTATTCATCACACTAAAATAATGATTTTTATATGGATTATTTTAAAACATCATGAATTGATATTATTGTTTACAATTTGACCCAAGATATCATATGACATCAACTCAAAATCTTAATTTAATATTCAAGATATCAATTAAATCGTAATTTTGAAATCTTCAATTCCAAGTTATTTAAGCATGGTTGTTTAATTAGTTATTCATAATTTGAAAATTAAATTACACAAAAGTAGTTATTTATTTAATTTGGCATTGATTTTGTGAGGGAAAAAAATCAAAACATCAAGATGCCACTTGCAGTCATTAAATGTGGAATTGATATTTTATATTATCCCAAATTGCTTTAATAATTACGAAATAAATTATCAAAACTAATACGATTTTGATAAATGTCATTATTAATATTTTGACAGTTCCAAAACCAAACATAACTAATTCCTAAAGAATACGAAGCATATTCACAAAATTAATTTGTACATGAATATCCAGAAAAAAAAAGAAATTTCTGGTACAAACTTTCAACAATGTTTTCGTTTTCGGTAATTAAAAATCCTTTTTAATATAATAGATAAGAATAAGGTTCCATAAGGATATGGATTTTGAAAGTTACGTAATTTCGATTTAATATCAAATTTTGGACTTAATCACCGAAGCTAATAACCAAACAGTTATTCACAAATCCATATAATAATTTTCAGGAACTGATTACAAAAGATAGAATCAATATAATCAACATTAAGCTCTGATACCACATGATGATTATATCTTGAAACATGGATGAAAACATGAAACCCTAATCATGTTTATTCAATCTCAAATATAAACTAAACATCAAAACAAGTAAAACTTACTTGTGGGAATAAAGATATTTGATAAAGATGATGAAGCCATGATCGTGAGAATCCTTCCCGTTATGATGTTTAGATAGATCGATGGATGATCTTGAGAGAATAGGTTATTGGTGTGTTTTTTTGTTATATCCCTACTCCTCTATTTATAACATCTAAAGGGAAATCCTAATTATAATTATGTGGTATTTCCATCAAATAACCCCCTGATACTATTAGGGGACTAATTATATCATTTGGTGAAACTTATTTAAATGATCCGTAGGCCACATATTACGGGTTTTTCTAACATCTTTTACTCACCAGATTTGAATAGGAATGTATTAAGCACGAATCGGTTAATGTTGCAAGGTTTTTCTGTAAAAATTAGTAAAGATAATGTTACATCACATATATAATGTATAATGTGGTGGAATGTGTTAATTGAGTTGTATGGGTGCTTGATTGACCATTTAGGAAATTTGGGTTCTTATTGGTTATACATGATGATGAATTATGTTAGGAGATTATGGAACCATGTTTGGGATTGTAATAGATCATTGTTGGGTATGTTGGTTTACATGAATCTTGTTGTTTAATGTGATGATGACCATCGTACACGTGTGCGAATCTGAGTCCCCTACTTAGTAGGATCGGCAGGGTTAGGGTGTGAAGTCGTGAGTGGCTTCACATGGCATGTAGTGCATGATTAGACTCCATGTATGATTTATTGGTTATGATATGATTATAATTGTGTTGAGCATGTTGATTACTTGAGATTCGCATGAGTTGTATGATAAACTAAGATGGTATGATGATCATGGTAGAACAAGAGGTTGAAATGTGACCATATGTGAATAACTTATATGATAATCATGTATGATAAGTTACTATGCTTGATTAAACGAGATTTCAATTAACATGTCACCAACGGGTCAAACAGGTCAACTAGGTCAAATGAGTCTTGTTTTTCAAAACCTTGGGTCAACATGTTTATTGAGCACCTAGGGTTGTTAAGCTTTCTATGAACATGTACTTATATACTTGCGTGTTCTAGGTAACCTTTGAAGGGTTGTCTTTCCATTCGTCGTTAGCTCTTTTATCATTGTTTGTTTGTGCATCAGGTGAGTTCATGCCCCACTTTTTATACACTCTCTTTTGGGAGAGTTATCATGCTTGTTTACAAAATGCTTTATTATTATTATAGGTTGTGTATAGTGTAACATAGTGTGATATACCTTGAAAGTCCTCACACTTTCGGATGATTAATAATGGTAACTAGCGGGAAATCTTGGGTAGTACTACTGGGTTTGACAAGCTCCATCTGTGCAACTCGAGGTCAAACAGGTGCGATATTGTCCTAAACACAAACATCATCACGACCTGGAAGTCGTGACGGGAGGCAACAAACGCAACACAGTCAGCTTTGGTCGCGAAATCACTATGGTTATTACTTATGAATATAGACTAGCTATCTATTTCAATGCACTACTTATGTTTTACAGCTGTTATTGATTATGTTATACGCAAACTCTTGAACTCACCAACCATTGTGTTGACGCTTTTAGTATGCTATTCTCAGGTCGTTAACTCTGGTTGCCAGTAGGAGCACATCACAAGTCCAACATGCATTTTAAGACTTTGTATTATGACATGACATTTGGTTTCTATTTATGAGTTTTTAAATATTGGGTAGGCGCGTGTTTTGCTAATGTTACATACATTGGGTTTGTCTTACTTACTGTTTTAAAGTTTTAAACTTTGGTTGGTTTTATTTTAAATGTTGCATATAGTGTCGTTCTGAGTAACTAGTGACTGTGATCCTGGTTTGTCTTCACTTGCCTCGCGGCAAAACCCCGCATGTGGATTTTGAGGGGTGTGACAAGATGACAACAGAGAAGCTTGATTATGTTGCCTGTAAAGTTGCATGGAAAAATCTAGTTGGTTTTCGGGTTCAGGGTTGGCCATTTGAGAAAGCTTCAAAGTGAAGAAAGCTAATAACAATGAGGGTTGTGGTGAATTTAGGGTTAGAACTTTTGACGATAAAGAGGAAGAAGAAAGAGGAAGAACCGTTATAAGGATATTTATATGAAAGGATTTGAGACAAAGTTAATGCAAAAGGATAAACTTTAAAATCCAAATGTCAGTCCCACCTCTGAAAAATTACCCAAAATTAGTTTTCTTGGAAGTTGAAAATCTTCCAAAGGTAAGTCTTCGGAAGTTTTGAGAAAACTTCCGGAAGATATTCCTTAGCTTGATAAAAATTTGCTTCGGGAAAAAATACTTAGAGTAATTTTGCTTCCGCAATATATTTGGTTTCAGAAGATATTAAACTTCAAATGTATTATGCAAATGATGAATAAAGCTTCTGAGACTTAATTGCTTTCGAAAGAAAATTGTCCTTCAAAACATAAAAGTACTTAGAGGCACATTTAAGCTTCGGAAGATATATTAGAATTTCTTTCGAAGATAAATTTCTTAGTAATAGTTATTAGTTTTGAATATATATTTTTCTTCCGAAGTCAACTTAATGTCTTCCGAAAGAAAATATATCTTAAATTTTCAAAATTTTAAAGAATATCATTTTGAAAAGATTTCTCCCAAGGTAAACTGGGCTTATATGAGGTGTCAATGTAATAGTTTCACAATGTTTTGAGAGACTTAGAACACTTAACAGATTAAATAGGGAATTGGCTTAATGGTGAAACAAAGAACACCAGTAAAGAACATAACATGAACACAGTAAGATGGTTTTCAAGAATATTGTATATTGCTCTCAAGTTCTTTTTAAAAGTGTTACAAATCTTGGTTCTAATGATAAGTACTTGAGATACTTTATACTGCGTCCTACAGCAAGCCATACTTTGAAAGACAGCTGGAAACAAAGACCACAAAATCAATGTAAAGTCAAAAGGCAGATTGTCTTTTGACTAGTGAATATAACATGTCATAGCTCACATCCTAATTTAATACAAAAAAGATAAAAATACAAAAATAGAAAGTTACGGACTCTAAGATCTTAATCTACAGTTGACAAAAGTATGAACTTTTCTCCAACTCATACAAGTTGGTGAGTATTCAGAGGTGGTAGCGAAAAGTGGTTTAGCTTTTGTCGACAGTGAGTTAGAGAAAGCATGTTTTCTATGTCTTCAGAAGAAATCAGTCTCTTGGGTTTGAAAGATTTTGTCTTGAAGCTACGAAAAACTTCATTTTTGGCTTCGAAATATCTGGTCTTTTGGCTTCAGAAGATTTGATACTTAGGGTATTTCATTGAGTTGTAACAAATCTTCCGAATTAATTTTTCTTGTACTTCACATGTGCATGCTGAGAGCTATTTGGTTACATCAGCCTCTAAGTATAATCCTTACAAAGAGTAACCAAATTTACTTTACAGTTGTTTGCTATAGTTTGTATTAACTAATTATATTTATTTAATTGAACTTATATGGTTAATTTCTGATTCTATTACAAATTTTATAAAGGATTTTATTAAATTATTTTATTTATTTTTTCCATTTCTTATTATTGATATACTACAAGTCTTTGCTACAAATTTGATTCAACTAATTTTCTTTGAACACGTGCGTTACGCATTCTTTAATGTAATTTAGAATGCATAGAGATTGCGTCTCATTGTGGCTGCAAACAATTATTTACCGCACCACAACAATGAACACAATCCAAGTTTATCATCAATGTCAACTAACATTCGATGAATGCAGGCTCACCCATGACATCAGGAAATACAAACCGATAATAAATACCGGAGCTAGGCTCAGATGAATTCAGGCTCACCCATTCAACAACCCAACATAAACATAAAACCACAGAAGGGACTGAATGACCATTTGTTAAAAACACATGAATCAACCAACCCTAGGCTTAGATCACCGCCATAACTGTGTCAAAAGTTTCCATGCCAAATGAGGGAGGTGCATCACAGCCTTTAATACTATAAAATAAAGGTCAAATACAGATCTTAGGCAAATACAAAACAATTATCATCAACCCACATTGATGGATAAAACAAGCCTCTGGTTAGGTAAGAAATACTAAAACCAAAGGAAATAGAGGTAAATTAGAAGAGAGAGCACATGCAACTAGAGCTCCGGTACAGAAATGGATAAATGGCGGGGCATTGAATGGTGGTGGAACGACAACAAAGAGGTTTTTCACCACCAATATTGCAGGTTCAAAAATGTCCCACGACTCCACCTCAACTACAAACAGGAGACCGAATGGCAACAAACCCACCACCACTTTAAAAAAAGGGACGCCGGCTTGCAAGCGACAACACCGACGTCACAACCGTCCCCATCGTGGCCCTAAATTGAAACATGGAGGCTGGGAGCCACAACTCCTCTTAGGACGCTTCCGACAGTGACGACGGCCATGGTGACCATACCAAAGCCCACATTGCGAATCAAAATACAAGGAAGTATTTAAAAGGCCAAACACTGCAATGCATACTTGTACTTCACGCATAAAAGGCAGAAGTATATTGCTCTTTCAGTTTCTATTAACATTGTATAATATAATTAATTTAAAATATTTATTTTTTTGATTTTGCTAATAGTTTTGCTACCGGTTTTAATATTTCTTATTGATTATTTTTTTATTATTAGCTTTTTCTAAAAACTAGTATTTTACTCAACTTGTGTTACAGCGCATCATACGTGGCGCAATAAGATATAAACTACCATCAACCCGACTCGTTTTCAAACTAAAAGTTTAGTAAAAAGTAAAAAAGAAGAAAAGAAAAAAAAGACAATGTAACTAACGCACTGAAAGGATATACATTGAATGTTATAAAACTATAAATATTGAGAAAGAAGATTGTGTGGTTTAATTCGAAATCTCCGGAATCGATTTAGCATCATCACTTTGAGAAGGCTTTAAAGAAAAAAACGATATCCTAGAGGATAGCATTTTTTTATTTTACCTATCTATATATGTATATATACTTGGTTTAGTTACCCATGTATTACACGGGATGAGAAGAATTAATTATTAGATAACACAAAAACATAAATAAAACCAAGTGCGTTATATATTAAATAAGACATAATAACTTTTAATCATAAGGTCACAAATGAACAAAAAACTCATTGTAAACTACATTTGTAGTAACATAAGTAGGTTTGTCATCCTTAACTAAAGCTAAGAGTTTCAATCCATCTTTACTCTTGACTTGTGACAATGTAACATAAAGTTGACCATGCGTACAAATAGGCTCTTTTAAGTAAAAACCAACTATTAACGGAGATTGATCTTGACTTTTGTTAATTGTCATAGGAAAACATACAACCAAAAGAAAGTGTTTTCTTTTAAACTTGAGAAGAATCCTTTTGTTAGAAGGTGTTCAACTCAATCTTGGAATGAATGTACCGGTGTTAACATTGCTACCTGATATAATCCTAGCTTCTATAACATAATTGTAGAGTGATATAACCTTAATCTAGTTCTATTACACAAATCACTTTTTTATCAATGTTTCTCATAAGCATGATAGGAACACCAACCTTTGATACTAAAGAGTGGTATAGTAATCCAGAAATCTTTATTCTGCTTAAAAACTCTAAAGATCATAAATTATCATCAAATTTATCATTAATATACTCTTCTTGGCTTATAGAATTGAAACTAAGGTACTCTTTATCGTCACCTGGAAACAACAAAAGTCAACGATCATTGATTTCTAGAACAACTTTGTTTTTTGAGCAAGAATTGCTTTTTTTTGAAAGAAAGTTGGGTTTTTAGAATTACTAATGACAGAAGGATACACAAACTCGATTAAATCCAAGATAGGATTGAGTGAATTAGTAATAACAAGATCTTGTGTTATGTCTATCGTAGCCTCCCCATCATTCGATCCGTTGAGGTCACCTACACCTAATTTTAATAGCCAATTTACAAAGTTGTTTTTTTCCGATATTGCATTAGCCCGCACCAACAGTTAATCCTATGTTTTTATGTGAGGGTATGTACCTTGTATTTTTGTCAAATATATAAAGAACTTTATGATGCATTTACAATATCTTGTCTGCTATCATACATAATCATCAACGAATTTAATTTTAAAGTTTTCATCACTATAAGACTTATTAGAGAAAAAATTACAGCTCAAATTTCTAAGAATTTTATGAAAAATACTCAAATTTCTTCTAGTTGTCAAGAATCACAAACACCAACTAAAAGCAACAAAATTAATTAACCAAAATCAAAGCAATTAGGAATGCAACCGTATACATTGTAAGAAGATTGAAAATTGATATTTTCGAAAAAATGATCGAGAATGAGATAATTTTGAACAAGTCATTGGCATATCAAATCGTGAGCTACATACTGGGTAGGTGTGAGGATATCAATATAAATAAATTTAGATTTTAATAATATACACCAAAAAGTTATGACTAAAATTTGGATCAGGCTATGATTGTTTATAATATCTCTAATTAGTTGTTATTATTATTTATTTAATACTAACTTTAGTAAATCTGTATATTACATCGGTTAAAAAATTAAATATTAAATATAATGAAAATTCATGAAGTATAAAATGACATTTAAAATAAGATATGATTAAAATTACGTGCGGGTGATAACTATAAGCAATAAAATGACAATATCAATTTCTAACCTTTTTTTCCAAAGAAAAAAAACTAAACATTTTTCTCAAAACTAACTCATGATTTGTATTATTTTTAGTTTATAAAAAAACTTACTTTCTAAAAACACCAATTTTAAAATATTTTAACTTGAAAAAAAGTTTAATGGTTTAAAAAAAATTCTTATTTTATAAAAATTTGTTTATAGAAATAACATTAATAAAAAATACATCTTTATATTAAGAATTATTTTTAATCTAAAAAAATTAAAATTATTTTATTTTTATTAATTTAGGTAACTATTTAAGAGGATATAGAGACGGGAAAAGAAAACTTAGGGGGCCTAAGAATGTGTCAAGTGTCCCTCCAAGTTACTTTTTTAGTATTATATATAAATTTGTCTTATAAAAATAGTAGAAACATTTTCAATATGAGAAAAACAATTACATGGAGCACCTACCTGAGTACAATGTAAAGAGTAGAACCCATCTCATCTTGTGTGATGCATAACATCCTAGTAAAAGAAAAAACCTTTCGTTCCGCCCACGCTAGAACCCCACAGCGGTGGGTGGCACCGCGCGGAAACATTTCCGCCAGTCTTCCACGCCGCGTCGTTGGCCGTTTCACGGCATCCACAAGTCGGGTGCCGCCAGGTGATTCTTCCTTACTTTGAACCGTTTTTTCTTCCCCATGACGCATCCCACAACGTGTGAGCATCCCCCTCCTTCACATGATGTGGTATGGTACGGTGTGAGATAACAAAATGTGATTGATGAATATGTGGTGTGATTTGTATGGCATGGGCACCCCACCACCCTAATAGCTTATATTTTCATGTTCTCACCAAATTCTAAAACGAAATGAATTGAATTGAATGTTTTTCCAAGTCCAGCACTACAAAGTGTCATTATGTATTATGACTTTAGGTTTCTTTTTACACTCTCTCCTATATTAGCCAGCCACCACCACACAAACTATCCTTGTCTCAGGTTCTCTACCTCTTTTCTCTTATTACATTTGGGTGATACATTTGCCTTCAAACCGTCATCTCTAATGACATATCCTCGTCTGATCATCTCCAAATTATCAGATCCTCATATTCATCTTCATATCTTTATCTCAACCTTAGATTGTAGTTTCCTGGTTAGGTGTTCGTCTTTCAAGCCACGATTGTTGGAGTATGGGTAATGACCTACATCTAGCTATCTTCGACACCGACAAGGATTGCAATATCGAGTTCAATGATCATTCTACCACGTTAGCCTCTAGCTTTTTTCCTGCCAAAGATCGAAACCTGGTAGCCTACGGCGGTTGTAACGGTCGGTCGTGTGATTGTTCTCACGGTTTCAAACATATGAATGGCGTTGAACTTGAAGGTCATCGATGAAAGGCAATGGAGGAGAACTTTACCGGAAACTAAAAAAATTGGAATTAAGGAGACCATCGCTCACGAGACTATCACATGATGTTGTGAAATACAGGAAATGCCGGTGGTCAGTGGCACTATAGCCACCAACGTTACTAAATGTTTGATAGTATATAACCACCAATGTTACTAAATGAGTGATAGTATAATTTAATATTGGAGTAAATTACTATTTGCATCCTTGACGTTTGTTCATTTTAACTACTTGTATCCCTATAGTTTTAAAATCACAATTTACTCCCTAATATTCTACTTTTGTCTCATTTGAGTATAAAACTCTAACGGTGTTACATTTTATGTTAGGATTTTGTAAAAGGAAAAGAATACCCTTAATGGATACTATCTACATCACTTTCACCCCTACCACCACACAAGACTAATTAAATAAATTAGGCGGGTGGTTGCGATTGTGGTGGTACGATTATGGTGGTGGGGTGGGTTGTGATTGATTGTTGCATGTGAAATCAAGTAAGCAAATCTCTTATTGCCTTAGCTTTATTTTCTAAAATATCAATCAAAGGCAACACTTAAGATGGAAAATTTGGTGCAAGCCAAAGAAGAGTCTCAACCCTTTTTATACGACATTGAAATTGGGCGTCTTCAAAGGCGGTGGTACGGTGATGGTGATAGGGTGGGGTGGGCTGGTTTGTTTTATTAGAGGTAGTAGGTTATGGTTTAGATAATGATAGTGAGTCGTGGTGAGAGGATGGAAATTGAGAATGGATGTATTTATGAAAATAATAAAAATAGGGTTAAAAAGAAATGACAAAAATACCCTTAAAATAAATAAATGATGAAGGGGTTGTAAAGAAACTTGACTAACGGCGTTAGTCATTTATATACAAATGGTTATGTAATAAAAACATTAGGTATGAAAATGGTTAAAAATATAGATGTGACCTTATGGGAAATCTTCAAAGGGACACATTCTTTATGTATCCCAGGTTTCTCCAACACATCATCAACTGTGAGCTGGATTAGGGTAAGCTTGTCTGTGCAGCTGCTCTGTCTGCTCCCCAAATGAGGCCACCATTTTCAAGATATTGAAGAGTGTGTCTACCAACTACACTGGAATAGATACCGCACTACTTCCAGGTATGATTGAGCCAATGGCTCCTGGTGACATCCCTGTTCACCCCACAGGTGATGAACCCACACCAGAAACTACCCTCACAATCCCAAATCTACCTTCTCCACCCATTACTGTTACATACCAGAGACGTACCAAACGAACCCTTGTTCAATCTACTCTGATTGAACAAGCCCCTCCTCTTCAATCCAAAAAGGCTAGAGTGGAACAAAGGGCTCCCACTCAGCCAGAGGTCCACCCATCCTTCACTATTGACCTCAATATGGGTCTTGAGTCTCCTCAGTCTCAGACCCATGAGCCCAAAACCCCAGCTGATAGCCCTCAGGGTGAGTCTCTATACTCCCCTGAGCAGCCACAAAGGGACAGCTCAATGCCTTTTGACATTGATCAAAGTCCCGGGTCATTAGGTATTCACTCCTTTCTTTTACTGACCTTTTGACTGGAGCTGGTGAAGAGATTATGTCTCTTAAAGGCGATGAAGTTGATCCTCAACACCCTCTCAAGGATCAACAGAGCCTAGAGAGACCCCTTATCTCTAGCCCACACCAGCAAAGCCTTACTGAGGTGAGTCCCACTGTTGTGGAGGGGACTCAAGTAGATTCAGCTGCCACTACTGAAGGAGCCTCAATGGATCCTCAGGACAGTGGTAACGACAGTCAGACTGAATCTACGGCAACCTTGCCCTTTGATGCCTCTTAAAGAGACATCATTGTGCAAGGGAAACCAGGGTGCCAAGAAACCACATCTGGTGGTGAGGATGAACATACCAGGTATGTTACCTCATCTCCCGTGATTCTTCAAAAGAAGATGAGGGAAGTATGCAACTTATCATTCAAGACCTGTTTTCTAAAGTCTCAAACCTTGAATCAAAGGTTAAGACTTTAGAGAATAGGTCTGCCACTCAGCAACTTGAGATTGAAACTCTCAAGGCCAAACTAGCTGAGAAACAGATTGAGAGATCTGTTAGGCATGTACCAGTTCAGGTCTCCTTGACCTCTTCCTCTAGCTCATCTAGCTCTCAGGATGATGCTACCAAAAAGGGGGAGAGTGTTGAGAGACAAAGCCAAAGACAGGAAACCCAAGGTCAAGCTCTTACTTCTTTGAGCTCAAGATATCCAATGCAACAAGCTGCTATCTTCCCTGAGCCTCCTCCAGTTGCCTTTCAAGTGGATCAAAGGATGCTCCAGGATCTCAATAGGTTCTTTAAGAAGTTCCTTTTGGAATCCCTCATAGAACAGCCTAGCCCAGATATGTCTGTGATTTACTTCGGAGCTCAAGAGCTTCAGAGGTTGAATGCACCTCCTACCATTGTTGAGGAAGTTGGTCAACCTAAGGTACAAGTGGAACTTGAGATTAATTTCAAAGGGGAAACTAGGACTGATGGCCCAGCAACTGAAACAGTTGGGACAGAAGGTGTATTTTCACAGACTTCCGAAGCACAATTCAAAGCCTCGGAAGAACAAGCTCAAACTTCCGAAGCTGAGATTGCTGCTGCGGAAGGACTATTTTCTCTTTCCGATGATCTAATAGTCACAGATGCAATTCTGGAACTTGCATCTGAGGTTAATAGGGAGGACTTTCTCAGCCAACCATTGGCTCTAACATCTGCATTGACTCCAGCTCCCACCTCTACTACCCAACCTGGATCTTCTATCCAAGAACCCCCAAAGTCTAGCACTTCCGAAGACATAAAAGGCAAGATGAAGATGACTTCGGAAGAGCTTTAGGAAGAAGAAAGGTTGGAGAAGCTCAAAAGGAAAGGTAGACTACCAACTGGGAAACTGTTAGCTGCAAGTACCAAAGCAGCTGCAGCCAACCAGGAGGCAGTCAACAATCGAAGAAGAGTAGAGGTTATAGACAGACTTGTCAGTCTAGGGGCTGCTTCGGAAGATGTACTCCTGCTACCATTAGAGGAGTTGATAGAGCTGGAAAAGTCAACCTTGCTGCTAAAACAGCAAAAAGAAGAAGCTGCAAGGTTGGCCTTAGAAGAGAAAAGGCAGAGAAAGGAAAGGGAAGCTGATCTGCAGCTCAGGAGAGAAAAAATCACTTTCCTACTCTCCAGAGGATTCTCCCAAGAGGAATTGTCTCCACATAACAGTGATACGATCTTATGGCTCTTCAACAAAGAGCAAGATCAAATGGAGAAGGAGAGAAAGAAAGCTGCAAGGGAGAAGCTTGTGGAAAAGAAGAAGAAAGAAGAAGAAGCTGGACTGTCTGCCAACAAGAAGATAGGTGAGAAAGCCTGGATGAAGAGTTATCTCAAAGCTCACGGCTTCTCTGGCAGGCAGGTGGGTCCCATGTCTGAGAAGACTCTCCAGCGACATGTCAGTGACATCAAGGCTGACATTCGTGCAGGGAGAAGAAAATAGATGTATAAAAGGGGACAGGGGATGACCTTCAAAGCAACCTCTCAACCCAAATCCAAACCCAACCTCAACCTGAACCTATACCCTTTCCCTTCCCAATCAAAACTGAACCCACTTCTGAACCATTCACCCCTGAACCTACACCATCACACCCACCAACCTCTTCACCTCAACCACCTAAACTACCCATCATCCAACCCAAAACCTTAGCCAAAACCCAAACTCCCCAACCTACCCGACAACCAATCAAACCATCCCCTCAGCCTTCCAAACATCTCTAAATGGAGGAATTCAAGGCGGTCAAGACTAAGCTCATCAACTGTACAACTCTGAGCGACATCTCCTATGAGGAGGATTCAGTCAACCTGACTTATGTTGATGGATCCTCAAGTTCCCTCACAAGAGATGAATTTCTTGATCTGCCCAGAGGAACTTTGGACCAAGCTGCAAAACTCCTTGTCCTCAATTCAGATACATTGAATGAGGAAGAAAAGAAGCTGAGGAGAAAGCTGGTGGCTCTACTGGATACAAAGAAAGGAGATAGGGTACCAAGACAATCTCTTGCACCCAGAAAGAAGATAATCCAGTGGAGGTTCGAAGACTCTTCTCACAACTTTGTTGTTGAGAGAGAGAACGGAGAGCTCAACAGGCTGAGTGCCTCATCTCTGCTATACTTAAGCAGGTTTGACATTGCTGAGTTAGCAAAGAAACCATTCTCCAACCCTTCAAACTCCGATGTAGCTGCCCACATCAGAAATCATCTAGGCAGCCTTCATATGGCCGAGCTTACTGCTAGAAGCAAGGTTGAAGAGGAGTTGAAACTGAGAGAGGAGGAGGAAAGGAAAGGATCAGCAACCAAAGGCAAAGCCTTTCTTCAAATGGTTAAAGGTCCTGAACTTGAGACCATAGTTAGATGGGAGTATGACTATAACTCCCGTCAACTAACTCTCTTCAGGGGGTCACAACAGAGGGTACATGTCATTCAAAGTGATAGACTGGATCTCCTATCCACGAATGACTTGTACAAGCTTCTCAGCACTACTTCCGGGAAGAACAGAGAGACAGACAAATATCTTTTGTCCTTGGTGCTGAAAGCTTTGAGAAGCAAAAATAAGTGAAGTTTTGGTAGCATCAACCTAGGGGGAGTTTGTTGGATCTAGAGAGGCTGTTGCAACCAAAACTAAGTCACTTAGAAGATTTTGAGTACAAGATACAAAGGACTTCCGAAGCTAAGTATGGAACTTCCGAAGACAAAGAAGCTACTTCCGAAGATCAAGACTTAGAGACAAAGATCTGAAGTTAACTTCCGAAGTACAAGAAGTCCTCAAAGCCTCGGAAGCATAGAAGCATCTTCCGAAGTATAAGTGGCTTCGAAAGAACTTGTTCTTCCGAAGCCAGTTAACCTTCGGAAGACACTCCTATTATCCAGTGGACATAAGTATGGCTGTCTGACACTCCGCTGCAAATCTCTGAGATACTGCATGGCGTTTTCTCAAAAGCCATGTAGTTGACCATACTTTAATCTACTGTTTACCTTTTTATGTTATGAACAGTTGCCATCTTTAGTTGGTGACAAAAGGTAAGTCATGGACATGTCATGACTACCATATCTTAGATAATACTTTATCTAAGATACCTTAACTATAGCATTGTAGTATATGCTTTAGTCGTAGGTTTCCAGCTGGTATCAAGTATAACCAGCTGTAGGATCTAGTATATATAGTTTCTCATTGTAACTCTTGTTTTATGCTTGTAAGTGTCTTGTAATCTTGAGTTGAGAAGTAATATATACAAGTACCTTGAAAATATATTTCTGCTTGTTCCTTTGATTACTTATTATATTATTATCAACTTTTGTTAAAGGCATTGCTTCATCTCATTTGAGTGTTATTATAAGCGAGTTTGAGAGAATCACAAGTGTTTAAGTGACAAACCCGATCATGCAAAATGGTTATGTAATAAAAACATTAGGTATGCAAATGGTTAAAAATATAAATGTCAAGTATGCAAAACAAGATTTTAAAACTATATGGATGCAAGTAGTTAAAATGAACAAACGCCAGATATGCAAATAGTAATTTACTCTTAATGTTAATATGGAATTTTAAAATATTATTTATCATTATTTTTTTTAATGGAAAATATGCGATTCTGTTTTGGAGGATATGTGTTATTTTAATCGGACCCACCTATTCGTTTTCCAGTCGGGACTTCATCCCCAACCCCCAAGAGGAAACCTAATACTGAGAAAACCCTTTGGCCGACTCTAAGCATTTTGTTTAGAGTGAGATTTGAACCCATAACCTTTCAATATTTGCATGTCATGAGCTCTCAACATTTACATATCATGAATACCTTATCTTAACCAGTTGGGTTAATGATCATTGGTTTTTATCATTATTTAAAAGGAGAATTACATATATCCCCTATAAACTTTATCAATTACATATATATCCAACTTAAATTTCTAATTAAATATATCCCCTTGTAAAAATTAATTAATTAATATATACCCAAATTAAAAGTTAGATTCCACGTATACCTTTCTGAAACTTAAAGTTAATTACATATATCTGATTTATTAAACATAAATATTATATATTTACTCATTTTATTACTTTTATATAGTTAGTATTTTACTCTTATTTTTATTAAACTATAAAATTATGTTTTTCCTTCTTTACTTGTTTTTCCAGTTTTGATTACTTATTAATATTTCGATCTAAAAGTTTTTATGTTTTTTTTGTTTTTCTTTTACCTTTTTATGCTAATTTTTTTGATTCCTATACTAGACACTTGCAATCTTATTATGCAACATAAAAATTATGTGTTCGGATCATGATGCATAACAAGACTGGAAGTGTCTCGTACAGAAACCAGAAAATTGAGCATCAAAAGGTAAAAAAACAAAAAGAACATAAAAGGGTTAGTATAGAAATATTAGTAAATAATTAAAACCTGAAAAGCTAGTAAAAAAGAAAAAAACATAATCCTATAGTTTATTAACAATAAGAGTAAAATACTAATTATATAACTTATTCTTAATAAAAATAATCAAATGGATAAATATATAATATTTATATTTAATAAAGCGGATATAATGTAATTAGACTTTTAGTTTAGGTATATATGTAAGTAACTAAGTTTTAGAAGGGGATGTATGTAATTAAACTTTTAATTTGGGTATATATGTAATTAACTAAGTTTTACAAAGTGATATATGTAATTAAAATTTTAATTTGGATATATATGTAATTGATTAAGTTTATTCTTATTTAAATACTTATGTTTTCAGTTCGGAAAATGCTAACGATTTTACTAAATTAATTCTTTTTATATTTATATTTTAGTCTTACTACGACCTTTTGCTAAATCAGTTTTTTCTATTTTTCAATAATCATTTATTTATTTTACCGTGGTTTTGCGACGTATTCTATTATATTGCTTTAAATATATTTATTTTGTAATTAATTTTTGCTACATATTGACAGCAAATTTGTCGTGAATCTGTAACAAATTTGCAACCGAATTTTTCCTTAACAAAATTTCATAGAAAATAGCTTTTTGAATAGTAGTAATCTGAATGACGTTCAATTAGCTTATTTTGGGATACCATAATAATTTATTACACAACATTGGAATACGATCGTAAAATAAAAGCTGAAACATAATAATGCTAAAAGTCCAGTACGTTGTCCTCAGGAGAGCAAATGTGTGGAACTCATGCAATGATTTCATCAACAAGAAGAGACTTGATGTGATTTATGACTTCTTCTCCAACATTTGTGAAATGGTCCTTGTTCTTGTAGAGGACCTCCATGGAACGTGCAAAACTGATCACCCTCATCGTTATAGGAATTTTAACGTCTTTACACGCGATGAACTCTCCATTTACTTCTTTCCATGCGTCTTCGACTCTTTTATCGAACAATTCAAAGGTTTGTTGCTCACTAACACCATATTGGTTCATGTAGCATCTAATACCAGAGGCTACATGCTTCCGGTCTTCCTCCGCCTGATTATAATATCAATTCCCATGAGTTAAAAAACTCAAAGTGTCTTAAGTAAGAGTTTTGAACAAGGTTATTTAGATGGGAGAAAGGTAAATTAAGTTGTATTGCAATAGGAGAAAAATAGGTTTGTAACATTACAAATATTATTGTCATTTGGTGTACCTTGTGGGTGACAATATCATCCATGGTTCGACAAAGTAGACAGCAAGCATTGACGAGAGGGGGATCGTTTAAAGCCCATTTGAACGTCTCATGTGTGATTATGTTACCCATGGCAGCAAAACCTGCTATTAGAGCGCATTTATACCCAATACTTATATATGAAACTTTTAAGTGCTCCTCCATCGTTGGTATATACTCTTCGTTTGCCCATCTTGCTTCTGTCATGTAGCTTCGGACATATTCTATCATCTGTACTTGGCAATCAAGACATCACAAGTGACAAGATATTCTAAAGTTCACTTAAAGATAGATATGACTACAGGCAGAATGTACTAAACTTACCGCTACTTTGATATAGCTGAGATGAAATGCCTTTCCTTCCTTTGACAAGATTTCTTCCATCTCTTGGAAAAGATTCATGAGGATTCTATATATAAGTTTCATGTTTTCAGGAAGCTCATCCGATGATGTAATTGACCACCTATAAATTACTTGTGACTTAGAGATAAATTGAGATATTAAAGGGTTACAACGGATGACAAACTTCAAGTTCCTTCATATATGTACCTTTCAATTGCTTCGGTAAATTTCTCAAGCTCTTCATATGTCCCATAAGCATCATAAGTATCATCAATAAGTGTTTGAAGGAAAAAGAATCTTGCTAGGAAGACTCTAGATACCGAAAAGTGTGGCTCAAAATACACTGCTAATGCCCAAATGTAACATTCAACGGGCCTATTTCTTGCGTAAGGTAGATTGTTAGGAACATCGAAACCTTTCCACCACCTAAGAAAAATTCATACACATGTGCAGGATTCTTGGTTAATTTTGATATACTAAAAGATGATACGAAAAATGTGATTTTTGGTTAGTTTTTATACTTGCAAATTTGGCTAAGCTCTTTCTTGTGCAGTGATTGAAGCAGGTTGAATCCTAACTTAGCAAGTTTTAATAAAGACTCGTTACGAGAGGGTTGTTGTTCGTAGAGTGGTATGTAGCGTACAGCCTCTACTCTCGGTAACCTTTTATTCAAAGGTTGCTTTAGCGCGAGTTGTACCTCCGCATAAACATTAGAGTTTCTCAAAACAGGATCATTTGATATGTCAACAAGACAAGTTCTTGTAAAAACAAGAGCCTCATCTAATATGTCCTCCCCAGGCACACTCATATAGGCTGCCTCATATAACTCAAGTAACCAATGAACGTCCTTTTTAAATGACTCCTTAAAAGCCCCATCTTTGTCCTTGTATTGAGTGAAAATATCTGTTTGAATTCATATAAAATAGACATCATTACGTTTTATTGCATCATGATATTCAAAATGATCACTTAATTAAGTTAT